>CM042971.1:30210474-30810474 GCA_023678885.1 Pogostemon cablin
ATGCGAGACTGCATATTTTATTCTTGTTCCTAGTTCCGTTGATGGAGGGGAGGTTTACAAACTCCTTTTCTGTCCACGCCGCTCTTTCTCCTCAGGATGGCAAGTCAATAAAATTAGTTAAAGAATTTTTTTCTTTTAACTCTATTATCATATCGATGCTACTATAAAATATACTTCCTCAGTCTCGGAAAAGTTTGTGTCACTCTTTTCGGCATGGAAATTAAGAAAGTGATCACTTTTAGGGGTATAATGGTATTTTTATGTAGTAAATAAATAATAAAGTATGTTAGGTAGAGATGATTTTTTTGTAAATAAGGTGTATGGGGAAGGATAATTGTTTTTTACTTTTTGCTTTTTTTGGAATGTGCAAATTTTTGTGGGACAACTCAAAATAAAAAGTGTGTCATCTGAATGGAGACTGAAGGATACTCTCTATTTATAATATTATACAATTTGTAGACATCTTTATAATATTACACAATTTGTAGACATCGGGCAAAGGAGTATGTATTATTACTAAAAATATAAAATCTTAGTATTCTCTCCGTTCCAAAAATACATTCATACTTTCTATTCCAATTCGTTCCAAGAATACTTATGGTGTATCAATAACTTTATAATATTACAATATATTATAAAAATGTCACATTCTTTCTAATTTAGTCAATGCCAACTATATCATACATTTTATTTTATTCAATTACATAAATTACTCCCTCTCTTTCTTATATCACTACAACAAAAAGTTACACCAAATACATAGTATTCATGGGAGGTTTGGGGGAGAGAGTACTATTTTATCATTGAATTACTATTATTGAATATATAAATGGTATTCGTATAAAAAGAATGATGTATGGTATAATATATAAATAAAATGGCAAAAGCTCCTGTGCACCTGGACGTACGGACCATATTTCGTGTGTCTTTAAAACTTTGTGTTAAATTGTATACCCTTTAGTATATATATATACCCTTTATTTTCTAAAGAAAATTATTATGTGTATCTGAGGGCATGGACAACACTACGTGCACCTTTAGAATTTTTTGTTAAATTGTATATCCTTTAGTATACAAATGTGTACCATTTATTTTCTAAAGAAAAAAATTAATGAAAAGTGTCCCTAGAACAAAATGGTATACATTTTACTAACTAAAATGTATATCCTTTAAGACCAAAGCAATGTATCATTACTCATAATACTAAATTTCTTAAAAGCACACGGAATGTGTTCCGTGCGCCCGGAGGTACGCAACCTCCCTCAAATAAAAATGTAAAAATATACAAATTGATTTATTCACGAGAAACCAAAATACCAGAAGTCAAGAATAATGAAAAAGGAAAATGCAATCAAGTTGGTTAGGCTGAAGAAGACAGCCAATATGGTCACCTTCATTTCTGAAGATAAAAAGATTGAAGAATAAATGAAAGGTTTACTACTCTTTATTTGACAATGAAATGAGAATGACATGCTCCTATTTTCCGATTCAAACAGTTCTTTATTTTTATTTATTATTATTTTAACTTGAAATAAAAATATATACTATACCATATAAGTATATAGATTATTTATTTGACAATGAAATGAGAATGATATGCTCCTATTTCCCGATTCAAACAGTTTTTTTTATTTTTATTTATTACTATTATTTATAATTTGAAATAAAAATATATTTCCTCCGTCCTAATCTAAGGGAGTCATTTTACCATTTTCGTCATCCACTTAAAGGGGGTCATTTCTATTTTAGAAATGTTAGAGACCCACTACTATCCCTTCATAATAATATTTTATATTTTTAAAAGACAAAAATACCCCATTACTATTAATGAATTAATTTGGTAGAATAGTGCAAAGTTACTTCAAAAATTCTACATACTCACTTCTACATATTATTATATTAACCAATAACACTCCTTAATCTACATGTACAAAAGTATTTGGCCCTCTTAACCGGTTCGGGTATATTTTACCAATATATATAGATAACTAATTAGGAGTGAATGAACTTGATTTATTCAAATTTAACTTCAATTATCAATACTCAATTTAACTTTAGAGAATTACTTAGTTCATTCTAAAGATGGACAATGGTAAACAAACACAGGTATAAATTGGGTTTACGGTGTAAACTTGCTGTTCATCCTTTTAATTTTATGTATTCTATATTTTATTATGTATGGTTAGAATATTTAAATTAAGAAACACTATGATTTATAAGGATTCATGAAGTGAATTCAGTTTACAATAAACCAATATGGAATTGTAGCGTACCATATCCAAACTCTTATTAGATATCCTTTTAAATAATACTACAAAATTATTTATAAAATAGTTTATTGGACAACTATCAATTTTTATTAATAAAGCACTTTTCATTTAAATATATAATCATTTAGGTAATACTCTATTTGATTTATATTGAGTTAATAATATTTTAGGACACTTAAAACTTTTACTTAGAATTAGGAGTTTGTACATTAATTGCAGTTAATCAGGTCCAATTTCCTTTTAAGCTCGTTAATCAATCAAAGAAAGGGGCTTAGTGAATTTTAGAACTTAAAAAGTGGTGTGTTACAATAACTTATGAAAGTAATAAAAATTAAGATAATTCACATAAACATTCTACATTTTCAAATTTTATTAACTCATCTAAAATTTTTAATAAATCAAATACTCTCTTATGAAACATAGATGTTATCACACACAAAAATATAAATTGGAGTATTTAAACTTTTTACTCGTAATTTTTTATTGTTTAACTGTATTAGTTAAGCACCTGAAAAAGCCTTCATAAAGACAACATACAGCATAAAAACCTGTCACTATTTATTGATAAATTCGAATGCTGTTTTTAAAATTTGGACAATAAAAAGATTGGCTCAAAATCATGTGGAATTTGTTCTTAATTAGGATTGGTTTGTATACTCCACTCTATCAAATCAAGAAACTGAATTGGGTTCCCAAGTATTACTTTCCCAATTCTTTCTGGTAACAATATTCTTAAATAAAAATATTTGTTATAAGATTTTGATGTCTTAAAAAATTGTGTACAAATTAAGAAATGTCATAAGATGGTTAATAAATTCTTATTTAATGTTTATATGGATTTAAAAAAAAACAAAAACTTATGATACTTTAACGATCAAGATTGAACATATTTTCTCTTCATCATATTAAGGGTAAAATACTTAAACCGGATAGACTCAATTTAAGTTGAATGTAAAAATCCTAAAGAGAAAAATATTATAAAAATTAGTGTAAAATCGAGTATACTCTTACTATAGTGGATATTTTAAAGAGATTTTCGATATTTTAAAAAATGTTCATTCCTAAAGGATAAAGGATGCACTATCGTCTATACACTTTATATATATATATATATATATATATATATATATATATATATATATATATATATATATATATATATATATATATATATATATATATATACCATACTTAAATTAAAGAAATAAATAAAAAGTGAAAATATTTTCATAAAAAAATATACTTTAAATTAATAAAAAAATATGTATTATTTCCTATATAGTATATGATATATATATATATATATATATATTATTTCCTGTATATATTAGAGTGAAACCATACTTAAATTAAAGAAATAAATAAAAAGTGAAAATATTTTCATAAAAAAATATACTTTAAATTAATAAAAAAATATGTATTATTTCCTATATAGTATATGTGCGAAACTATATCTAAAAAGATAGATATAAAGTGTTATTTTTATAAAAAAATTATATTTTGAATAATGAAAAATCATAATGATGTGGTGAGAACTATAAATAAAAATGTAATACTTCTTGAAGTTGTGATACCTTTTCTTTTTTGGTTGTCCCATAAAATTTGTTAAATTTCTTTTTCAAGCATATGATACCCACAATAATAATTAAATTTTCTTTTCAAGCATACGAGACCCACACTACTAATACATTTACCCATTGAATATTAAAATATTATATCCTCGATCAACTATCTATTAAAATATTATATTCTTTAATTTGTGTGTCAAAAAAAGCTTCTAAGAGACAAAGAGGGTATATTTTTAATAATAAATAATACTCTCTCCGTCTCAAACTCGTTGTCTTACTTTCTGTTTTTATTCGTCTCAAACTAATTGTCTTATTTCAAAAAAGAAAACTTTACAACAACTAACAATTCCAAAGAGTTTATCTTAATTTAAAAAATATCACTCCCACCTAACACACATAACATATTTTATAATTTACTCTCTCCGTTCCAAACTTATGTTCACCATCTAAAAAAGAAAATTTTATATTAACCAACAAGCTCAAAAGTTATATTAATTTTAAAAATAACACTCTCACCTAACACGCATAACATACTTTATAATTTATTTATTACCTAAAAATACCACAATACCCCTAAGAAGTCAATAAAATTGGTCAAAAAACAACTTTTCTTAAATTCCATATGTACAGTACCCATGAACATAAGTTCGGCATGAAGGGAGTATTTATTATCTAAAAATACCTCAATACCCCTAAAACGTCAATGAACTTAGTCAAAAATAATTTTTCTTAAATTCCGTGTCTACAGGGACTCAAACATCGAGTTTAGGACGCAGTGCTATTTGAAAAAACCTAAAAATAATCTCGTTTTTATGTATATGGTATAACTGGTAGAGAATGGTAAGCGTGGTGGGCAGGCGCAGCACCGGCCCATCTATAAATATGACCAAAATTTCCAAACATGTCATATATTCAACCCAACAAAACACACACAACCTCACCTTCTCTCTATCTCTAATATCTTGATATCATGTCTACGTGCGCCAACTGCGACTGCTCCGACCAGACTCAGTGTGTGTAAGATCTCTCACTTTCTCTCTCTCTTAACTTCACTGATTAATCCATACATATTAATTGCAGGAAGAAAGGATACACTGCTGACATCATTGACACTAACAACAGGTACTAAAACACACACATGTATATGCTTTTTAATTTAAACTAAACTCTTTAGGCATAAAATTAGGCATGCCAAGCTAAACAGAGCGGTAAAAGAGTAAATTATGACCATTCAAATGATCAATAGGAACAAGATCATTATTTACTGTATACAAAAAGTCCTCTCATTTTAAGAGGTTACTTGGGATTCGATTCTTGATTTTTTACAAGTTATTCAAAAGTTCTCTCATTTTGAAAGGTTACTTGGGATTCGATTCTTGATTTTTTACAAATTATTCGCCCAATTTATAGTACTCCAATATTTCTTTATAAGAATAAATTAATTGGATCCTGTTGCAGCCACATGGAAGAGACCATGGCGATGAATGCTCCGGCCGCGGCCGAGCATAACGGGAAGTGCAAGTGCGGATCGAGCTGCGCTTGCACCGACTGTACCTGCGGCCACTGAACCACCAATCGAACTACAATCAATAAAAGGGGACATGACTACCTAATGAATCATATGAATATGTATCCATCCATCATAATATTGTAACCCTTTATTTCACTACTCAACATGGATGTCTAGATGTGTGATTTGAGGTCCTCCTCGAATATTAATTATACTCTGTCCCTTAATTAATTAATTAATTATTATTACTGCCCTCGTTATGTTTTTATTATTCGTTTACCATATTTGTTACAATCAATTCAATTAACTCTCACACCCCCCCAAAAAAATCATATTAATTTGAATAAATTAAAAAAACATGAATAAACTTGGGATCTATAGTAACAGTATTGGCATACGATCAAGAAAGAACAAATGAGTAATCGAAGGATTTTTTTAATTTCTGAAGTTTAATTAACTACCACTATTTCATGAAATAAGTTGCACATGACTAAAAATAATAATTTGACAAAATAAAGAAATAATCTCTCCGTCCTTTTTTTTTTGTCGTTACACTTTTAAAAATATTAACCTACGCAACGTTAACACCTTCGTACTACCGTAATACTAACCTAAAAAAAATATTTTTTATGAAAAGAGTGATCCAAATTCGATTCCCATTGTAAACGAATAGTAAGGGAGTTATAAGGACACTTGGAGAATAAGGATGTATGAGTACAGATATATTAACAGCAAACTTTGTCTGATAATAAAAAAAACTATTTTTTACCAACCGAATATACCGTTAGTAAAATCCTTTATTCCCATTATTAAATTGATTACCAATAGATTTAATAATGAAATCCGTTGGTAAAGTGATGGTTGCTAAATCTTAGCAACGAAAATTTAATTCCGATAATAAATAATTGCATTGATAATCCGTTGTTAATAATCCAATTAAAATTTTATATAATGATTCTATTGATAATTTGTTTGTAATTATCAATGGCCGTTGATAATATAAAAAATAAGTCCGTTGAGATTCTATTACTAAAATAATAGTAATGTACGTAATTTTTTTTATCAACAAATGAAATTTCGTTGCTAAAAAAATAGTGATTATAAAAATATGTACATACCTTCTAACTTTATTGACTCAAATTAACAACTTTATACATAGTATTTGTTTTTTTTAATTATCAAAAGTATTTTTCATTTTTCTTATTTTATGTACCAAAAATAACTTTTCTTAATGTGTAAATATTCAAATAGGCTTTGTAATTTTGCTTGAATAAGAGAATTTGTATATTAATTGCATATAAGGCTCATCTATATTTTAAGCCCGTCGATGAAAAGCATGATGGAATGAAATTTCGAATCGCAATATCTTTTAAAAATAATAAAAAAGGAAGATTACTAATAGGTACAAAATAAAAAACTCTTAATTACTATGGGATACAAACATACAAAAGTATTACTATTAACTACAAAAATATATAGTGATATTCTAATATTACCCCTACAAACGTGCTGCACATAAATGTTGTGTACAACAAGTGTTCGTGTGCAGCAAAGTGTGTACAGTATAAAAAAAGTGTGCAGCAAAAAAAAAAATAGTGGTCCGGCGGCTGTCAACAGTCGGTCAACGCTGACCGGGTGGGTGGGTGAGGGGTAGGGTTGGTGGTTTAAAAGTGTATGGGATTATAAGGTTATTGGTATTTTACTTTAATATTTTGTATTAAATAATAATTATTTTAAATCAATGTATCTAGTAATAATTAGGGGTACAAAGTGTGTCCCTATTAGTAATTAATCCAAAAAATAAAAACACTTGCGTGAGATTATTTTTTATGATTTTTTAAATAATTATCATTTTTATTTATATTATAAATTATTTATGAAATAAATCAATATATCATATTTATCATACCTAAATCCTTACATTTATAGATGAATGAATAAAAAATAATAATATTATTAATAAAGGCAAAAGCTCTTGTGTTCCTGGGCGCACGGATTTAGACCCGTGCGCCCAAATTCGACCCTGCCCAAATCATGATCCGACCCGGAGTATATAAGGGAAAAATTACCCAGATTCATTCCAATCGCTAACCCTTTTGAACTCTTTCTCTCCCTCATATCTACATCGTTCATCTCTCTGCTTCTCGTTCTCTCTCTCTCTCTCAACCCGTGTCGTTTCCTGCTTATCTCTGTTCTTTCGCTACTTCTCGCCACCGATTAATGGTGTATCTGGTGGCACCGTCGAGGTAAAGTGTCGACTATATAATCGTTACAAGGTTTTTCACTTTCCTCTATAATCTAGACATACATATAATTTCTCGCTAAAGGTTTCTAATTTCTTAATTCTGCAGTTTCCGTCTTCTGATTTATTGTTCTTCTAGATTTGTTTATTCTTGTTAAAATTATTAGTTTGTTTGTTTGATTTCACTTGATAATTGAGAATTCTATTTAAATATCTTGTTTGTTTGTTCGATTTCAATTGATAATTTAAGAATTCGGTGTAAATATCTTGTTGTACAGAATACCGATTGGTTTTCTCATTTTCTAATTTCTTGTTATTATTTGATTATTGGTTGCACCTTTTTAACATCGTAATTCAATGTATTAGTTCTGTTTTGCGAGGTACTACATTTGAATGCATTTTTCTTTTCTTTTTTTTTGTATAAATTATGGATGATGATTCGTTTGTTTTCTCCTTTCTCTATATGGATTTATGCTACTTGGTGTACCTTTTAGGTTTTGAAGTTTGTGAATATGATAGATAATTGGAACATTGTAGTGCAGAT
This sequence comes from Pogostemon cablin, assembly GCA_023678885.1. NCBI lineage: Eukaryota > Viridiplantae > Streptophyta > Magnoliopsida > Lamiales > Lamiaceae > Pogostemon > Pogostemon cablin. The sequence goes on from CM042971.1 coordinate 30,218,609, forward strand.
CAATATAATACAATCTGGTTTTCCATAAAATTTGAAATGCATAGCATTAGTATTTTTTTAAAAAAAATTATTTATATAATTATGACAACATGATTTATGAAATCTCAAAACTTCTACGTTGTTCTATTGTGCTTATTAGTTATTTTATGTGGTAATGCTTCCATATATTCAACTATATGATGCTAATATTTTCACAGTTTAAAGAGAAATAGAATTAGCAACTACCAATATAATTATATGTTGGTCTCTAATTTTAGTATGAGTGCTTACTGCTTTGTGGTATGCTAAATATTGTAATGTTTCTTTTTATTTCCATCGTGGTTAACGGAGATAACTTTTGTAGGTTAAAGGCTGCTGAAGAGAGAAAGGGTTTGCTAAAGAGAAATAGAAAGAATTGGATAAGTTAAACCGAAAAGAAGGCATATATAATAGTGTTTGTTGGTTGCTATAGTGTTTGGTTATTATGTTGAAGATTAGTATATGACTAGTATGTTGATTAGTACAGTGAGACAAATTTGTTTTGTATGTGAAGAAAATATCGTACTTTTTTGTCCCTTCATTTATACTTTGCTTAATTTGTATATGAATTTAATAAGTGTGATTGTTCGTTGAAAATGGTATATTGTTGATAAGTAAAGTGTATATTTTTATCATGTAAAGGGTATATTGTGATCATGTAGAGTGTATGGAGTTGCAAAGAGTATATTGTTGATGAATAAATGTATAATATTGTCATGTAAAAGGTATAAAGTTTAGAGCACTAGTTGTTGATAGTGTTTCAAATGAATGTTGTTAAATTATTATAACATGGTATAAAGGAATTATTGTCATATAAAAAGTATATTATTGACGTATAAAGTGTATGGAGTGCAAAGAGTATATTGTTGGTGAGTAATGGGTGTATAGTTGATGTGTAAAGGATATATTGTTGTCATGTAGTAAAGTGTATGGAGTTACAAATGGTATATTTTTTATGAGTAAAGAGTATATAGTAGATGGGTAAATGTTATATTGTTGTCATGTAAAGTATATATTGTTGACATGTAAAATATATGGAGTTGCAAAGAGTATATTGTTGATGAGTAATGAGTATATAGTTCATAAGTAAAGGGTATGTAATTGTCATGTAAAGTATATAGAGTTGCAAAGGGTATATTGTTAGTGAGTAATTAGTATATAGTTGATGAGTAAATTGTATATTATTGTCATGTAAAAGGTATGGAGTTTAGAGCACCTGTTGTTGGCAGTATTTCAAATTTATATTGGTAAGGTATTAAGGCATTATGCAAATGATATATGATTTCATACTAAAGGGCATAATACTTAATACTAAAGGGTATAAACATTCAATAACAGTGTCAAGTAAACACTTTAAACGATTAGAACTTAATGGAGGGTATATTATTTCATATAAATATTTGGAATACAAGTTAGCAAAGTGTAAATGGAGGGTATTCCATTGTTGTTTTTCTGTAAATTTAAATAAGAGTATTACATTAGATATAAAATGATAAATCAATAACATTAGGTTCAACTCCCATTGATGTACTACTTTTTTTTCATGGATTCTCATTTTCTCAAAATTTCTTCATGGCATGTGCCAATGTTGTTTTCAAATAAACATGATAAATCACAAATGCCTTCTTGAGATGATGAGAATAGAATATGATCTGCATACGAACAATCACCTTATTAATCAAAGTGCACAAAAGTAGATATAACAAAAAATATAATTAAATGCATATTTAATGAATTAAAAATAAAAATGTATAGCGCAGGTATAGTCATTACTATTAAAAGGTATAACGGATAATATTAAAAGGTATAACAATAATTATTAAAGGGTATGGTGTAATAACATTAAGTAATATCATTTTACTCCTAGGATTCATTAAAAATATGCAACTGCAGGGTAACAATTTTATACAACATTGTGCCATCAACAACTTTATAAAATCATGTACTCCATTCGTGGGATAATATACACTTTACATGATAATAATATACTCTTTACACATCAATAATATACCCTTTTGCAACGTTAGAAATGTGATTTCACCTAGTATGTGGAACATTTCCAGCTAACATCATCTCAACTTTAAACAATGTCATAAACTATTACTTCAAGCAATTTCATAATAGATCTACTCTAAGTATTAATTTCAATAATTTGATCAAAGAAGTATTCACAATTAGCATTATACCCTTTAGGATATGTAGTTTAGTTGATTATCAATTGATCTAGAGTATGAATTAACAACTAAAATTGATTAAGCATTCATTCATTAAGAAAAATATAATTACATTCATTTCTAAACAACTCATATTGCTTCCTATCATGTGGATACACATAAGAAAGAGATAGACAAGCAAAATCTTAATGGAATAATTACACTCAGATTCATTATCGTAGAAATCAGATTACCTATTTGCATAACAAAAAGGATCCGTTCGGGGATGAAGTTATTAAATCTGGAGTGTCGATTATGATCAGAATTTCGATCATGATATCTGGATTTTCGACGATAAATCTGGAATTGAATCTATGAATTATGAGAATGAAATTGAAAGGATGAAGGTACTAAAACCCTATTTCTTTTCTGGGGAGAAGATTCGAGAGCTGAGCGAGGAAAAGAATCTCACGTATGGTGAGAGAGAAGATCGCGTAGAGGATGAGAGAAGAATCATGTGAAGAAAAAAAATAAGTTTTAGGGTTTTTTTTTACTTATATATGATCCATTTAATAAGTGGGTCGGGTTGAACACACGGATCAAGTCCATACACCCGGACACACAGGAGCCTCACTCTTAATAAAAAGTGAGTAATAGTATATTATTACTTTTATAAATTTGATAAGGATTTATGTGAGATGGTGTCGTACTGCCTTAATTAAATATAAACTAACACTATAATAAATCACTAATGTCAAGGGTATCTAATGTGAAAATAGTTTGCCTATTGAGTAAAATAAATTAGGTACTTAAAAAGGGGTGAAAATAGATGCAATGGTGATATAAATAAATAAATATTAAATTTTTGACATGGAGTTTTATGTGGGCTTGGTTCATCGTACAACTTATTTTTATAAAATTGATTTTAGGTGCCGGATATCTACATTACTTTTTTTTCTCCATACACCCATTTTTCAATATACACGGTATGTAAAAATAAATAAATATTACAATTATAAATACACCTACTTTAAAATGACACAAATACCCTTAATATATACAACACTCAATTTATTTTCTTTCTCTACCCAATTATCCCACTGATTTGATACAGTCACTTTATCCACCTCCCCAATTGGGATCACCTATTCTACTTCCCTATTTCATCTCCTATTACATTTATTAGATTTTTGCCACGTGTATTAATCTAAGGCCTAAAATACAATCACATGCCCCAAGGGTTTATTAGTCATTAACTAGGGTATAATATTTTTATGGAAACAAGTTATGAAACAGTGAGTGAAACACCATTGTGGAATAGTGGAATCGGATTGCCACCTCCCAAGGCATACACCTCTCTCCACTCTCACCTAAGCGTACATCTCTCTCCACTTTAATTTGAACGAGAGAACAAGAAGGAGAGGAAAAGAAGAGGAAGGGAAGAACTTACTCACCTTGAAATTTTGGACAACGACCACATCACAATGGATTCATTTCGATGAATTATAGGTATGTATTTTTTCAATGAATCTCTTATTTCAAATTTGTTAGAAATTTAGGGTTTTAGGGTTGAAATGTAAAGTAATATTAGGTGACAACTAAACGCATAGAGTACGTTATTTTATACTGAAATAGGTTATTTTTGTTGTTGGGTCATCGAGTTTGGAATGAAACACGATGGCAGTTCGGCACTGGTTAAACGCTAATTACCCCTCTGTTCGACTAATGCTGGTCGAAAGATCTTGAAAGTTTTGTCCAGGGCTGACCGATTGATCTTGAAAGTCTCGTCCAGTGCTGGCAATTTGATCTTGGAAGTTTCGTCCAGTGCTAGCCGTCTATGACTATGTTATTCGTCCAACACTGAACTAGTTTTCGGACACGGCCCACAACATTACACAAACGTCAACTAGAGCAAGAAAATGAGGAATAACTAGTTCTGAAGAGGCCATGCGTGTCAAGCTCCATCTACTAGCAACCCACAAAGGTCAAGCTTCGGGAGGTCGGTACAAGGACATCACTAATTTAGGAGTTCAATGAATGTATTTTGAACATTGGGAATGGGAACCCTATTGTATTAAGAATTTTAAATACATTTCATATCTATGTTGAAACTAGTTTGCCTACAATGTTGAGTTAATACGTTATCTATGTTAAAACTAGTTTGGATTATTATCTTCAACTAGCTCACTGTTCGACCAACGTTGGACATTAGAAGGCAAAAATTTCAACCAGCATTGGTTGTTACTTGCCTCTTTGATCGACCAACATTGGTTGTTACTTTTCTCTTTGATCGACCAACGTTGGTTGCTACTTTTCTCTCTGGTCGACCAACACCGGACGACAGAAAGTGTATCTGTCAATAAACATTGGTCGAAAGTTTTGCTTTCATTCAACAATTGGAGGCCGAACAGTAGGCGATCTTACGTTAGGTATTGAACGAACATGTACTATCGAATACAATGTATTGGAGTCACAATTCCATTTACTACACCATCCAAAGTTGTACAAAAAGTTACACATATCCTTTTATTAAATTTTGTTACATGTTATAAATTACATAATTGTATCTACACTTGAATGACCTCAATACTTCCACGGTTGTCTCCTTTTGAGTTAGGGTCTTCATATGAATTTACTTGCTCCTTCACAAGTGCTTCCCAACTTTTTATTGTGGGTAGATGATTACTCATCCACTGTAGTGCAATAGGGGGTAAAGGAGATCCATTTTCAAGAAAAACCTACAAGTTACATATAATAATGTTATATGTTATATATAATTAAGCAATCACACCAAAAAAATAATTAAATAACATTGGATGACAATACTCATTTCATTCGACCAATGTTGGTTGACAGTATATAGATAAATCGTCCAACGTTGGTTGACAGTGGATAAATCGTCCAACGTTGGTTGAAAGTTTACTGATCAAACGTCCAACATTGGTCGAACGATTTGGGAAATTCCGTTCCTGGTTGGTCGAATTTTTCACGACAACAGCTTACAAAAATATCTAAAAATGCCATTTAAAATGCTGAAAATGTTTAAAATAACGTACCTTATGCTTCTTTGCTACTTCTTCATCCGATATTATACTTTTTTCGTAATTTTCTTTGTGTTGGAATGTATTGAAGAGATTTACTCTTTACTCTAACTTCACTCAATTTTTCAAAGAGAGGATGAATGGAGAAGGAGGAGTTTAGGGGTGTATAAAGGGTTTAGGGTATTATATTTTTTAAGTGGGAAATGTAACATGAGATGGGTGGTGTATTAGGTGTTATATGTTGAATTAGAGTGAGAGTGGTGTGAGATTAAGGGTAGTTTAGAAATTTTAGTATTGGTATTTTTGTAAATTAAAAGGAGGTGGTTGTATGGAGTAAAAAAAAGTGATGTAGATTTCCGGCGCCTTGTTTTTAATGGATAAAAATCACTCAAAGATGAGTTATTATTCTAATTTTGAATAAAAGTTATTACTCAAATCATATTCAACAGGAATATATAAGTTGATTTCAGCGTATCACTATTTGAAGGTAATTATTTTTAATTAAAAAAATATTGTTCATCTTTTTAAATATTTGTAAAAAAATAACCAATAAATTAGGATTTAAGAATTTGAAGAGAAATATTTTTATTAGGTGGAAATGTGCACCAATTTTGAAATATACAACCTCCTTCATTCATATTCAACGTGTGTGTTTTGATATTTTGATGAATGAATAGGAATTAATTAAGGGTGGGGATCAAATAGGTACCAATCAATTGGTACCCAAATTATATCTTAGTTACTTTCTTTTCAAAAAATAAAAATAATAATTTATCACTAAAATTTGAAGAGCAATATTTTCAAAAAATAATAATAATAATTTATCACTCTAAAATAAAATCCCTTGTACAAAAAGTACTCCTAAATTCTAATTTGTAAATTAGAGTACGTGTATAAGCACTATGCATAAAAATGTTTGTCAAAGCTAAAAAACTTGTGTCCTGAGGTATACCGTGCACATGAATTATATACTCTTGTATTTGTACATACTTTGTATATTTGGGGCATAAGAGACCAACTCTTTGTCAAATTATAAATACTTCATATCGGAGATTCGTTTAATTTGAAAGGAGAAAACAAATCAATCTAAAATTAGGGATACCGTGTAAGCATAATTTCATAAAAAATTAATTTATTAATTGACATGAATCTTAGATCTTCATGATTTTCACACTACATAAACAAAATTAGAAGACTTACCTAGATACGTCACTAATAGCGATCCTCCAATGATATGTTCCTGCCAATTATGCCGGGAACTAATTTCTCTCTCCCCACTCCTTTCTTTATGTCACAATACGTAAGACTTAATGCGATAGAGAATTCATAAAACTGTGTCTCTTTAATAGGTATGGAGAGGACCAGATCGGATATTAAATCTTTATCAAGTCACATTCTATCAATGTGATTGTTATCCATAAATATATATATGACCTTATTTATCTCATATATATTATTTATTTAAACTATATCTTTATTTAAGATATTTGATCATAATAAATATCTTATATATATTTATTATTAATGGCACTAGGCCATAATAATCTTACATTCTCCCACTTGGCCGAGTGACAGAATTAAACATTAAACGTGAGGGTTTAAATAATTTACATAATATGCGCGATATAAGATAAATTAACTAGTCAACTCATAAAGTCAATATTGATTATAGACTAACATAAGTCATAGCGGTTCTATATCATTTACTCGACATAGTTTCTTCCATGTACTATGATATTAGCTTTCTACTCAACGTAACTCATAAACGTAAGGATCAATAATGGTCCACATAAGTATCTCAATTCGAGATAGAATCTTGTTTAATTAATGTCAACATTCATGTATACTAAAATGACATAACAAGATATCAATTAGGAACAAATCATAATGAGCTCTTAATGTCAATTGTTCATCATAAGTTTGTTACAATCTTTCAATGATCTCATATTCATGTAACATTCAATGAATGTCTTTATAGAAGATCATTTGCGTAACGGATCCAAAATCATAAGATTGGTGCCATTATACTCAATTGACATCTTTGTTTCTAAAGTCCTTCTTAATGACAAAATACTTTCATTCCATACGTTTTAGCACCTTTGGAATATTCATCGTTTTAGAGAAGAATAATGCAGCGGAATAATCATATTAAGTTTTCAACGACTTGACATTAATGTCAATTTATTTCAAGTCTTGAAATTAAGTTCCACCAATTACCTTAAATTGTAGCCTCAAGTCATGCCACAAGTAAACTTTAATAGTGAATGCAGTTTTCAAAAACTTTTTCACACTTTTGCATGACACAATATCTCCGACTAAGAAACATAAAAGTCGAAGTAAACTTTCTTGCATCATATAATCATCTTAATCTGAATCTATATTTAATTACTTTTAGGTAATTAAAATTTTAATAAGTAAGCATGAGTGCTTTAGTTCATACAAATACTTTAATATTTCCTTATGCAACATTCTGGTAATCCATTTCTGAAACTCTTCAATAATGACCAAGCATTCTAACAGTAAGGCTGATATTTGTCTTTGTATAATTTGTTTATATTATAAGCTACCAATAACATATACATAAGAAATATTATTGTACTTTCCAATTTATTTCTTGGGCATTACATAAGGTCTAACTTATAATCTCCCTTCCGAATTGGAATGTGCTTTACAAACACCTTTTCATCCATAATCTTTATTGAACTTTAATAACATATACTTACGGAGACATCTTTAACGTTATTGTGATATGCATCAAAATAATTCTATCTTAATCACATAAGTTGTCTCCTATATATTTCATTCTAAAGTTCTTTAAGGGAAATAATTTATTGGTTTCATATAATAAACCATGATCATCAGTTGCAAGCAAGTTTATCATCAATATATACAATTAATGTGCTCCCACTGACTTTCAGATATGTACACCGATTTACGATAGTTTTCTTAAATCCAAAAGATATCATAAAAGGAAAGCATGCTTAAATTTGTATGTTGATTCTTTAAGTTTACACATCATATGATGTTTTTCTTTAATGAAAAAACTCTTGAGTTGATCCATTTAACTTGATCTTCCACCAAATCACCATTAAGAAAAGCAGACATAACATTCATTTGGTGCAACTCTAAGTCATAATGAGTTACCAAAGTCATGATAATTCTAATAGAGTCCTGTATAGAAATAACTCGTTATATCTCTTTACAATTATGGGATCTTATTGAATAAAATCTTTAGCAACAACTCTAATTTTTATACTTTAGAAATTCGCCATCATAAAGGTATATCCGTATCAAATTCTTTTATAATTTTCTGGCAATTCTTACAAGATATAAACTTCTGAGCCATTGATTTCAACTCGTCTTTAATAGCATTTACTCATTTAATAGAATTAGTACTTTCAATAACTTATTCTAAAACTGGAATTTTAGCATTTATTATAATGTCAAATTTTAGCTCATTTTATTATACCACATATGCAATCATTAGAAATAGCGGATATATTATCAGACATTCTTAATGCTATTTGATATGATATATTTAATGAAAGCTCATTGATAATTGATTTAGTAAAATCAGATCCTTTAAGAGAGTAGAATAACTTATAAGTTGTCCTTGAAAGTTGTTTGGCTATTCAATAACAATATAACAACTTTTGAAGAAGTTTAGATAAAGTATATCATCAAATTCTTCACCCAACTTCTTCAATAACCACATTTCATGGTTTCATACTCCCACTGATTTTACAATTCTTAATGAATTTGACATTCCAGTTTTAAAATTCTCGTACTATGGTTAAGACCATAAAATCCATACCCTTTAGACTTTAAAGATAATTTATAAAGAAATCACTTTAGTTTCTTATATCCAAATTCTTTACATATGGATATAAATCATAATCCCCACCGGACAATTTGAAACATGCAACTGCCTAAGATCGAGTTTCTACCAGTTCATAAGGTGTTTTGAAAACTACTTTACAAAAAAAAACTCGACCATCACGTAAGTGGCAGTTTTAAGCATAAATCCACAAAATATGGGTATAGATTAATCATTCAATATGCTTCCAACCATATTCAATAAAATACGATTACGTCATTCTACAACATCACTTTATTGTGGTGTGCGTGACATTTTGCATTAAGCATAAATGCAAGCTTTTCTTGTAATTTAATAATTTAGTATGATAATTCATTATGAAATTTGTCACTTCCCAGCATTATAATTTTTTATTTTTCTATCTAATTTTCTCAACTTCATTAATAAATGCTCATCGAGCATTTATAAAATGAGATTTTTCTTGCAAAGATAGATATATAATCATAATGTGAATATTAAAATTAAAGATGATGAAATATCATTATTTCTTTAAGAAATGTATTATCATAAGACTCACAATTAGCGGTGTAAACTATTATAAGAAGTTGTGTAGTTATCGTAGCTCAATTCCTTGTGTGTTTAGTTTGCTTTTCTTTAATGCAATTCACACAAATTTTCAGATCAGTAAGAGCCTATATTATGAAAGGCTTACTTAATCCTTTTGGAATTATTCTTTTGGAAAGTTACCCAAAATATTAAAGCCACATTTAGTTCCAACTTCATTATTATTATTATTTTTTAAACGAACATAATGTTTAAATTTTAAATTCTTTCTTAAACCTTGTTTCTTTTTGAACCAATATTAATTTAAGAATTATGTGAATTTAATTCACATTACATTCGTCTTTTATGGTGTCATGGTTCATTTGGATCAAGTCAAACTTAAAAGGTAGTGAGTCTGTAAACTACACTAATAAGTTCTCAATCACATTCATTATGGAAGGTTTAAATCTTGCTACAATATTAGTTATCATTAATGCTACGCTCATGTATGTCATGAGAACCATCAAACTTTATGGTGGTTAAAGTGGTCATCAGTATCTCATCAAGAGATTTATTAGTAATTTAAGTATGATAGACTTAATTTCTTAGTCACATTTATTCGCATAAACATTAGGCTCGGTCTGTTTGATCTAACACAAGCATTATAGTCAGATAACTTAGCTTTTATTGCTAGTACAAGCAAAGAAGCAATTTATCTTGAAGTGAAAAATAAAATCCAAAACACTTTGGTGAAATTATATTTATTCTCACTATTTAAATTACTTTAAACCATTTTGTAATGGAATAGACACAGCATGCGAGTAGAGACTAATGAATATAGGTATTTTAATAATAAGAATAATATAATTTATTCCATAAATACCTTGAGTAATTTAATAACAGATTCAGGATCGAAGTCAATAAATGTATATCGAAGTTCTCCTTTTGGTGATACAACAATATACAATCATAATCATAATGATGCTTTCAAATATAACATAATTTGATAATTAAATATTTTCATTAAAACTATTTTGTTATCTTTGGACATACAAAACAGTTTGTCATAATATATTAATTATTAATTTATCTTCATATTCATGAATTATAAAGACTAGCAATCACCTCTGGGTGAATTTAAAATCTTATAATTGTGAAATTTTTAATAACACATATAATAATCTTCTCTATTCAAGCATCACATAAATATGAAAAATTAAAATTTAATTATACGATTTAATTTATTATTCTTTCAGGTCAGACCACTTTGATGATTAACATACCAACATTAAATAAATTTAAATTGTAAAATCATCCATTATAATCTTATCAAAGATTCTCATAATAGATTCTATTCAAAAGTAAGATGAATAATAATCAATGATGTAGTTACTTCATAAGATTTCATAAATATTCTTTTAATTATTCATGAATAATATTTCAAAACATGAATTATCATCACATAATATCTTTATTATTAGATGTGCATAATTATAATTATTCCATAGAATGCACATAATTATTCTATGGACATTAAGATTACAATTATAATAATCATCATTAAATTCTATCACAATCAACATCGGATGTTCATAGACATAATATTATTATATTAGTCATGTCTGTCAATTGAACATTGCCTTATTTAAATGATAATTAATCACTACTCATAAATCTTCATTAATGACGGAATATTTTAAATTATAATCCCATCAAAGGCATCATATTCAATTAATAATGAGACGATATCCTCAATTATGCATAATATTTAATCTCATGATTTTTATATTAATACGTATTACTTAAATAAATTCATGGCACATCATCATAATTAAAATTAAAATTTATTAAATAAGGAATATGGTTAATTAATGCCAGAATTCTTTAAAATACATAATCATTATATTTAAATTAACTCATATGGCAGTATTCCTTACTGTAATTAATGCCAGAATTTTTTAAAATGCGTAATCATTATATCTAAATTAACTCATATAGCAGTATTTTTATTATTCATAAATATGATAAAAGTAACGTAATTATTTCTGATGTCTTCTGATTTCTGATGGATAGTGTTTGATTCCAAGAATAATTATTATGATACATAAGAATCAAATCAACTAATTCCATAAACATAATCAACTATAATTTCATAAACATAATCTTGATTCGCATAAGTATCCATTATGGAATTTTTAAATAACATGTTGTGGGTTAATTAATTTCAAATTAAAATAGTTAATAAACATTATTGTATGGTTTTTCAATTATAGGATTCATAAGCATACTAAAAATTTATACGAAAAATCATGAGATCCAAAACCATGCGCTGATACCACATGTAAGCATAATTTTATAAACAATTAATTTATTAATTGACATGGATCTTAGATCTTCATGATTTTCACACCACATAAACACGATTAGAAGACTTACCTTGAAACGCCACTAATTCCTCCAATGATACGTTCCTGCCAATTACGGGAACTGGTTTCTCTCTCCTCACTCCTTTCTTTATGTCACAGTACGTAAGACTTAATGTGATAGAGAATTCATAAAATTGTGTCTCTTTAATAGGTGGAGAGAGGACCAAATCGGATATTAAATCTTTATCAAATCATATATTTATCTCATATATATTATTTATTTAAACCATATCTTTATTTAAGATATTTGATCATAATAAATATCTTATATATATTTATTATTAATGGCACTAGGCCATAATAATCTTACATATCGTGCGCCCTAATATCCTTTAATATTAGATGATATACTTTTGGTATAAGGATATGCACCTTTTATTTCTTGAAAAAATAAAAATTAAAATTAATAAAAGTGTATAATATTATTTAGAATAAAATATTGTACCTCATGCCTATAAAAAAAATGTTGTAACCTTATGAAAGACCCAAGAGAGCAACTCAAAAAATCATGAATTATTATTAACCTTATTAAATCAATCTGTTTCAAACAAGTTATTTAAAAAGAGAGTAACAATTTAAGATGAAATTTTAATTACCCGAATCATATTACTAATATGGGTGAGACTTAGTACAAGCAACAACATCGGGCCGGGCCATAGTAATCTTTGGGCCCTTATCCGAATATGACAATGGCAAATAAAAGATAGGAAAAGAATATTTCCTTTTTCAATTGTCAAATTTGATAATTTTTAATCGGATTCTCAATCTCTACTAAAAATAAAATGTTGTGTGTCATACTACTTTAATAGAATAAATTCCAACAATAAAAAAAAGACTATATTTTTATTTTTATCGCATCTTGGAAAAAACTTTAAATTTTGTATTCCATTGGAGAAGTATATCCTGCAAAGGTTGAGATAGCTTTACCCACGTCCAAAATATTTTAAGAAAATATATTTTAAAATAAAATAAAAAAGTTAATGGGTTTGAAGTTCTTTTTTTTTTAAAAATAATTTATAAATAAATATTTTAAACTCAACACTCTTTTGTACCTTTTTATTTTGATTAAATCTTCTCTGCATCCATATTTAAAATATAATTATACACCAATAATAAAAATATACACACTAATAAATACTTTAAAATTTTATATATTTTATTAACAAATTTTCTGTTAGCTAAATGAATATTTGAATATAAAGAGATTATTATATAATAAAAACACATGTACAAACATGCACCCAAATACATATAATATCTTAACTTATTTTTTACAATATTTTGATTCTAAAACAACTTTAATTATTTACCCATGTAACAAACAGTATTTGGCGCCCTTAATATATTAAAAAATTAAATAGCATTTCCCCTCATATTTTATATTTTATTACTAATAATAATTTTTATAAATGTACTTGAAAGAATACAACATAAAATGGAGTTGCTTCAAAGTTTGGACAAAGACATGCATGGCTTAAGATCATCAAGAATTTGTTCCAATGTCCGAATTGAAATAAAGTCATGTCAAAATCACTTCACCTTCATCATGTAATTAACATAGAATTTCATTTTTATCATTATTGCATTCGAATTTTAAATGAATAATATTGTATCCATAGAGCCGTGGGAATCAGAGATCCATGGGCTCTGTTCAATAGCGTGTTTTATCTTCACTCACTCGACTCGACTTGACTCAACTCGACTCGGGCGCCGAAAGTCACCAGCTTATAGCTATAAATAGGAAGCCCTCCACAGAGGTGAAACATCATACAACACAGCAAATTCCATCCACATTTTGCAGTTTATCTATTTCATTACACATATCTCAAAACATGTCGGACAAGTGCAGCACCTGTGACTGTGCTGACAAGACCCAGTGCGGGTAATTGTCTTTCCTGTCATCCGACATTTAATATGGATGTCGTCTGTCCATGCACGAATCAATCTTGAGTCGAGCATCGAGTAGTAGTCTATATATATTTGTGTTTTAATTATGAGTCTAACTTATGATTGAACTATTGCAGGAAAGGATACACAGCAAACATCGTTGAAACCGAGAAGAGGTAGGTTTCTCTGGTGCTGAAATAATATAATTATGCACTTTTTAGAAAATAAATTACCTAATCAAGAAACCTTCTTATAAATATTCATAAGTTGATTAGTCGGATTACTCTTCATTGCTCCAGAAAGAGTAATCCGACTTATCAACTATAAAGCCAAGAGCTGCCGATTGAAGTTCGATTTTTTTCTTTCAGCTACCCAGTGGCAATGATGGCAGCTCTGGCTACCGCCGAGAACGACGGGAAGTACAAGTGTGGTGCTGACAAGTGCAGCGATTGCACTTGTGATAACTGATTGTAATGTAAACCCAACTAAAAAGGGACACTTGAGCAATTACTTACCCTAATTATGATCATATGGTGTAATCTTTAAATAAGTTTGCGACATTACTGTGTGGTTAGTCCTAAATTTATTAATGCTTTGAGTCAAGCTCAAGTGTCCCTTGATTTGTACTTTCATTATTGGGTGTTATACAATGAATTAATATTAGTGTCATTAATTCATATATATATATATATATATATATATATATATATATATATATATATATATATGCTCCTACTTTGTTCTCTTTTCCTTTATTAATTTTTGGGTTACAGACGCAACTAGAGTAAAATAAAAAAATTATGGTGTGCATATTTAGTTGTGCGTGTAAAAAAACTCATGAAAAACCCACATAAATATCCTTTTATATTGCAACTATGTGGTAAGGATGTAAATGAGTCGAGTCGAGCTAAACGAAGGGTTGTACAATTTAATAAGCAGATTATGAGAACAGATATAGTTAAAAGAATACCAATAACCAGACCAATTTCTCAAAAAATTCCAAAATTACACTTGGTGAAAAAAAAATGATGAAGGGAATTCAAATGCAACATACTGCATCAAATGGTCTCTAATAAGTAACAATGTTTCAGCAGAAAGAAAATGCCAACAAATGAGCGATAGCAATAGCAATAGCAGATGAACTATGTGAAAACGTTCTTGTTTATTTTGTAATTATTTTCATCAAGACCAGCCTCAGATTCACATTAGATCCAAGATAACATGTTCATATCAGTGTGTGACTAAAAAAATTTTCGATTTACCTATTGTTGATCAATCATGAGACTATTTCAGACATTAAAGCCTTCGGCACGAAGGCATCTGCGGTGAGCCTCGATCCATTTTTCACAAGCAGACTCGCCATGCTCCACGATGCATTCATCCCTCAGCCTCTTAGTGTCAGGGCAAGCACAACAGATCTTCTTCTTTGGCTTCGAAGCAGTCCCAGAATCATTGGACCCTTGTTCTTTCTGCGACTGTACTGAGATGACGGATGAAGTGTTCTGACTCAATAATCCACCCATCTTTTCAGAAGTCACAAGAATATTTGCAGAAGAAGCTAGAAATACAGAGGAAAGAAAAGGTGTAAAAAACTTGTTCTCGAATAATGATGCCAGACTGAGCAAAAAAATATAAAAAGGCACAGAAGACTAGCAACCAAGCAATATTGTGAACTATTGCAGTATATACAAAAATCAAATGTAAATACATGGCAGTCATATCAGAATCCAGAGGCAAGGCGTGGTTAGCTCAGTTACGTGGTAAAAGGCTAGAGAATGCCAGAGCTCTCTTACTATTTAATATTACAATTCGTAAAGCCCTGAAAATAGGCGCTAACTACATAGAACTGTACACACAACCATTCCGTGGAATAAGAGCTCAAAAAGAAAAACAAAAAAAGTTCTATATTTGACAAGGAGAAATGCTCTTTGTTTCATCAGACCATGAATCGTTCTATGGATGCTTTTGTACAAGCTTTACATGTCAACACAGACCATGTAGCTACTTCATATGTTCAAATAGAAGAGTTTAGTCATGCTTACAACCCCTAATCTCATATAATAATATCAAGCAAACTGTTTTTAATCCTAAAACTTCATACTTAAGCTTGTTTGAACTCCAACATAAATTATTTCCAGGGAAATTGGCAACGCATTCAATATAAGTGCGATAAACCAGAAACCCAGACCTGCAAAACCATGTTTATAGATGTTTCAATGCCACAAGATTTATATGATAGCAAAGGAGGAAAGTAATTGGCTTCCCAAAACCCTCATCAAATTAAAAGAAATTCAGCTGAGAATCAGCACAACCATAATTCCATTCTCACATAATCACACAATAATCCACAAAAACATCAAGAAGAAATTAAAACATCAAAGGCCAACAGAAACTGACATATATCTAGAATATTATTCTAAATTTTTTATGATTTGTCATCCTCAATTATCTTTCTTCAGCCAAAGATGTCCTTTTATACTATTATTATCACTTTACCAAGTTCTTCATTGTGAATCACTTAATAAATGGGAGACAATTCAAGCTTTTGAAAATGTCTACTTGTGCTCCGGTTCAACTCAAACACAATCCATATCCAAATCCAAATAAAAACCATAACTTTCAATAAAAATTTTAACACAGACTATATAACATTGCCTAATAATAGAAAAGGCAAAGTAAACTGCAGAAAGCATAAAGGCAATTATAACCTAGATTTTCAATAAGATTGGGAAATTCCGTATTCACATCTTCATCGATTAATTACATAAGGCGTAAAAATAAATAAAAAAGGAAGAAGAAAGATAAAATATATTACTATAAACAAGAAAAAAAAAATCTAATACCAGTCATCCATTCAAACATCTGCAACTATAATTTTCAAGAGAAGAATTTAGCAGAGATTTTAATGACATAAAAGGGTTTTAAGTTTTACGAAGGAAGGTACTGCGACTTTTTAACAAAAAGCGTGTTCTTTAGTACCGCTTATTTCTGGGCTCAATCTAAAAATCAGGCCCATGGATTTTGGGCTGTTGTATTAATGGGACAATGAGGCCCAGTACCTAATTTGTTGAACTAAGTAATTTATAGTAGTAGGTTATTCAGATTTTAGTGTTTATAAAGTAACTTTTATGGTATATTTATTTTTATTTTTAAAAATTTAATTGTTTTATTTATTAATAAAGTAGTTATTACGGTATTATTATTATTTTTATTTTTTAAATTTTTAACTATTTTATTTAATCTAATAAAAAGAGATTATTAATCTAGTTTTTGATGTAATGATTCTTAATAACTGGGTGCACTTGTAATTTGATAATGTTTGGTTAATTAAACTTATGGGTTAATAAAGTCTTTAAAAACTTTATATAAATGCAAACCCTCCGTGGGTAAGATATAGACGAAGCAGATGAAACATGCAAGCTGCCCCGGATCAACTTGATCGGATCCAAACCCATCACCAGAACGTTTGACCAGATTTTCACCAGCCTCATATGAGCTGGTTCGATGCAGAGCTGGGTTTTAACCCGACCCGCCCGATTGCCATCGTTGGACCACATACAATCGAACTTCCGTGACAGTTTAGGAAGCACTAATCCATTTCAAAGCGACCCAACGAAAGATTGGATTGGAAAAGCACTAGTCAATGTAATAAAGAAGATGAAAATAATCAGACAAAGCATAAACTAACCAAAACAACATAATCATTAATCAGTAGCAGTTTCAACTTTCAACACGTAAAAGATCAAAGCTAAGAAGTGGCAAATTTCTCTACGGATCGTTTTCTTTGCATCTCAAACATCCCAACATCCTTATAGATGCAGCACGGATGCTTTCAAGGACACAGTTATGAGAACTAAACAACGAGATAAGAGGATGGTGTAGCAGTCTAGCAGAGCAATTCTAAGCAATATCCAAAAGTTAATCACGTTTGGGTCGGTATACAGAAGCATGCTCGAAAGCCATGACAAACAGAGTTATTACTAGTACACCTACACATTTAATATCAGGCTTTTGAGATTGTATTCTCTCAACAACTGCCTCAAGAAAACTAATCACAGATTATAAAACCGAAGATGCATGAAAACTATACCACCAACATGCTAGTTGGACAGAAAATCTTAACAGAAATTGAATACAGCAAGATTGAAAATAGAGGTGGGAAGTCTTGATTCTTGAGAGTATAGCCATCAAGGTACTTTCGTATTTAACAACAGCTTTAAAACGTCGCATATAAATCACCACTGAAGAAGGAATCAGTAGAAAGCACTATGATAGGGGAAGTCCAACACCAGAAAACCATATACTAGCAGATGAAGCATGAGATTCAGATGAGATGAACCCACTACCGAAATGTGTAAGCATGAATGTCATGAATAAGACAATATACTAGCAGATGAAGCATGAGATTAAGATGAGATGAATCCACTATCGAAATACGAAAGCATGAATGTCATTAATGAATACTAAGACAACAAGTAAAATTCAGAAGCATACCACATAGACAATCAAGAACTCGAGAGTAACAACAGATGAACAGAGAATCTGAAAAATCATTGCTCTTTCAAGAAAATTTACAGCAGAGTTGATCTACACTTAACAAGAGAAACATTGTATAACAAACATTAAATAAGTGGAGAAGAAGTTTATCCACAGCTAATGAAATTTCAAGTGTCATTCACATTTAATTTCAAGGTTTCCAACTTTACTTGAAGAAGCACGTCCGATTCCTGTTTATCCAGCCAGTGTGACAAACCAGATTTTGATAGAAACACATCATCTCCATCAATATATCTTGGAAACAACATAATCCAAATATAATGTTTCCATTGTCAGTCCCATATCATGCCCCAATATTGTGTAATGAAACAGTGGGAACCAACATCAATCATACTTCTCCCTCCATGAATACACAAGAAAGAAAACCCAAGAAAGCCCTAAAACAATGTCACCAACAAACAGCCTCAACCAATCATGGCCAAGAACTTCGACCTTCCTCTCGAAGTAAATTCTCCAAATAGCCATTGCAACATGTAGAAGAACACACCCTTTAGCAAAGAAACTATGGAACTCTCTATCCTTCACAAAAGCCACCATGAACAAGAGGAAACCGATAGTAAACAGAAGCAAACCCGAAAATGAATCCGACGTTCGGATTAACAGCTGATCATGAGGTGTTGAGCCCAGAAGCTTACTGGCATGATCATTACCATGGCTAAACACCAACACCTCATCTCTGTAGAACATCATCATGGCCCCACAAGACAAGGCCACCAAAGAATGAAGCACACAGATAAGAAAAAACCCAGAAGACACCATTGATCACCTCAAAAATACTTTATCCTCGTTTTATTACAAACCTATCACGATTTGATTTCAAGGCCTGAAAGAATAACCAACAGAAAACCCTTGTAAACAATTGGCAAAACCCCACAATGAATTATTGATCAACATAATCTAAACTTGTTTCCACAGCCATCACTCCATACATATTTCACACAAGAACCCATCATTTTTTTACTTGAAAAAACATAATTCCACCCAAGAAAAAAACTCATCAAAACCAAGAAAAAATTTGAATTTAAAACACCAAAAAGTACCTATTTCAACGCGCCTTCTGAATCCCAGAGTGAGGCATCTGCGATGAGATTATCACTTCAGTAAATAAAACAGATCCAAGCAGACTAAAACCCTGAAGGCTCGAAGGGTTAGAAACCAGATAATTAAGGAATATGGACAGGATTTCCTTTAAAATTATGGACAGGATTTCATTTAAGATTTATATAAAGGGTACTGATTTTACAGCTAATTAGTTGCTATTTAACTTTAATATTCAACTTTTTGTACCCAAAACAGAAGACAAAGATCCTAAATTTATTGGGTTAAAAAGTTGGGATTACTACAAGATTTCAAGAAATCAGAATTCGGACCAGCTCTTTAATTTCCTGAAATATTCAGTCGGGAAGAAATTATGGGTTCTCGTATATAGATGCAGATCTTGAGAAATGAGATATCTGTTCTGAAAAATTATAGCTGGCAACTGAGGGGCACAGTATGGATCGATAATGTAATTTAATTCGATTGAATTTTTTAACATTATTTTCTAATACTGTTGCTCACAGGTTGTGGCCCAATGGCATGGCATATTGGCATCATATAAATGAGCCAATGTCTCAAATATAAATAAATAAAATAAATATCAATTCAACATTAATTTTCAAAAATATATCTTCTCATAATTTACGCAATATATATCCAAATGATTATAAGAATACTTAATGTTACCCGTCCAAACGTCACCGGTTGTTTTTTGTGCGTAAATTAAGGAGTATTATTATTTTATGTGTAGTGGGTAGTTTTATTAGTGGTGAGTGGTGGGCCATATGTGGTACATAGGGACATTTGGATGGAACGCCAATATAGTAAAATGATGACTTTTCGGTGGGATGGAGGGAGTATAAAATTTTACTTAAATTGTTTTAGAAAATATTTTTTATCATGTCGTAATAAAAATTATACCTCTTTCGTCTCAAATTTATCTTCACATTTATCGTAAATACGAAGTTAAGAAAAATTACTTTTTAACTTACTTTTGAAGGAAATATAGTAATAAATAAATGATAAAGTATGATATACTAATAAGTATGAAATTAAAGTATGTTAAAGGCAAAAACTTGTGTGCCCGGGGCACACCGTGGCCACATGGGATACAAGAACAAAATATTAATTAATGACAATTATTCTTGTATTTCCATGGTGTGTCTTGGGGACACAGGAGACCAAATCTATGTTAAAAGTATAGTATTAGTTACTCCATTTGTTTTTTTTTATTGAGTTTGAAAATTAAATTTGGAATGGATCAAAATGGAAAATGTGAATTGAAGTTTGAACCACCAAAATAAAAAGTGTGAAGGTTAAATTTGAATAGAGGAAATTATATTTTTTCATCGAAAATATCGGTTAAACTATAAATGTTTAATTTAAAAAAATTATTTTATCTTTGATTATTTCCAAAAACGGTGCGATATGGCTAAGAATATTTCATATAGTATATAGATATAATGTTGTGTATAGAGAATGTTTCGAAGTATAATCATTTTTTTATGATAAAGTTCTCACGGTGATATATTAATTTTAGAATATTATAATATAATTCATTACAAATAGTATATGTTATAGTATTATAAGTATAATTTACTTATATAATGAACATATTTAAGCATATTTTAATTATATGATAAATATATTTTAATAATAAATAAACCCGTCATGTATAAACTTGAGTGTCTTCGTGGACCCCTGAATTTAACATTTTTCGAAAGTTGAAAAAAAATATTAATATTTTCAATCAAACTATTCATATTTCAGTTAATATATTCAATAAGAAAATCATACTCCCTCCGTTTCATAATAAATTTTACCATTATTGTAGAAACGAAATTTAAGAAAAATTATTTTTTAACCAATTTTATTGACTTTTGGAGAGTAGTGTAGTACTCTCTCCGCCCGCCACAAAAGTATACATTTGTTTTTTGCACGTGGATTAAGGAGTATTATTATTTAATATATGTAGTAGATAGTTGTATTAGTGGAGTGTGTGAGTTCTACATATTAAATGTATTAGTGATGTGTGTGGGTCTCATATGTTTAAAAAGATAAATATATACCTTTGGTGCGGACTCCCAAAATAGCAAAATGTATACCTTCCCGAGGACGGAGAGAGTTTTTTTAGGTAAATTATAAAGTACCTAGTGTGTTAGGTGAGAGTGATAAATTTGTAATTAAAATGAACTTTTAGGGGAGGAGATTAATGTAATATTTCCGTTTTTTATGGTGAAGTTTAATGTGAAATAACAAAAATATAAAGTGTGAAGTTTATTATAGAACGGGGGAGTAATTATTAATTAAAGTGTATACTAGCTTTTAAAATTGATTGTTATATCCTTGTGTACTTTAATAATGCACCAGGGACAAAAGAGTTATTTTATTTTTATTTTTTAATTTATAAATATTTTTTCTTAAAAGATTTTACCTTCGTTCATAAATAAATTCACACTTTATTTTTATCCCAGTTCACACCCCAAAATAAGGAAATTACAAAAATCAATAACCTCACAACACGTTAATTTCAAAATTATCACTCATTTACAACTCACATAAATTATTTTACTCCCTCCGTCCCGGGTATTTTTACCCGTTTGTACGGGCACGGAGATTAAGACGTTTTATTTTTTTAATATATAATGTAAGAGAAAGTAGGGATAAATTAGTAATTTGAAAAGAAAAAGTGAATAAAGTTGTTGGGAATGATGAATAAAGTGTAAAAAAGTAATTAAAGTTGTTGAGATTGTAAAAAGTATGTAATAAAATATTATGTATTTTTTCAAAAAATAGAATGGGTAAAATTACGTGGGACACCCCAAAATAGAAAGTGAGTAAAAATACGTGAAACGGAGAGAATATAATTTATTTATTTATTATCTAAAAATATCACGCTTTAAGATAAAAAACAAAAATGTCAAACTCCACGGCTACACGGTGAACTTTTTTTTTTTGGATGAAGGGTTTAAAATTTAAACGCTTAGCAAAATTTTTAGTACTAAAGAGGTAAAAAAAAGCCCTTCATTTCCGAAGCTCCATTGGTATTTCTCTTTCCCGCGCGTTCGACCCACAGTTTAAGAGGGAAACCCTAATTTCTCTTCTCGTTCTCTCTCGCTTTACCGAGTTACCTGCTAAATCTTCAATGGCGTCGGCAACTTCTTCGGGCGTGGTGGGGCCAGAGACCCCTTGGGTGGAGAAGTATCGACCGAGTAAGGTGTCTGATATAGTCGGCAATGAGGACGCTGTGGCCAGGCTTCAAGTTATCGCCCGCGATGGCAACATGCCTAACCTAATTCTCGCCGTAAATACTCAAATCACTCTTATCTATTACTTTTCTCTTCACAAAGATGGTCAACTTGGATATTGATTTTTTTTTAAAATTTTGTTTAAACTATGCCGCATTGCGATGAAGATGATATTGTGGGTTTTGTTTTGTTTTGTTTTGGCTTGAAAATTGTTATGAGCTGATTCACATTCATGTTTTACTTTATGCTTCAGTAGTTCTATTGATAGCCCTTGTAAATGTATTTGAGTGGTATGTCATCTCTTGAATTTGGGGGCTCATTTTCTGAATCTAATGAAAATTATGGGTGCGGCTAGTGTTAAATGTCACTCCTGGAGAATATAGTTTTATTTTGGGTGTATTTATGTACCAATGTTCTTCTGCAAATTAGATGTATCCTGTCACCTGTACAATGTAAATGCAGTTACACATGTTTTAGTGGAAAACGAAATTGTTATTTCTGTGATCATTTCATGCCTATTCACTTGTCTTGCCAATAGGTAGATTTTATATGTATTTCCTCCGTGATACAATATGATAAATGATAATATAATCTGAATTCTCGAATTCGTCAAACAAAGTACCAATCTGTGTTCGAGTTTCTCTAAAAATACTAATGAGACATTTATTTCCATATTTGAAAAGACAAAACTAGGACTTATTCCTGCACAGTTATAATCCATTGGTAATCAGTGTTGGATGCTATTGTAGGGTCCTCCTGGAACTGGTAAGACAACTAGCATATTGGCTCTTGCTCATGAGCTCCTAGGACCAAATTACCGAGAGGCAGTTCTTGAGCTAAATGCATCAGATGATAGGTGTGTAAATTGTAAAGTAATGGTGGAGTTGCTTTTTTATTGCTTTTTTTTTTTACATATTCTAAATATTTTAACAGAGGCATTGATGTTGTGAGAAACAAAATAAAGATGTTTGCCCAGAAGAAATTAACACTGCCTCCTGGAAGACACAAGATAATAATTTTGGATGAAGCTGACAGGTAAGTGATGAATGTTCTCTATGTATGGGAATAATAAGCATTTTTTTTTACTCTATCCATGTTTCCTTTTCTTCACCTGCAGTCCTTATAAATTTTATTTATACATTGTAAAATTTTGTTATTAGTCAACAATTGATTTGAGACTTTGTATGTATATTTTTGTTACTGTTACAAATACAACTTTCTCTCTTTTAGTAGTTTTATTCTCTTCTCTGATGGATGTAGGAGAATATGGTAGGATGTAAAATGTAGAAAATTAGCAGCATAAAACTGACAAAACTGACAATGTGTAAAAATATGCTGTAAAGAAACTAAGCCGTCGTTTAAATTAATCACATATTAAAATTTCAAAATATGAAACCTTAAATATTTAATAGGATTAAAAAAGATTAATTTAATTTACAAGGAAAAAACATTAATTATGATATTTGGTAAATAATAAGTTAACACATGTTAGTAGGTGGTGAATCAATAGTGCATAAAAAATTAGCACATTGTTAGTAAGTAATTAAGAAAATAAATCCATTCAATATAAACCTCACACATGTTAAAAACAATGCATAAAATCATAAAATTGTGACTCGTGTCCTTTTAAGAAAACTAAATTAAGAAACTACTTGTCAGTTATATGTATTAAGATATAGGATTTGCAGTTGTCTCATAATTCTTATCTAATTAACAACTTATTCAACATAACGTGTTTGTTGCATGGTCCTGATATTATATCTCATAATCTTTATTGTTTTTACTGTATTGGATGGATATTAGTATGACTTCTGGAGCTCAACAAGCCTTGAGGAGGACCATGGAAATATACTCAAGTTCCACACGTTTTGGACTAGCTTGTAACACTTCATCGAAGATTATTGAGCCTATTCAGAGTCGATGTGCTCTTGTCCGCTTTTCTAGATTATCTGATATAGAGATCCTTGGACGTCTTAAGGTGGTGGTTGCGGCAGAAAAGGTAATGTCTTTCTTTCAAGTTCTATCTGCAGTTCCATTGCATCATTTTTATATTGCTTATGGTTGTTAATGTCCTACTGATGTCATTAACTAAAGATATTTCTTGCTCCTATCATCAATGATGAAATTTTTATGTCAGGATGGATTATTCTACATGTTAGTTATCTCCAAACCAAGTCCTTTTGGCTGCAAAATATTTATTTCTTTTCTCATTTGGGCTTCCTGAACCACTTCCTTTGCATAGTGCTTCGTGCATGTGCCACACTAATTTATCGAATAACCATAGCTTCTTAAACCTTAGATTCTTTGTGAGAAGTCTAATAAACTGTCTTATGATTAACTAATGAGTGATAAATGTAGAACTTGAGAATCATTATGGCGATCTTTTATAGGAGATGGGAATTAAGGAACTAAGGTGCATCACCCCTGCTTTCTTGGTGGAATAAGTTAGAATGCTTCTTTAAAAAAAGAATTAATTATATAAAGAAGATTTTTGACCCAAATTCTTTCCTAGTGTAAATATTGTGCACAACCTTTTTTCGTTTTCCAAAAATGTCATTCTAATAGTCAAATGAAATGAAATTTGTGCTACTTATTGGCATGACAAAAGTTATTATCATTATTCATCTCACAAGGTGAACTTAATGGCATTTTTATTTGTTTCTTGTTTTAAATCAAAAAGCATTATGCTGAAAGTGCCTAAGTAGTGTTTTGGTAATTTAAAATGCATTTTGCAATTTAGGTTATGCACCTACTATTTTTCTTTTCTCCCCTACATAAATTCTCATTTACCATCATTCAACTTCTGCTATCATTATTTGGCTATCTGTCTCGAATTTTAGACAAGTATCTTGTAACTATTAAGTATAAGTTGCCGTATTTCTTGATTGAAACAACCTAAGTTTTCAATGAACATTCAGATACGATCGTATTATCCAATTTGAACCTACTTTATATCTTTGAAGGTACCTTATGTTCCGGAAGGTCTTGAAGCAATTATTTTCACTGCTGATGGTGATATGAGGCAGGCTTTGAATAACTTGCAAGCTACCAACACTGGATTTGGGTTTGTCAATCAAGAAAATGTTTTCAAGGTCAGTGCGTGAAATTGCACATACTCCATTTTTTAATAATGTCCTCAAGACTGCATTTCATGACCAAGACTTTCATGTGCTCTAGGTTTGTGATCAGCCCCATCCCATGCATGTGAAAAACATGGTACGCCAAGTAACTGAAGGGAAATTTGATGATGCTTGTGGTGGACTGAAGCAGCTGTATGATATGGGTTATTCGCCCACTGATATAATCACTACCCTTTTCCGAATCATCAAGAACTATGATATGCCAGAGTATTTGAAATTGGAATTCATGAAGGTTTGTTTCTCAATCATGCCCATGCGTATATTGAGGATATATACATATCTTTTCTTTTTTTGATATATTGACATTATGAATACTCAGAATACACTAGATCAGATTTACGTTCCATTTATTTTCAGGTTTTATAAATAGATTCTTCTTTGATGGTTTTTCAGGAAACAGGATTTGCCCACATGAGGATTTGTGATGGAGTTGGTTCATATCTTCAGTTATGCGGTTTGCTTGCTAAGTTGGCGCTGGTAAGGGAAACATCTAAACTAGCCTAAATTTGTTGCCAAATTGAATCGAGTGTTTTACCAATTTCTAGATATTGCTGTAAATTTGAAGTCAGTTTGTGCAATATGAAATGCTAATTTTACCCTCATGGTTAGAGTATTCGTTTTTGTGAATGTTGTCATTTGAGATCTTACTGAGTACATGCATCAGAAGGTTGTATGCTGATTGTTCATTGCGCAATATATGCTTACAGCGTGGGTGTATTCAGTAAAATCCGAGATGACAACATTTCTGAACCACTCTATATGCATATGGTGATCTATTTACTAGTGATGTGGGTGGTGGAATACTTGGAATATGTTGAGTCGTTGATAATTTAATGAAATTTAGAAAGCTAGTGTAAATATGTTTAGGATTAGTGCAACAAAACATTGAATTCATTTTATTAACTTGACTTTTGATGTATTTTTTTATGTTATCCATTAAATCAACAGTATGTGAGGTTGCGGAATAATAATAATATTGTCCAAAATATTATTATCCTCGTACTAAAGCGTTGATATGTTCGCAAATCGCAATTAGGTCATACTAACATTAGACTTGGTATATATTAATGAGTGGAAAAGTATTTCAAGTGACAAATATTTGAATGATAGTTAGTACAATATTTGACAAATGTGTTACCTTCTTATCCTAGACACATTTTTATTCAAAATTTCAAATTATTGTCTTTCGCACTATTTTTTTTAAGAGGCAAAGATGAGTGTGAAATTGTCTCGTGGGAAGAGTTCTACGAGACAAATGATATTCTAATTGATGAAAAGTAGTGTAGTATATTTTTTATTGAACTATTTACAATATAGTAAATAAAATGTGATAACTTTTTAATGAAAAAGAATAATATATGTAATAAAATATAATTACTACTTTTTTTTTAAAGGTAAAATTGTTTTACATAGAGAGAGACACAAATGTTGTTTTTTTTTTTTTAATATGTACTGCATCATATCCAAAAATTAAATTTAATAAACCATTAATAACAGGGTACTCACAAATGTAGTTCATCATATCCAAAAATTAAATTTAATAAACCATTAATAACAAGGCTAAAATTTGTGTGTTTCCAAAATACCATATCCTTAAATCTCATGCTTTTTGAAAGGTATACATTTAGTATTAAATGTTATGCTTTTTAATAGAAGATTTTATACCTTGATAATCTGAATTTTTTTTTTTAATTTCTTTTTAAATCATACAAATATATTTTTTATATTTCAGCGAACAATGAAAAAATTATAATCTTATTAATTAAAATATATACCTTTAATACAAATATTATAGATTACCTTTTATACATTTACTAAAAGACCAATTTCAAAAACAATAGTTAGCCCTATGATTAGGATTCCTCACTGCACCATCATGAGGTTTTTACTTGTTATCATTATTTAATTGGGTTCGCATGAGATCATTTCTTATATATTTATAAATTATAATCACTCTAATCCTATAACTGTGTTTGTGAAAAAGGAGTAATCTTTTATGATAGTGATTTGAAGCAAATACTTATCCTAACTGTAAACTCAGTTACTCTCTACATGATTTCAAAAGATAAAATTACTTTTTAAAATGATAAATTATTACTATTTGAATAACAAATTATTTTTCATTTTAATAGAAATATGAAAGTTAATATTAGAAAATTACAGGAATATATTTTTTTAATCAGAATCACTCAAGACTAATTATTCCTAAACTAAAAAAAAAAGTAAAATTCGGGTCTTTCTGTAATAATTTCTCATCAATAAATATACATTCACTTTTAAGGTAAGCAGCAGCAGTCACGCGTCCATTTCTGCCCTTGATAATAATCATAAGTGGTTGGTCTAATTTTTCTATAATAATTGATAATTAAAAAAAAAAAAAGACACTCATATTTCACACTTCCAATCTGACAACATTTTATATTCATGCACTGTAAATAGACAAGAATGGTCCCAGGGGCATTTCCAGACTAAAAATATGAAAAAAAAAAAAGGGGAAGAATTCTCAGTAGTGATTTTGTAATCATCTATAAATCATTTAAAACAGATGAATGAAAATGAAGTTATACCATGACAATCTAAATTATTAGCAGCATACTACTTACAACAGTATGTAGAAGAAAATTTGGTGTCAAAGGTGTGCTTAAACTATGAGTGTGGATGAGATTTCAAAAAAAAAAAAAAATGGCGCCCAACAAGTGACAGAAAACACTATACAATTTTCTCCTTCAAGTCAAAAATCGAAATCGAAATCAAATAAATAAATTTTCCCGAATTTTGGGAATGACTCTGCGACGCCTCCTTGAACTAGGTTTCTTGTCTTTTGCACGTCGGATGATGATTTTTTTAGGAGGGAGTTTTTCATGAGGTAGAACTGGTGGTGGAGGTAGAGAATGACTTCTTACAACAGTAGCCATATTAGCTCTTTGATCCAGCAACTCTTTGTGATATGCCTGTAATCATTTGCATTCTTAGACACTTACACCATGGGGGTGGGTGGGTGTTAATAATATTCAAGAAAGCTCTACCATGCACATCATAAAGTGGGAATTTTGGTGTTTAGTCCCACTCACCCCAGACCCACTACAGATTTTCTTCAAAGAGAAGAATTTAAGTGCAAAAAATATGACTTAACTAATATCCTAAAGGAAGCTTCAAATATTACTCCCATGGTACGATTATTTTTGACAGCTAGTTTTCATGTGAAGATGTAAACTAAATCAATGGAATTGGAAAGATGTATGGATGTCCTAGTTCAGCTTTAGATAACAAGCATAAATATAGGTAGTTTTTGTTATATAGTTTCAGCAGTCTGAGTAAACTTTCTTTATAATTTCGTAAGTCCTAATTCATTGTTCAAATAGTTGGTGCACTGGTCCGTTCTCCCCCCAGTTCAGAAAAAGCCACCAATCAACGAGAAATTTGATCTCAAATTTTCAGGAGACAGTAAAATACCTGTATTACAAAATTGCGTCTTTCGCAGTCTAGAAACATATTGATGCTCCAGTTAACTTTCGCTATTACTTTGTCTCTAACAGTTGAAAAGCTCAGCTGATCCCGAGATGTGAATCTATCAACTTCGTTGAACCACAGACAGCTAAAAAGATTTGTGATGGCAATGTGTTCTCTTATTATAACACACCCTTCGGGGACATCTGAAGAAATTGCAACTGTTGTGAATTTTTGCGATCTTAACTCTTAAGCAAGTAAAAGAAGCAAATACAGGCCCGGACTTACCACTAGTTATAGGAAGTTTAGTGGTTGTGTAGTGAGTTAAGCCCTCGTTTTTATAAAATTCAATTTGGTAATCAATTGAAGTATTATCATACTTCCCTCCAGCTTTATTTGCCTCAGCTTCTTCAAACACGTCGAAGCGAGTGTAGTGCCTTGATATAGCAAAAGTAGCGTTCTGACGCCATAAGAACCTGATAAATGAAGTGTTCCAGGTGAGAGCAGTTGACAACAATTAATGCTAAGGGACCTAATGACAAAGGCTGCTAAAATAAATCAAGCTGATTCGGAAAGGACCAAGGGTACCTCTCAAGAAGCTGGTAAGGGTCCACAACAAGCTGAAGCTTTCCATCAATCCAGATAGAGAATCGGGTATTGGGAAAGAGCCTGTGCAACAAGAGCTTCGGCACCTGCCACAATACATTATTAGTTACTTCAAATGACAAAATCAGAAAATTTCCTACCACCTGCAATACATTATTTCCCACCACTGTTGAAACTAGACTCCTAAAGCTAAGAAGACGAAATAAAAAGATCATGATCTATTACAGTAATAACTTCCAAGCTAAAGAAGACACGTGAGACGATGTGCAATTTTTTTTTTTAAAGGTCTAGGTGCCACAACTTTAAGTTTACAATTAATATGCCAGATCGGCTATTCTGCTCAGACAACATAAAGTAGGGAGGAAAACAACGTGAGAAAAAACCAAAGAGGGAAAACAGACCTTCCCATTCCTTCTTGAGTCAGCATAAGGAACATTGTGCACCACTATGATTCTCCATAACCCAACTTGTTTGTCACTACCTAAGATACTAGAATTCTTCATATATGTTTCAGTCTCTTCATCAATAAACATAAAAAAGGGAATATTCTTTTTCGCTGTATCACCAATGTTCCTTGGCTGCTGAATTACGTCATAGTTTCCTATGCATAACATAAAGAAACCAGCAATAAGCTTGAGAGGAAAATAGAAGGTAAGATGTGACATGAGGACCATGAAATTCGACAGCTACACAACTTTGAAATAATATTTTCTCAAATGCTTCTGAAACTCAGAGAGACAAAAATCTCTAACTTCAAAATTAGATTATAGTCAGCTGTACCAAAAATAGCAGAGGCAACAATAACCTCCTGGGATTGCTCCAACAACTCAAGGTCAGCCACATCAATGTCAAACCCAGTTTGATAACCAGGTCTGCATCCTTTTACAAATCTGGAAAATGGTCACACAGTAAGTAAATGCAAGCAAAAACATTTTTTTAAATAAAAACATCATATATTACATACAGATGATGCTAGGGGAAAAAAAGGAAAAATAAACCTACCCACAGTGAACAGTCATTAACTCCTTTATGTCAAAAGAATCATTTCTCTGTTTAAGAGAAGGATAACCACCAAAATCAGAACCTCCATTTGGTTCAGTTCTCAGTGGGTTTTCCTCAGAGAAATAATTTAATTGACGAAGAATAGGAGACAGTGATGGCGATTTGGGCATACGAGCTATGGCCTGCTCCACAGGAACATAGCATACTGGACATGCTGAGGGCAATGACAAACTGTAAGTTAATTGAATCTAAATACATGCGTGAAGACACACTAACATAAAATGCACAGAAAACCAAATCAGAAGCCCAGAACATTCCATGAATCCAATAGCTTGTAAGAAATAACAGTCTTGTGCAGCAGTTATTCAAGCGCAAATGTGCAAGACAATAGAAGGGGGAAAAAAACCTACGGCGTGGACCAGGTCGCCTTGAATTTGGAGGAGGAGGCGAAAAGGCAAAGTTTTTGCATGGATTAGTCAAAACAGTAACAGCACTAGAAGAGCTCCCCACAGGTGAAGCATTTAACAGAGCATCCCAACTGGTACTACCATTACATACTTTTTTGATCTTCACATTACTATTGTGTTTCCAGGAATCTTTTCCAGACGATGGAAAAGGTAGAGCATAAGACTCGTTAAGATATCTGATATCAAACTGCAAACCAGAGCCTTCATAATCATCCTCTGAAAACAACAACCATCGGTCATCACTCATGTGTGAGTAACCCATATATATAAAGTACCATCTGATGCTAGCTAAACAAGATTTCAGAAAACAGATTATTTTTAATTTTATTTTTTGTAAGCTTACAGCATACAGTAAGAGAAAAGCAACAAAAAAAATCTATCTCCTTTATGTTGCAAAATGCAACAAACAAATAGGAGCTAGCAACTGAATGAGATGTTAATGGATCAATTATATTAATAATTGAGTTAATCATAATTAAATACGACTGCTCTTCAACCCTTGATCAGTTAGCAACAGATAGTTTACCTATCAAAGAATAGGAAATTTTTGAAAGAATATCAAACAATGCATTTCTCTACCTTTACTGACCGTGAAGAACCCTGTCATTAAAACCAAGAGCGCAAAAGCAGCCAAAATCAGCATCCCAACTTTCCTTCTACTCAAATATCTAAAAGAAGAAGGTAATAATCTTTCCTTCTCCCTATAACCAATAAGGAATGTCTTAGAAGACCTTCGAGGTAAATAAAAGTACCCATTCTGTGCTTGTTGCTGCAATGATCCACAACTTCCAGACAATCTTAATCCCAATGACCCTCCAGTCATTGTACCTCCAACCCCTCAAAAGTAACTTTCATCTCTTCTTTCTCTCAAATTTCCTCTTCATCCATAAAGGAATATCCACACTGTACAAAACCCACAAACAACATCCCCGATGATCAATAACTCAGTGCAAAACCCACCAGATTAGTCAGAATAACGGAATCGCCATTACAAATTCAACAAATCTACCATCTATTCAGCACTTGATCAGTATGATTAAATCGTATCAAACTGGTTAAAAACCAATGAGAAAATGATGTTAACGTTTTCATTACCTCTTAGAATCCCACAGCAGAATCAATTCCCAAATAACGATAACCCTCTTCAAAATCACCAAATCTATCACAGCAAAGCCAATTAACAGATTCAAGCGCACTACTCCTCACTGGATAAAATACAATCAAAAAACCAGAAATCGAAACGGACAAATCAGTAATCAATAATCAAACGAACAATTCTCAAAATATAATCAAAATTAACAGAAACCAAGCTCCCAGTATCACATGAATACAAACATAACCGACCTATCAATGCCCATTCACACCAAAAAGAGAGAGAGAAACACAGATGCTTCTGCAGTTAGTTATGAATTACAATTGTGATGAAAAACAGAATTTACTCAAATCCAATACTTCAATTGGTAAATGCGAATATAAATCTGGACCCGCTTACATCAATGCCCCACCAAAATTACAGATAAATCATGAATATTTATAAGATTGGGTTTAGCAGCACACCTCTGAATTCTACTCGACGAAAAACTAATTTTTTATCTATTTCTTTGAGAGAGAAAAGAAATTGGAAATGAATTTCCGGAGAGAGAGAGAGAGAGAGATTTGAAAATAGTGCCGTCTTCTGATTTTGCATCAATTTGGATTAATTTAATTCTGACTATTCTAATCCTAATTAAATTGGGGATAACAATAATCAGTTGCCAAACATGCGCGCCATTTTCATTTTGCAAAATTCGAGAAATATTCCCTAAATTTTATTCTTTTCTTTTTCTGTGAAACTAATTATTAGTAAGCTAAATAAAACTCACTCCTCTCACTGTGTCACACCAACCAATTCGTTTGTCATTTTTGTTAGTTTCAATAAACTAGCGTTTGAATCGTGCATTACATGGGATAAAGGTGTTTTGATGTTATTATTGTATTGTATTTCATATGCTTGGTTAGTGTTTACCTAAGGGTGAAACAAATCGATATTATAACCGATAAAAGAATTAGTCACATGTAATATAGTATTTATTTCTCGATTTAATTTCTATAAGAAAAATTATTTACACAAATTCTATTCATAAATTGTAAAAATAAAAAATTAATAGATCGTTCACTTAAAATTGTTATTATATTTTTTAAAAATGAAAACTTTCTCTCATACATTTTTATGAATCTCCTAAAACTACATTTAAATCTAGGTATAATTTGATTATAGACATTTCAATTAATTATTATATTATAAGAGAGCTTCATATGACCTTTTATATATATTTCTCATAAATTAGTTGTAATCAAACTAATGATTAATTTCTCAAACCAAGTATTTGTTATACCAAGTAATCAAATATTAAAGAATATACTATTGCAATATATATTAGTTTGAGAGATATAATATTTTAATATATAATCGGTAGTTGTTAGGGATTATAGCAGGTATGATATCCACTATAGGGGTATCCATACCTACTCGTATCCATTTAAATATAAACTACTCATTTTCGTACCCGTTCCATTAAAAAATATATTATGATACACATACACGTCTCAACCTCATTTATCAATACCCGTGGATTACACATACCCATTTAATACTAATTTATTTTAGAAAAATATTTATATTTAAAATAAAATATGATTAAATAAAAATTATACTAATATATATTTATAATATATTTATATTTTTTAGTATTTAAATTAATGTATTAATTAATTTATATATATATATATTGTGTTAAAATTAATATTTTAATAAAAATTATATTATTGTTAATTAATTATAAATTAAATATAATATGAACTTTATTATCTTTTAATATAATCAAATAAAAGTTATAACTATTAATTAATTATATAATTATTTCATAACATATTATATAATATAGATAAAATATTTTGTATAATTTTAATATTTGTGGATATATGATTCATACACGTACACAATTCAAATTCTAATAATATTTTGTTAAACTACCCGTGAAAATTATAATTATTAATATATATTTATAATGTATTTTTATGCTTATGACTAAAAATCAATGTCTATCAGCGCCTACTTTTAACATTAGTGGATTCAACATTCACTAACTGGTGAAATATACATCAATCAACATGTTTATTGTAGTGTATATTGAATACAAAAATATTATAGTTTTTTATTTTAATTTCAAATTCTAATGATATTTTTTTGGAACTACTCGTACTCGTTTTTTTAGGGTGTTTTTTAATTATGTAAGATACTTTCTTATTTCGTAATACTCATACCCGTGTATAAATAAATATTATTTAAAATAAATATTTTAAAAATTCATTACAATATTTGTATCCGTCCCAAAGTCTTTTGATGAGTGATATTTTCACCTAGATTTTAGTGTCTTTTTATAT
This sequence comes from Pogostemon cablin, assembly GCA_023678885.1. NCBI lineage: Eukaryota > Viridiplantae > Streptophyta > Magnoliopsida > Lamiales > Lamiaceae > Pogostemon > Pogostemon cablin. The sequence goes on from CM042971.1 coordinate 30,253,422, forward strand.
GTGTTTTCGTATTATTTTATCCGTATTTTATGTGTTATTTGGTTGTGTTTTGTGTTTTCATGGAAATGTGTGTGAATGAGCTTAAACCTACTATTTTCACTTTTTATTTGATGCTAAATATGATAAGGAAGATGTAGGAAAAAGCGGATCTCAATTTGGAGTTGAAACGAGGGAGAACGAGCCAAAACAGTGAAGGAATCAGGGCAGCAGCAACACGACTGGCCGTGTCGGTGGCACGAGCCGTGTCGCAGTGCACGACTCGTGTAGCTAGCACGGGCCTGTCCAGAATGGCCGTGCGGCAACATCTATTCATCCAACACGACCACCACTTGGCCGTGTTGCGGAGCTCGACTCGTGTTGCAGCACATGACCCGTGTAGCCAACACGGGCCTGTAAGCGATGGCCGTGCGGGAGCATCAGTTCACGCAACACGGGCACCTCATGGCCGTGTTGCGCCACACGACTCGTGTCGTGTCAGGGATCAGAAAAAAATCAGAATCCTTCTAGAAGGCCCAAAAGGGTATAAATACCCCTCCATTCAGATTTTATAAAAAAAATCCGATTTCCACCCCTTCCACACACACCTCACACACCATTTCTTCCATTTTCCACTATCATTTTCATCCATTCTTCATCCACCCATCTACACTTGATCCCCTCCATCAAATTCACCATCCAAGTGATCAAGGAAGCAAGGGAGAGTGAGATCACAAGAAGAAGAAGGAGATCTCCATTGAAGCACTTCAAAGGGGGAATCTAATTCTAATTTTTGTGCATTTCTTTATAGATTGATCATGTTTTGTAAGGATCTTAATGTCTATGTTAATTTTCTTATGGATATGAGAGGCTAATCTCCTTTGTGAGATTAGCTCCATGATTGGTGTTGGATAATTTAGTTTTTATGCAAATTGATTTTAATCTTGAATGGGCTTTGTGTTATTTCTATCATTGATTGTTGATTGCTTGATGTATATGATGATTTGTGTGATTAATTGTCATGGGCATGTGATTAGATTGAGAAATCAATTATGTGTTTAGGATAGTTCATTGAATCATTTCATCATACACTTCATGTGCATTAATTTAGAATGAGATAGAGATATCCTTCTAGATTTAGAACCCTTTGATAGAACATTTGATTAGCTTAATCGAGAGGTTGGTTGATTAAATGAGGAGACCCAAACAATTAGTGAATTCATAGTACCTTAAAAGGGAATATTGCTTATGATTTAGTACCTAATTAGGGAACTCATAGAGTAATTAGTACCTAGTGGGAGGTGTTTGCTATTGTCTCGATCCTATGTGCGTTTGGGAGCCTTGTTGAGGGCCTACATCCTATCCATCTCGAGAGAGAGTTTAGGTGGAATTAGTGATCGCTTCTATACCTTGTCCATGAGAGATTAGAATTAATTGCATAATTACTTAATTATCTATGCCATGATTGTTGTTAATCTCATCCTTGCATCATTTGGAACCCTTTTATCTTTGCATTCATTTTATCTTTATTTCTTGCTTTAGCATAATTGCATTCATTTGCTCCTATCCTCTCTTCCGTCGTCCTTATAAAATCACGATAAACTTGAGATCGCTTAAACTCTAGTACATTCCTCCCTGTGGTTCGATAATTTCTTTAATTGGTCATGCCCACTATATTATGGCTAATCATCTTTTAATGGACGGTGGGTTCTGGCCTCCCCCAGATTAGTCGGTCTATGGATCGAATATCAGTGCATCAAAAAATACTCGTAAGATATTTGTATCCGTTCCAAAGTCTTTTAATGGACGGTGGGTTCTGGCCTCCCCCAGATTAGTCGGTCTATGGATCGAATACCAGTGCATCAAAAAATACTCGTAAATTACCTATACTCATTTAATACTATTTTTAAAGTATTTTTTTATTGATTAAAATTAATATTTTGAATAAACTTATACTATTACTGATTAAATATAAAATAAATATAATATAATTCTATTACAAAAATATGACTTAAACCCTAATTTTATAAGTTATTATAATAGTAATTGAATAATATTATAATAAAGTCTAAAACTATATCCCTAAACTCTAAATCAATATAATCTATTTAAATTAATTTTATAAGTTATTATAATAATTAAATAATATTACCCTAAACCCTAAACCATATAATTAAAAATTAATTCAAATTATTTAGGAATAATTAACATAATAATTTAAAATAATTAATATTAGTAGTAGTTATGTATTATATTTAATGAAAGTGAACGGTGGGTTCTGGCCTCCTCCGAATTAGTCGATTTATGGATCGAATACCGGTGCATCAAAAAATACTCGTAAATTATCCATACCCATTTAATACTATTTTTAAAGTATTTTTTTATTGATTAAAATTAATATTTAAATGAACTTATACTATTAGTGGTTAAGTATAAAATAAATATAATATAATTCTATTACAAAAATATGACATAAACCCTAATTTTATAAGTTATTATAATAATAATTAAATAATATATTACAATGAACCCTAAACCCTAAATCAATATTATCTATTTAAATTAATTTTATAAGTTATTATAATAATTAAATAATACTACCCTAAATCCTAAACCATATAATTAAAAATTAATTCAAATTATTTAGAAATAATTAATATAATTTTAAAAAATTAATTCAAATTATTTAGGAATAATTAACACAATAATTTGAAATAATTAATATTAGTAGTAGTTATGTATATATTTAATGAAAAAATAATATTAAGCACACATATAAAGAATAATTTTAAATAATGTATCATTTTAAATTAAATAAGGTATCATTATTATGACAAAAAAAAACAATGGCCAAAATCTAATATCATAATTGTGATGAATGGATGAGATTGTATAATGTGATGAACGGATGAGATTAAAAAAGATATAGTAATCAAAATCAATGGTATAGATTAAAAATTGGTTTAATTTTGACTTTTAAAGTGAGTTTAATATAATTTTAAAAAATTAATTCAAATTATTTAGGAATAATTAACATAATAATTTAAAATAATTAATATTAGTAGTAGTTATGTATTTATTTAATGAAAAAATAATATTAAGCACACATATAAAGAATCATTTTAAATAAGGTATCATTTTAAATTAAATAAGGTATCATTATTATGACCAAAAAATATATGGCCAAAATCTAATATCATAATTGTGATGAATGGATGAGATTGTATAATGTGATGAACGGATGAGATTAAAAAAGATTTAGTAATCAAAATCAATGGTATAGATTAAAAATTGATTTAATTTTGACTTTTAAAGTGTGTTTAATATAATTTTAAAAAATTAATTCAAATTGTTTAGGAATAATTAACATAATAATTTGAAATAATTAATATTAGTAGTAGTTATGTATATATTTAATGAAAAAATAATATTAAGCACACATATAAAGAATCATTTTAAATAAGATATCATTTTAAATTAAATAAGGTATCATTATTATGACAAAAAAATATATGGCCAAAATCTAATATCATAATTGTGATGAATGGATGAGATTGTATAATGTGATGAATGGATGAGATTAAAAAAGATTTAGTAATCAAAATCAATGGTATAGATTAAAAATTGGTTTAATTTTGACTTTTAAAGTGTGTTTTATTATATATATATATAAATTCTTCATTTTTATTTTATCAATTCAAGGAGGTAAATTATCAATTAGGGATCAAAATTATTTTTTTTATTAATTTGGGGCCTGAAATATGTATAACTATCAATTCAGTGCCTAAATTTATCAAATATTATCTCTTATTTTATCAATTTAGGGCCTAAATTCAGGCCCCTAATTGATAGTTTTACATATTTCAAGCCCCGAATTGATATAAAAAATAATTTAGGCCCCTAATTAATAGTTTACCTATTTTTCAGGCCTTGTATTGATAAAATTCAAATAATTATTTATTACTATATATAATTCACATATAATATTAATACAAAAATTTTGAATATTTAAAAAAAAATTATGTTGGTTGATATTTTTCAAAATCAACTATTATTTAGGACGTTTTGCACAATTTTTTTAATCTTTATTAGTCTTACAAGTTACACATCACTATTCATTTCTTACACATTTATTTATTTGATATAAAATTTAAACACACTTTACTTAAAAATCCAAAATAAATTATATATTATCACTATTCCACGAAAACAAAAAATCAAATGTAGCCTTAGAATTTAATATTTTTTTCTAAATATTTAAAATTAAGAGCATGAAGTCTCTCTTAAAATAAATAAATAAATGCTCAATCTTTTGTGAATACTGATACAAATAAGAGCGCTGATCCAATTTAATGGTATGAATTTGGGACAAGCCCATTTTTTGTACGTTTATCCAATTGCAAATGGGCCCTGTTTTTACTATAAAGCAGAGGTATGTTTGTTTCAAATATTCGAAGTCTTTTAAAATTTATTAAAAATAATTTGGGGTAACAAATGTCATTATTTATATGAATTTAATTTATTCCAAACTCATAAATTGTGTTCTAAACAAAATTATTAAAAGTGAATGTTTGTTTTGAGGGTAACGTGAAGTAATAATTTATATTTGTTTTGTGTTTTGATAGGATAGTTTATAATTCTATATAAAATAATGTATAAAATTTGCGTGATAGGTGTAAAAGTAATCCTTCCATCCAATAATAATCTTCACGTATTGTTCTACATGATTTAAGAAAAGTTTTTTTTTAATCAATTTTATTGATTTTTAAGAGTAATGTAGTATTTTAAATAATAAATAAAATGTAAAGTAATATTATGGGTGTGAAAAAAGAGTGACAATTTGAATTTAAAATAACTTTTGAAGTATTGGATAAAGTGATGTTTTCTTTTTTAGGCGTGAAAATTATATTGAGACAAACGAATAAAAAAATATGAAATATATTATGAGACAAATGAAGTATATAATTAATATAAGAAAATAGATGAGAAATGGTAAAGAAAGATAAAAAAAATATTAATTAAAAAGTAATATATAGTATACGGAATGTGGATGAGTGGAGACTTAATAAGATTTATATTTGTACATATTGTTGTTTTCAAAATGAAAGAGTCTTATGTAAAGTCAATTATACCATTAAATATGTTAAATATTAGGAATAAACAAGAGTATAATTGAACATAAACTACTTAGGTTTATAACTACTTATGTAAATTCGTTTCACACAAAATTTGTCTTTCTAATGTGTGGATTTTAAAAATCAAAATCTAACTATTATAGTGCCCGCGTGCGATGCGGGTTATCATATTTGTTATTTATTTATTATGTATAAATCTATATTTTTAAAAAGAAAAATAATAATGTCGATTTAGGATCATTGCAAGAATAATTTGTTGTTTGACAAAAAAAAGTGAAAAACATACATTCTCTATTTATTTCACATAAATAGGAAAACATTGTTATCACTAAGGTTGTAGTGATTCTCCTCCTCCTTAGCATCATCAGATGATATCAAAATAGTTATACTAATTGATGTGTCAAATATTCTGGAGACCATAACGAATATCTGGTAAATTCGAATTTGAAATTTTAAAAATCACTTAATCTCCTTAAAAAATTCCAAGCTCTTCAACCACGTACTTTCATCCTCTAGTAAAACCTGTAGTAACTGTAAAGTGAAAGAACATTTATATTTAACCAATTTTAACCAATCGTGAGGAGTTATTTTCAAATCGATAAATGTAATCCTTAATCTTATAAAATATAAAATATGTAAAAAAACAATTACATTGTACATTATTTTAAGGATATCATATTTAATTTAAATTATGATATCAAAACAAAAACTTAGTGCGTAGAGTACACTATCTAATTGATCAAGATAGTTATCATCATCTATAATTAAAGTAAACTCATTTTCGAAGCAACCATGACATAACCTAAAATTCAAAATAAAATAAAATAAACACACTTCCAAAAATATTGAAGTGAAAAATATAAATATAAAATTCACAGTTTATCGATCTTTTTTTAAAAAAATTGTTTCATACTAAATAAAAAATTAAGAAATGATACTCACTTTGGTACGGAACAATGATAAAATGTATTCTTTAAATGTGTAGCTATAATTTCTTTAGTAAAAATATTTATAGTTTACATTAGTCATTTTAAAAATAGTAAAAATATTATTTACCTCCATTTACGCTATCAATTTTTAAATTATGTGATCTAATTTATAAAATAAAAAAAAGATGATAATTGAGATTTTAAGGCACCAATATAAATTGGGTTGATGATAATTTTAGACTTATACTAACATAAAAAAACATTTCCAACTTTAATTAAAATTTGGGTCGAATTCAAATTAAAGTTTTTATTTAAAAGTAAATTTCCGGTAGCCTCTCCGGGTGGGTATTCCCACTACGTGTAGTGCTGGTAGTCCCGAGTAAGTGGAGCCATGTTGAGGAAGCCCATCCCCCATTCGATCAAGTAAAAATTGAGTGAATGAATGAAGTATTGGAAAGTCACTAATGGTCACCACCAAGAGCAAGAGTTGATTCATGTACCAGCCCATAATCCTAGTGAATGGAATACAGAGAAGCCTTAAGAAGAACGAGAAGTATTGCCGCCCATAGTGAATTTGAAATTCAAAGGAAAAGGAAGTCTTCAAGATATAGTGGGAAGGAGTGTGATAGATGATGTACAGGAGTTCTTCAAGTATGGAATGCTACGTTTATCTCCCTCATTCCTAAGAAAAACTTCCAACCAACAGTAGCAGACTTCTACCCAATATCGTGTTGTAATGGGAGTATATGGTATACTCTCATTTTGGCTCTCAATGGTCCTAAACTGAATTGGTCACTTCTTGTGGGGTACTAAATATAGTCTGGTCTCATGGAAGGATATCACCCAACCCAAAGAGTGTGGGGGACTAGGACTAAAGGATTTGAGAGGATCTCCTAGCCGCAGCAGTATACTAAAGCAGACTCTTTATGGATCAAATGGATACACTCAGTATACCTTAAGAGAACCCCAATGGCCGTCAGTAGGCGATGCACTCAGAAGGATACAAAGAAGTACAACTAGGAACAAAGAGGAAAGGAAACTAATGCTGACAGCATTATCAGTTTACGTGAACCAGATTTGGATGGAGAGAAACAAGCAATTGCATGGTCAAGAAATGAGAGGAATCAAAAGCACGGTGGAGAATACCATATACCAAATAGTACATCTGTACTTGAACTATGGGAGAACGCCATGCCAAGATATAGATGATAGTAACATTATAGCATAGTAGGGGTACTCTCTTGTTGTTCTTCTTTCTTGTATTGTAGGGGCGTAAGCCAACTATTACCGATGATTCTGAAATATAATTTACCAATTTCAATAAAAAAGAATTAAGTAAACATAAATATCAAATACACTTAAACTTGATACCTCACATATTTTAATTCTATTTCAAAAAATATTTTACTTATTAAATATAATAAAGAGGAGAGTTACAAAATAATAAATCTTATAACCAATGAGAAGTAGGTATCTCAAATTTTTTAAAATGACATAATATTCAATAAATCTAAGCATGCCACCTCACACTTTGTAAAAATTAAATTGGGAAACTTATTTTGTTTTAATATATAAGAAGATTTTTTAAACCCAACATACATATAACATAAAGATATAATAGAATATAAAATAGGTGTATGTAATTTTAATATGCAACAAGTGAAAAAATATTTGACTTCCAGCAATATTTTTGGCCAAATTTTTTTTTTTTTTGAGAATAAATATGAGGTTTATAGATGAGATTAGAATAATTAGATGAAGCAAATGAGCAACTGTAGTACAAATTACATAAATTTTACATAATGACAGTAACTACCAATGGCTACTTTATATATCCTCGTGATTATGATAACTACTTATGAATTGAAACTGCATTATATTTAATAACAAAAACTATAGGTAGGTAATCTTTAGTTAAAACTTTATAATACTATAAATTAATTATACATTTTTAACCTCATGATTTTTGATGTTAATGACACACAAATATAAAAATGAAAAGTATGTTGACATTTATGAGTTGGATGGTTTGAGATCTTGACTAGTTCTCTTACAGTCCAATAAGCTTCCATTCCATATATTATGATTTTATTATTTTTTTAAAAAATAAATAGGAGAAATCCACTATAAGAATATAATTTAAAAAACTTAAATTTAATGCCATAAAGTAAGAAAACTTTATAGAGAGATGAGAGAGGCCCCCCACCCCATCTCCTCCCATTTATATAATGAGTTTTGAAAGACTATTGCAAAGTAAGGATCTCACCTAACAATATTTATTAAAATAACGCTATTTAATTTAATTTAACCATGGTAGGGTAAACTCTCACTATTTAATACTCAAACCCCCCACAATGGAGTATGTTTTATCGTTTATCTATTGCAAAAAGATACTTACCATAACTTTTAAAAATAACTATTCTATTAATCAAATTAAAAAGGTATAGGATTTTCTGAAACTTATTTTTAAAAATAAGTACTCCCTCTGTCCGGTCAAAGTGTGTCATTTGTTTTTTGTACGCAGATTAAAAAGTATTATTATTTTATATAATGTAAAATGAGTAGGTGTATTAGAGAGATGTGATGAGTAAGAGTGGATCATTGGTAGACCGTTTTTACTAAAAAAGAAATATTGTTCAATTTAAACAGAACACCTAATATAATAAAATGGTGCTATTTGGACGGAACGAAGATAGTACTATAATAAGTTAACTTCCATCCAAAATAGGTATTTATCCACGAGGAAAATGGGACGGTGGGGTGGGGACAATGAGTTAAAAATTTTAATTAAAAGAAAAATAGTGATTTTAGTTAATTTTGATGGGACCTGATCCTGATGTACCCTATATTTCCTAAATGCTAATAAATTTCGCGGGTCCCTTTAATTTTTTGCTAATTTCTATCTCTAATGTGTGTGACCATATTATTCGATTTTTTTAATACTAAAATATATATTTAATATCCATTATTGTTACTGTGATATATGTATTAATTACAACAAGAATTCGCACAGGTTCATTATGAGATTGTTGGAAATTTGAAGCATTATATATACATTGTTTTTTTAATTGTTGAGTATCGCTTACCGAGAATGAATTAAACTGTAAAAGCGAAGAATAAATCAAGAATAAAATAATTATATTTATTGCGAAACGTGCTAGAATATCTTATCATTCTCACACAATCTCATTCACGAATTGATCAAAAAGAAGAAAAAAAATTGATAAATACACTTGTTTATAATAATTCTGCAAATTGCTTACGTTCACTTTTAAGGGTAAAAATCTTATTAATTAAAATTACAACGATAATAAGAATAAATTTAAATCTCATATAAACCATAATCTTGATTTTAGGAATATAAGGGTGATATATGATCACTCGATTATAGCTCTTGATCTTATATGTTGATTTACCAATCTTTATTGTGCATTGCTGACTTAACGTACACAAGCAAAACCATGTAATGGTCTACCTCTCAACAATATTTTTATGGGAAAATAGATTTTTTTCGTCCGCTAGCTTTCACTCATTATGAAATTAGTCCATTAACTTTTTAAAATTTGAAATTAGTCCGTTAATTTTATAACAATTTTGAAATTAATCCATTAACTTCATAAAATTCACATTTTGGTCCTTTGACTTGCTATGACATGTCATTTGAATATTTTCACCCCAATTAATCTATATCATATTTTTATTTAACCAATTTTATCTCACTTTTCATTTTTCACTTCCGTATACCAAACAAATAATATTAATCTCATTACTAAAGTAGAACAAATTTAATTAAATATTGATACTTCCTCCGTCCGCTCAAAAGATTGTATTTTTCCATTTTGGTCGTCCGTTCCAAAGAGGGTCACTTTCTTTTTTACACACATGTGATCCACACACACCCACTAATACAACTAAAATATGGGGTCCACACTCCCACTAATACAACTACTCACTACACATTAAATAACAATACTTCTTAATCAACGTGCACAAAAGCGAAATGCACTCTTTCGGACGGACGGAGGGAGTATAATATAAATTCTTAGTGGGAGCTATTTTTTTGTAAAATAGTGTATATATATTTTATATATTTTTATTTTTATTTTTTAGAATAACCTGCTAATGACCTGTTGAAACAGACTATTTTGTTGAACTTGATAAACATGATGGACCATTTTCAAAATTTTCAAATATAATTGACGATTTTCAAAATTTTGTAAATATAATGGATAATTTTCAAAAAGTGAAAAACTTATGGACTAAATTCAAAATTGGGCAAAGTTAACGGACGGAAAAATCTATTTTCCCTATTTTTATATATTTGAAGCTATCAGTTTAATTTTGAATAAATTTATGATAAAACATTTAAAAATCAAATTTAATAAACTTTGAAGACAAATGATAACTCTAATGTACAAAATTATTAAAATAGTAATATTAAATTAGTTGTATAGTATTAGAATACGTATAATTGATATGTACAAATATGGCGTTTTCTATCTACAAGCATTTTTAGCCTTGAGATGCATAAAAAATAAAATTATATAAATATAGACTTTTTGTGATAGTATATATATATATATATATATATTCCCTCCGTCTCATTCTAATAATTACATATTTTTAAATAGGATGTTTCATTTTAACGGTTATATATATATATTTTTTTAATATGAAACCCACACAATTAAGTAATTAAAATATCTTAATGAGAATCATTCACCACATTAATACAACCATCCACTATGCATTAAAATATTATTTATCTCACCTCAATATACATTAAAAATATACTAAATTTCTTAATTCCCTTGCAAAAAATAAATATTACTATTAGAATGGAACAAAAAGAATACATATGTATGAGGTTTTATATTGTGATGGTACGTATAATTAGTTTAGTTCTTTATGTGTAATGAATTAAATAATTTTTAGTTGAATCGACGTTATACGACCCTTATTCGTTTTTCATGTATAATAAATTAATGTAATTATAAAAAACCAACTATTTTAAAAATTTTATTTATATTTATATTTCATTGCTTAATTACTACATGTTATAAACAATTCCAAATAATGTCTTAATTACTTAACCTTATTTTCAAATACAACCCAAATTTTCTCAATAATTAACTCAATTTGAAATAAATTTCAACATGTCAATTGATAAAAAAAATGCATACCAAAATAATGTCTTTAATTTTAATTATTTTGTTAGACATAAAATTATTAGGATTAAAAATATGATAATAAAGTACCTAAATGTATTTATTTAAGAAAATAAGAATAAAATAAGTGGTGAGAAATTGAAGAGAAATTGAGAATAAGTGAGAAATTGAAGAGATATTGACCCAAATTTTGAGCGGAAAAAGAAGTTGACTTTAGTTGCTTTTATGTATATATATATATATATATATATATATATATATATATATATATATATATATATATATATATATATATATATATATATATATAGATTTATCTAAATTTCTTTTAGATATAACTTTAAATCATAGTTTGGATTAATTAATTTGAATTTCTTATTCAAAATTTTGATAAATATATTATTTATTTATCTTTCTTCATACATAAGTAGATTGGATAATACTTGTTAGTTTGGTGTTTTGATTATTAAATAGTAATATAATATAATAAATTAAAAGTAGTACTACATATTACCAATTATTTGAACCAAATTACACGCAAATAATTTTATTTTGGTATCTACTTAATTTGGAGTATCTGCCCGCTATTAATATTCAATATTTTACTTTTGTGAATTAAAAATAAAAAAAAAACTACTAAATAAATCTCATTATTTTTACTAGACAAAAACACCTATGTGATGCAGTCTTCCTTAGATTTTTTTGACATAGAAAAATGATGACAATAGATGCATGCATGGAAGGATTCGACCTGGACGGATGGATTCGACGTGTTGAGATTGGTCGAATCAAAGTCGAACCAACTCGTTTGAAGAAGGATTCGACAATAACCTGTGGATTCGACCTGATAGGGAGGTCGAATCATGATCGAATCAGTTCACTGGGAGATGGATTCGATCATGACAACATGGATTCGACCTGATCAGTCACTCGAATCGAGGTCGAATCGTTGCAGAAAGTGTTCAATAGAGTGTTTAGCTCTATTTATCACTTGGATGAGCTGATATACACGTGGATAGTGATCATTGGAGACTGAAGAATGATTACAACGTGTTGCATGTCAGCTGGAAGCTTAAAAGAAACGATTGAAACTAACTCAACAACATAACTGCCATAACTGTCGTTTTTGGGCAGTTATGATCAGCCGACTTTGAGGCGGTTTAAGAGCATTTTATCAAGCTACATGAAATCGGCTAGGTGGCTGCATCTCATCTACTAAGTGAGGGCTATCAAGTGGAGGTTTAACCGGATCAAAAGGTTGAAGGAGTAGCATGATATAAGGGCTCAAAGTCGCTTCATTGAGGAGAGTTCAACACTTAAGAGTTTTTCATAGTTTCATAGCAAGTTCATTCTCTTGCTTGTTCTTTCGATTCAATCTGTTCTTAGGTGTATTGGATCATCAATAATAAAGTTTCTTCTCCCCAAAGTGGATGTAGATTATTCATAACCGAACCACTATACATCTTTGTGCAAGATTTATATTTCCTTACAAGTTTTCATATCAAAGTGTGTGTGTGTGTTTCTTGAGAGTTTGAGAGGTATTGTGTGATCGAATCACGTCAATTGGCGCCGTCTGTGGGAAAGCAAACACACAAGAAGTAATCAAGATGAACACCACAAGATTTGATGTTGAAAAGCTTACAGAGAAATCAGAATTCAACCTATGGAAGATCAAGATGAAGGCAGTTCTTATGCAGCAAGGTTTAATGGATGCATTGAAGCCTCCTCCACCGGTGAAGACTGAAATCATCAGGGATTCTCAGGCTGCAACATGTCCTGTAAGAGCTCCAGTGGATGATCAGGTACTTCAAAAGGCCTATTCTACAATAATTCTTTATCTTAGTGATAAGATACTTAGAGAAGTATCAAAGGAGACAACAGCTATTGGAGTATGGAATAGATTGGAGGTTTTGTTCATGGTAAGAACATCTGACAATAAGATGCATCTCAGGCAAAGACTTCATGCTTTCAAGATGACTGATGAAAGGTCTCTGATGGAACAAGCTGATGAATTCTGCAAGATCACAGATGATCTAGAAAGTGTGGATTTCAAGCTATCCAGTGAAGACAAGGCCATCATGTTGCTGTCAACATTGCCAAGATCACAAAGGCACTTCAAGGATGATGTTCTTTATGGAGGTAAGGATGTTGTACTGCTTGAAGATGTGCTGAGGGAACTTAGATCAAAAGATCTGGAAGAAGGAACTGACAGGAAAGAAAAGTCAGGGGCAGAAGGACTCTTTGCCAAGAAAGGGAATCAGAACAAGAAGTGGAACAAAGGTGGAAACACTGATCAAAAGAAAGGTGCATCAGGACAGACTAATGGTAAGAGGTGTTACTTTTGTCATGAACCAGGGCACTTCAAGAAACAGTGTGCAAAGTGGAAGGCTAGCAAGTCCAAGAAAACTGAAACACCTGCTGGAAATCAAAATATCCAAGTCAATCAGGTTGGTGAAGTACAAAATAATGCTGGTATGGAAGGTATTGAAGCTCTGTCCATCACTACTTCAGATGTATCTGTTGAGTGGGTATTGGATTCAGGGTGTACATTCCATATGACACCTATAAAGCATTGGTTTGAGGAATTCAAGCATCAGGAAGGAGGATCAGTACTTTTAGGTGATGATCACTCTTGTGAGATTAATGGAGTAAGATCCATCAGATTGCTTATGTTTGATGGAGTTCAGAGGCTTCTTAGGAATGTAAGATATGTTCCTGGATTAAGAAGGAACCTCATCTCCCTTGGGATGCTTGATACTTAAGGTTGTGATTCAAACCTGAGAAAGGGAATTCTCACAGTGACTAAGGATGATAAGATTGTCATGAGAGGGACCAGGAGATCAGATTTATATTTCTTGGATGGAAGTGTTGTTGTAGGACAGATACACAACACTGGTCAGCAGGATGATGCCAAGCTTTGGCATGGCAGGTTGGGACATGTTAGTGAAAGAGGAATGCAAGAATTGACAAAACAACAGCTGATCAAGTTCAGTGAAAGTGATAAGATCAGACAATGTGAGCATTGCATTTTTGGTAAGTCCAAGAGACTTAAGTTTGGTGATTCAGAACATACAACCAAAGCTAGAATGGATTATGTTCATTTAGATCACTGGGGATCTTCAAGAACTGTAACCAGAGGTGGAGGGAGATACATCATGACCATAATTGATGATTACTCAAGGAAGTTATGGGTATATGTTCTGAAATCAAAGGATGAAGCATTCACAACCTTCAAAGGTTGGTTGACAGAAACTGAGAACATCACATGGAGTAGTTTGAAGTATTTAAGGACGGACAATGGATTGGAATTTGTGTCTGAAGAGTTCAATTCATATTGCAAGGAAAATGGGATTAAGAGACACAAAACTGTCCCTGGTACTCCTCAACAAAATGGCATTGCAGAAAGGATGAATCAGACACTTTTGCAAAGGGTCAGATGTATGTTGAGCAGTACAGGATTGAACAAGGTGTTTTGGGAGGAGTTAGCTGCAACTGCAGCTTATCTAATCAACTTGTATCCTTCAGCAGCTCTAAACTTCAAAACTCCAGATGAAGTATGGTCTTTTAAGATTCCTAATTACTCATACCTTAGAGTTATAGGTTGCCAAGCTTATGCACATGTTAAACAAGATAAGTTGGAACCAAGAGCACTCAAATGTGTTATGATAGGTTATACTAAGGGAGTAAAGGGGTACAAACTGTGGTGTTATGATGAGAACAAGCTCATGGTCAGTAGAGATGTTATCTTTGTTGAAGATAAGATGCCATTGATCAAGGATGATCAAAGAAGAGAGTCTGAGCTTGAGGTGGAGCCTCAAGATATAGACAGATCAGGAGAAAGTAAAGTGAACTCCACTGACAGAGGTACAGATGAAGTATCAAGGATTAAAGAACAACTTAATACCTATCAACTTGCAAGAGATAGACAGAAGAGGACTATAGTACCACCTGCAAGGTATGTACAAGCTGATATAGTGTCTTTTGCTCTATATACAGCTGTTGATGTTGAAGCTTATGAACCAAGAAACTATACTGAGGCATTGGCAAGTCAAGACAGTAATAAGTGGCTTATAGCCATGGAAGAAGAATTGTTGTCTCTAAACAAGAATGAGACATGGAGAATTGTTGATAAGCCAAAATCTCAGAAGCTAGTTGGATGTAAGTGGATTTTCAAGAGAAAACCAACACTTGCAGCTGAAGGTGGAGTCAAATACAAGGCTAGACTAGTTGCTAGGGGCTTTTCACAGAAAGAGAGGATAGATTACAATGAGATCTTCTCACCTGTGGTTAAACATTGTTCAATTAGAGTATTACTAGCACTGGTGACTCAATATGATCTTGAGCTTCATCAGATGGATGTAACTACTGCATTTCTATATGGGAAGTTGGAGGAGAGCATCTATATGAAGATACCAGAAGGTGTTACAGTTGAGAGAGTTGGTTCAAAGGCTTGTTTGTTACTCAAGTCTCTGTATGGACTTAAACAAAGTCCAAGGCAGTGGTACTTGAGGTTTGATGAGTACATTGTTGCCAATGGATTTCAAAGAAGTCATTATGACAACTGTGTATACATCAAGGAAGAAAACAGCTGTTACGCTTACCTACTTCTCTATGTGGATGATATTTTAATAGCTTGTAAGAGCATTCAAGGGATTGATGCAGTAAAGGAAGTTCTCAAGTCTGAATTTGAGATGAAGGACCTTGGTGAAGCTAAGATGACTTAGGGATGGAAATAAGCAGAGACAGATCAGCCGGGACACTTGTATTGAAACATCAATCCTATCTTGTTAAAGTACTCAAAAGGTACAATATGGATCAGTGCAAGTCTGTTACAACACCTGTCAAGCAAGGATTGAGTCTGTCACTGCTTAATGGAGCAAAATCAGACATTGAGATAGCTGAAATGAGCAGGATTCCATATGCAAGTTCAGTGGGCAGTCTTATGTATGCTATGGTGTGTAGTAGGCCTGATCTTGCTTATGTGATGAGCTTGATTAGTAGATTCTTAAGTTGTCCAGGGAAGCAGCATTGAGAGGCAGTCAAATGGGCATTGAGGTATGTAAAGGAGACTGAACCTGTTGGTTTAAAATTTCAGAGAAGGGAAGCAAAGTCAGAGATTGTCACAGGTTTTGTTGATGCTAATTTTGCAGCAAATCTGGATTCTAGAAAGTCTCTTACAGGATATATGTTCAATATGTTTGGTACTTCAGTAAGTTGGAAAGCAAGCCATCAGTCTGTAGTATCTCTATCAACTACAGAGGATGAATTCATTGCATTAACAGAAGCAATCAAGGAAGGAGTATGGCTTGTTGGTTTACGGAAAGAATTAGGAGAATATTAAGATACTGTGGTGGTGTATTGTGATAATCAAAATATAATACACTTAGCTAAGCATCAGGGATATCATGAGAGAACCAAACACATTGATGTAAAGCTATACTTTGTCAGAGACATGGTGGACAGTGGAATTGTGGAAATGAGGAAGATTGACACAGCTGTGAATCCAGCTGATTCACTTACTAAAGCATTGACAGCTGCAAAGTTTGAGCTATGCAAAACTTTGGTTGGAATGTATGGAGACATAGAGGTTGCTGTTCCTTAAAAGCAGCAAAGGTAGGGAGAAGAGATGAAGTTGTTCATGCATACATCTAAGGTGGATATTGATGACAATAGATGCATGGATGGAAGGATTCGACCTGGACGGATGGATTCGACGTGTTGAGATTGGTCGAATCAAAGTCGAACCAACTCGTTTGAAGAAGGATTCGACCATAACCTGTGGATTCGACCTGATCAGTCACTCGAATCGAGGTCGAATCATTGCAGAAAGTGTTCAATAGAGTGTTTAGCTCTGTCTATCACTTGGATGAGCTGATATACACGTGGATAATGATCATTGGAGACTGAAGAATGATTACAACGTGTTGCATGACAACTGGAAGCTTAAAAGAAACGATTGAAACTAACTCAACAACATAACTGCCATAACTGTCGTTTTTGGGCAGTTATGATCAGCCGACTTTGAGGCGGTTTAAGAGCAGTTTATCAAGCTACATGAAACCGGCTAGGTAGCTGCATCTCATCTACTAAGTGAGGGCTATCAAGTGGAGGTTTAACCGGATCAAAAGGTTGAAGGAGTAGCATGATATAAGGGCTCAAAGTCGCTTCATTGAGGAGAGTTCAACACTTAGAGTTTTTCATAGTTTCATAGCAAGTTCATTCTCTTGCTTGTTCTTTCGATTCAATCTGTTCTTAGGTGTATTGGATCATCAATAATAAAGTTTATTCTCCCCAAAGTGGATGTAGGTTATTCATAACCGAACCACTATACATCTTTGTGCAAGATTTACATTTCCTTACAAGTTTTCATATCAAAATGTGTGTGTGTGTTTCTTGAGAGTTTGAGAGGTATTGTGTGATCGAATCAGGTAAAAAAAATATAATAATTTAATAAAAAGTAATAATTAAATTGATGAAAATGATAGAGCACAATTTATTATTTCATGAACTTATATAATATATAAATAAAATATAATAATATTTTAAATTAATAATACTAATAGGTGTTGCTTTTTTTTTTAAACTAATAATATTAGTAGACTAACGGTTTTTTTACTAATAATATTATAAGAGTTTGTTCCATGTAAACCTATATTTTGTCTCATAAACCGTCTCATGAAAGTAGCGTCTCATAAGAGACTTTGTCTAATATTATATATCCTGAAAATTGATGAACTATTACTTTTTTTTATATAAATAAAAAATTAAAATATTTCAGAATTTGAATAGGATAATATTTTTTGTTATTCACAAAGCTGATAATAATTCATCATAATTATTTTTGATTAATTTGGCAAGATGAACTCAGTTGTAAAAAACACGGTATTGTAATTTGCGCGCATATAGTGTAACAAGTTATAAATTCAACGGATATTAATTTGGAGATTGATAAAATTAATAATGACAATTGACAAAACATTCAATAATATTCTCATATTATTAATTGATGCTAATTTATGAATCATGAAACACACAGTCATTAATATAATATTTTTATAATTTAATTCAAATATTGTACTATATCAACCTTTAAAATTAGTTATTTTCCTATGACAATAATGTCATTATATCATACATAAATGGCAAAATACAGGTATAAAAAGCGATAACTCTTTAATAAAAATAATTTTCAATAAAAAATAATAATATTGTGATGAGAATATTTTATAAACAACTTATAATATAATTAAAAAATATAATATTTTTAATAAAAAATACTCACTCCGTCCGGTTCTAAGGTATTCATTTGCTTTTTGCACGTGTTCGGTTCTATGGTATTCATTTGCTTTTTGCACGTGGATTAAGGAGTATTATTATTATATGTAAAATGGGTAGTTGTATTATAGGAAAGTGGTGGGTCATTTTACATATTTTTTTACTAAATAGGGGAAATAGATATATTTGAAGCGGATGCTAGGAATAGTGAAATTGATACCTTAGAAGTCGACAGTGGGGAGTAATAATTAATTAAAGAAGTGTGATGTGGTTTCACTAAGATTACCTCTATTAAAATTAAAATTTATTAAAGGCAAACACTTTGCGATATGTTTCACGGTCTCATGATCAATCTGCATTTTTTCTTTCTTTCCAAGGCTTGTGACATACTATGAGTCGACAAATTCTCTTGTGAGACGATAATTATGTTAGATGGGTTGTAAAATGAATTGATCATCATTGTTATATAGGTAAAGTATGTTTATTGTTAATTAAAGTATGTTTTCAAGTATGAAGAACAATAAATTAAAGTATATTTTTAGGGTGTTATAATATGATTCACTACAAAAATAGTTTAATTACCAATAAATATATTTTACCTTATATAACAAATTTACTTTAATTGTGAGTCGACCCCGTCTCACAATCTGTCTCATATTTATCCATCTCATAAAAAATAGTACTATGGAGTCAGTTTTTATTATTATTATTATTTATTTATTTATTTTTTATCATGAACTTTTGTACTAACAAATTATTTTAGTTTTAAAATTTATAAGTTATTATTCATTAAAAAAAAAGGTTAATTTAAACTAGAAAAGCTAATTATATAAAATTACTAAAAATAATTTTTAAAAATATGAAGTATTACTTTTATTAATAAAAAATATTCATGAACAAGAATAAAAACTACACATAAAATTTAAGAATATTTTTTAATTAGAAATGTAAGTTCACTTCTTTAAAAAATTCATGCTAAAAAATACTCACTCTTACCATAATAGTTATGTTTACTTTTTTAAAAGTTTATCGTGAGATGTTACTTATACGAGACCGCTTGTGAGACGTGTTAAAGTATGTCTATTATATAGATAACGTATGTTTAATGGTTGTTAAAGTGTGTTTTGTAAAATACGATGATGATGAATTAAAATATAATTTTAGAATGTTATAATATGATTCATTATTGACATATTTTAACAACAAATAAGCATATTTTATCTATATAATAAGCATACTTTAGTAATGGGTCGACCCGTCTCACAACCGTCTCACAAAAAATCCATCTCACAAGAGAGTCTCTCTACTTTTTTTTTCTTTTTTTTTCTTTTTTCAAAAATTAAGAAATATTGTATTTTAATCTATATTGAGTTGAAAGGTAAATACATGTATGAGATCAGATTATGTGAACCCCATTTTTACCAATTACTCTTCAATATATGAAAAAAAAATTCTTATAAGGGATAATCTATTATTTTTTTAAATGAAAATAATTATTCTTCAAATTTCGATACACTTAATTTATCGATTATTATTTTTTAATACATGAAAATTTATTCTTTAAAAAAATAAACTACTACTATTCTAAATAAAAAAAATTTAAAGAATAAACTTTTAAGCATTAAAAAGTAATTTACAAAATCAAGGTTAACTTGTGAACTCGATTCACACCCAACTCACTTAATATTAAAAAAAAAATAAAGAGTTGTATTAATGAGGGATTCCATAAAAAAATATCTATTATTTTCTGTGTGTCTTATCTACATGTAATTATTACTCCATTATGAAACATCCAAATTAAAACTACATAACTATACTTAAATAGACGGGTTATTTATGAGACATGTCTACCCATCACTAAAGTATGCTTATTATATAGATAAATTATGTTTAATGATTATTAAAGTATGTATGTTGGATTATGCATTAAAGTATGATTTTAGCGTGTTATAATACTATGATTTATTATTAACATACTTAAACTACACATAAATATATTTTATTTATATACTAAGCATACTTTAGTGATGGATCGACCCGTCTCACAAATAACATGTTTCACAAATAACCCATCTCATAAGGTCTCTACTCATAATTAGAATAAAAATGAACCAGATTTATACAAATTTTTATTAAAAAAAAAATTGAATTAAGGGCATGGTGTGGGGGCAGTAGGAGTAAAGAAGAATATCTTAATACATCTAAATGATAGTTTTCTGTCGCTGATGTAACATGTCTTATTGAGCTTCTTGAAGAGATGTAATTTTCTTATTAATTTGATTTTTTTACTTTCCATAATTAAAGTTTCCTTATTCTTTTTTCTTTAATTATTAATTATTAGATTTAAATATTAATCAATTGGTGTATATTGATTTAACTCTATTAGAATTAATTTTCATTGAATATTTAGAGAAATGTGATCTCATTTAATAATCTCAATCAATTCATATTTATTACAACATGTCTATATAAATACATAATCACACAAATTTTTATTTTGTATTGAAATCATTTTTGGTTGTTTTATATTTTGTTTTTATTAGTGCATTTTTTCTTTTATTTTTCATATTTCTTTAAGAGTATATATATATATATATATATATATATATATATATATATATATATATATATATATATATATATATATATATATATATATATATATATATATATATATATATATATATATATATATATATATATTCTTATTAATTTGGTTTCACTCTATTAGAATTAATAATATATATTATTCATATTTAAAAAAAATTAATTTAAATTAAATTACATTATTTTAAAATATATATATATATTCTCTATACAAACTTCCTTGCATAAGATAACAATTCATATTTATTACAACATGTCTATATAAATACATGATCATACAGATTTTTATTTTGTATTGAAATCATTTTTGGTTGTTTTATATGTTGTTTTTATTAGTGCATTTTTTCTTTTATTTTTCATATTTCTTTAAGTATATATATTGATATTATATATAAGAAATTATATTGTTGACGTGGATAGTTTCTTCTCCTCCATTGATGGCATGACAATATAGGAATAATTCAAGTTCTTTCTATTTTATTATTCTTATTTCCTAATTTAAGTTAATTTTATTCTTTTATGTGACAGTTTCTTACTTCTTAATTTATTTATTTATTCATAAATGGCTGATTTGAAGAGATATTACTATTTAAATTTAATGATGAATTAATTATAATTTAATGGTATATATATATATATGAGATGAAAATGCACTTTAATATTTAATTTCTCATCTCTACTATTCTCTTCCCATTTTTCTTTTTAATTTTGTTTTTAAACATAGTAATATAATTTATGCAAATTTGTTTCGTAACCTTTGATCCCCAATTATCTCAATGTAAAGTAGTTTTCAGTTGTTTGAGAATCAATTTTTTTCTCATATTAATATTTTTTTTTATTTTCATGTTTCATAAGATTAGATGTTCACACTATCTACAATTAGAGATTCATGAGATTAGATGTACTCGTAATTTAATTATTTTGACTCAATACATCATGTATATGTTGAAAACTACTTACATTTAAATTGTTGTTCTAATTTTTTTCTCAATGTTTAATAATCTATATTAATGTTTGTGAATAATTTTTTTCTCTCTTTATTATCTAAAAATTATTTCCTTTTGTGATATTGGATCTCCTTTTTTTTTCATTTTTATTTTCTACATTCTAGATTATAATTAATTTACAAGCTTCATTGAAAATTCAAAGAAGGGTTTACATACAGATCCCACTATAAAAATTGAACTTTGAGCTATCTTAACATCCGTACACGACTTTGAGTATGCATGATGTAAGAATTTTGTATAATTTATACTTTTTTTTGTTAATATTTTATTCTTTATGAATTGAGTGCGCATTGATTTTATTATTGAGCTTCATTTAAATCAATAATTTAATAGGTTGGTTAGACAATTGTTTCAAATTGGTAATCTGTCTATACTTAATTATTGATTTTATTTTTTTATTTTATTCCTTTAAATTAATTTGTATTGTTGAATAGTAATTGTTAATGATCCATTCTCTATTTTTGATTGTGTAATATATATATATATTTCTATCATCATTAATTTAAAAAAATCTAATAATTTTGGTTTGAATTAACCTGAGGATCAAAAGTAATATAATAAATTAATAAATAAAATGATATTTTTAACTAATTATATGGTCATTACTATTAATTCATGATAAATCAATTAAGTACCTTCAAAATAGTAAATTTATAATTATTATAACAAATTGTATACGTATTAGTTTCTATCATCAATTCAAACTAAAAATGTCAATCAATTTTATTGAATACTTTTATATGATTTGTTTCAAATTTTAAATCGTGATCACTTACTATTTAACTATTTATTTAAAAAATAGGTTAAGTGGTTAATTTGTATCATATTTAGTTGAAATAATTACTGATAGGTACACACTTTGTACCCCTAATTACTACTAGATACATTGATTTAAAATAATTATTATTTAATACAAAATATTAAAGTAAAATACCAAATATACCCCTAAACCCATATACCTTTAAAACACTAACCCCAACCTCCACCCACCACCGGACCACCGCTGCCGCTGCCGAACCGCCGCCGCCGGAGCTCCGGCGGCCAGTCGCCGGAAAATCTGTTCGTCAGGAAAAAAAAAAAAAAACTGGTCGCCGGAAAGCTGCAGCGCCGCCGCCGCCGGAGCTCCGGCAGCCGATCGCCGGAAAAACTGTTCGTCCAAAAAAAAAAAGGAAAAAAAAAAAAAAACTGGTCGCCGGAAAAACTGCCGCCGCCGGAAAAGCTGTCGGACCGCCGCCGCCGGACCACCATATTTTTTTGCTGCACACACTTTTTTTGCTGCACACACTTTGCTGCACATGAACTTTTGCTGCACACAATATTTATGTGCAGCACATTAATAGGGGTAATATTGGAATATCACTATATATTTTTGTACCTAGTAGTAATACTTTTGTATGTTTGTATCTCATAGTAATTTAGGGTTTTTTTGTGTACCTAGTAGTAATCCTCCCTATTTAGTTTTTAACAAAGTTATTCCATTCTAACTTAAAGATTTTAATTTATTATTTATAATTAATTAATTTTGAGATAATTTACAGGGATTTCTATATAGCTAAATTACTTTAACACTTATGACATTTTAATTTAAATTTTGAGAAATTTTATTATCTTTAATCATTGATTATTATATGAGGTATTTTATATTTAAAAAATAATTTATTAAATATTAATCCATATTTTTCCAAAAATAGTTTATATAACTTAATTCAAATTCTACCAATGTCTTATTATATTTAGTTTAATTATTATTTTATTATAAAAAATTTAATTGTAAAAATTAAAAACTTCAATCATCAATATTGTAATATTAGATTTTTAAAGGGGTTAGAGTATAATTTTAATTATTTTCTACTAAATATTTTATTAAATTAGCTTAAGTTGTTAATTTTAAGTATATTTTATTTTCATTTCAATATTAAGCTATTTTTAATTTTACAAATAATAGATTTTAATTTATTATTAACCAATTTTATCTTAAATGGTCTATTTCACAATCTCATTTTCGCTGACTATGTCTCTCCTTTTCTTTGATGACATGATCTCAAGAGAATAATTTTAACTTTTTTATATTTACTATTATTCTTTTCTTATTTAAACTGCATGCATATATATTTTTTTTAAAAATATTACTCTATCCGTTCTAATA
This sequence comes from Pogostemon cablin, assembly GCA_023678885.1. NCBI lineage: Eukaryota > Viridiplantae > Streptophyta > Magnoliopsida > Lamiales > Lamiaceae > Pogostemon > Pogostemon cablin. Next base: position 30,277,665 of record CM042971.1, read on the forward strand.
ATTTTTGCAAACTCTCTTTACAATTTAAAAAGGAAGTGTGCAAAAATTATTAATGGGACGGGGGAGTAATACATTTATATAGAAAAAACAACGTAATCAATAAATTGCCAATCTATCGATTAAATTAACTATTTTTGAATATTCAATTTATCTTAAATAATTTTATTTTAATTTTCTATTTTTATAAATAAATTGTGGATTATTACAATGAGATAATTTTATAAAATCATATCTAATGAATAATTTAAGTAAATAATTGATTAATTTGTAACCATATCCCATTTATCAACTATTTCGATGGTATTAATTTAAATATATCGCTATTTAATTAAAAAATAATTTTATATTGTACAATGGAAAATATCACTAAAACGCTTTGTAAAATATGTGCTTGCACATGAACAAGAGTAATAAAATTTTAAGTTTTAACTTTATATCAATATATTATTTTTAAAATTTAAATATAAATTCCATTAAAAAAAACAAACAAAATTATCACGATTTAAAGTGGCATTCCCCGCTAAACAATTGGAAATTAACAAATTTTAAATATATTATTACTGTTAGGGTAGACATGACTATGGATGATTGAAGATGACATAACATGACGTTATAATTTTTAAAAAAAAAGTATGTTGTAAATTACACATATTAATATTAATTTATATTTTACAATGGCAAAAGCTCCTGTGCGCCCGGGGACACGGAAAGATGCTCCGTGTCCCCGTGTGAACACAGCCTCTCCTCCAATCATATTTAAATCTATGTATTGCTAGGGGTTTAAATTGTAAAGGGGCATGAAAATTGTAAAGGCGCACGGAATTTGCTCTGTGTGCCCGGGTGCACAGGAGCCTCACTCTTTTACAATACTTCATTGGTTACCTAATGTATTTCACGTATTTTTGTGCATGGAGATTGATTTTTTTTTTTTTTTGTGTAAATTAAGAAAGATGAGGAATGTTTTTAGTTAATTTAATGTAAAATGAATGTAAAATTATTGGGATGTGTGAAAAAAAAAGTGGGATGTGAATAAAAAGTGTGTATTACTATAATGTATCTTTTACCACTTTTTAATAAAAAGAAATATGAAAAATTATGTGGAAGGATAAAAAAAGAGAAGTATAAATATTCCCCGAAATGGAGGGAGTATAAGGCTTATACAAATTAGTAATTCAATCTGTCGCATAATTGTTCTCATGTGTTCCATTTTCTTTCTGACTCATAAAAGTTTGTCACTCTTAAAATAGTAATATATATATATATATATATATATATATATATATATATATATATATATATATATATATATATATCAAAACAACTAATCTCCCTCATACATTTTATTTATAAATATAACATATCTACATCGCATACACGATACACTTTATCATTTATTTATGTATTAATAAAGATAACCAAATATTTGAATATAATAATTTTCTTTATCTACATAAAATAAAATAAAGGGAAATAAATTATGGAAAATAAATGGCATCATAATATATTATATTTCAAATGCACATTTAATATTAAAATATTAAATAATTTAGTCCGTGTATCGCACGGGCTCAATACATGTGTATAACGGAAGACCGGACTCAGTTTCTTTCTCCCCCAAAAAAAAAAAAAAAAAAAACAGCTGCTCTTCTGCCGTTACTACTCTCAATCAGTATATAAATACCACCATAACTAATCTTCCCCTATTTCTTCTTCTCCACAATTAAACTAACATTAACCAACTCTTACTCCTATTCTCTCTCTATCCATGCCCTAGATCCACTCCTCTTACCCCATCAATTCCTCACTTTTGCTGTCGCCATTCTTGTTTCCAGCTTCACTTCACCTCAATCCTCTTCTGGAATTTCTCATTTTGCTCTGCTGCTTCCTCATTTTTGTTGACTGCTGCGCATCTGATGATGTGTGAGCTGGAATTTCGCCTCCAGTTGAATCTTGGGTTTAATTTTGGTGTATTTGGAGTATCCGCTGCTGTCGTCAAGCAATGGAGGAGGAGGAGTTCTTGAGTGGAGGGGAGCTGGGGTTGTGATTTGTTGGGGAATTGTGTTCAGTTGGGGGTATAAATACAATGGGTTGTGTTTGTGGTAAATCCTATGCCGTTGATGATAGCAAGGAGAGTCCGAGGGAGAGGCTGTCGAATAAAACGACATCGGATTTGCGTCCCCCGAGGTCTGCTTCCTCCAGGAGGGAGGAGAGCTACCCGGTAAAGGATCGCTTGGATAATGGCGGTGATGAGGGTAGGGTGGCATTGGTGGATAAGCAAGTTAATGGTTCAGTTAGATTGCAGGGAGATAATTTTGAGAGGAAGAGAGAGAAGCCCGAATACGCCGAACGCCATCATCCCAGGATGGGCCCGGTCCCAAGAGCTACTGAAGGGGAACAGGTTGCAGCTGGATGGCCACCTTGGTTGGCTGCGGTGGCTGGTGAAGCTATCAAAGGATGGGTGCCCAGAAGGGCGGATTCTTTTGAAAAGCTTGACAAGGTATGCTTTTCGTTTTCGTCATCATTCACATTGTCCCATGTGGTGCTATAATGTAAGTATGTTGTGCTTTTACGAGGCTCACTGAATGGAAAACCACCGTGATTGATTGAAGTTAGCTATACTTGCATTTTTATACACTATAGTCTTTCCAGAACTTCATTCGTGTTACTGTTTATCTTTTAGTTTCAAACTTTTGCCTCACTTTTTGACTAATATAAAATGATGGGATGCTGGATTTATGGGGACTGAAAAAAAGTTAATTGGATGATTTATCTTGCTGAAGAAGGGTCTATTCATCTGCTAATATCTTGTATGGTTGTCTGAAGGTCATCAAGTCTTTGCCCAAAAAATCAGAGTTTGTATCATTTTGTGTTATTCTGAAGGGAGTATATGAGTCTTATCATTCACAAGACAAATTAAAATTTATAAGTTGGTTTTATGTTTTCTAAAGATGGAGTCGCATTGCTATTATGGTACTTTGAAACCAATTGTATATTTCAGACATGATCAAATATAATATCAGTGAGAGTTGGATCTTCTTCCTAAAGAGGCAGGGCGACCTTAAAATGTTTGGTTTTTTTTTTCTCTAATCCGTGGATTTAGGCATGCATCCTATATTTGATTTATAGCTTGGTCAAACTTTTACAATTTTCCCCATCCATCTCAGCATGTCAATGAAAATGAAATTTAAAAACACAAAATTGATTACCTTAAGCCTTTATAAAATCCTCTCACAATTTAAACTAAACCTAGGATTTTATATACTATTCAAAGTTACATTTATACAAGAATTGCTGTAATGATACTGTTCTGAGATTTATTGCCAAACTTGCATTCAACTTTCTTTTATGACCTTTCTTACTCAAATTAATGCGAACCCGTAATGATACTGCTGCTAAATTATCGTTGAGCAGACAAAGCGCAATATAATTGTTTTTCTTATATATATTTGTTGCCCATATCTTATCTGTTTGGTGCTATATGCTGGTCGGTGTATTTTCTTTCGCCTGGGAGATTGGGTATTCAATTTTACTGTCAAGAAAAACTGTTAACATCGATGCTTTATTCATGTACCTCTTAATTACTGATCTTGTTCAATTTACTGCATTTGATGCCTTGTAGACTTGCTCATACTTTCCTACGCAAATTTATTATTAATTGGGCTAGAATTGACAAATTTCTTCTTTTAACAACTCATATCCCAACATGAACAGACTCGGAAACAAGGAATAAAATTTTCACTAGATTTTTTTTTATCTCACTAGATTGACTATATCAAGCCATACTTTGCATTTGTCAATTTCAGTCAAAGTACATCATTTTCAACACATTTTCAGACAATCAATAATAGTTGACTGCTGATTTTTAACCTACAATTTATATAGACTCTCTTACTAGGCTTGCACTCATGCTTCTTCTGTCCAATTGCATTGTATGTGAGTTATAAATGCATGCAGATTGTATGGAATTGGTATAATGGACTTGATATAACGTGAGATTAGGAAACTATTTTGTATGTTATAAGGGGTAAAGTCTTGTAGTATTGAACTTGAAAATGTGTATGGTACAGGGTACTAAGGTTAGCACATCTGACGTGACCCTTGTACATTTTCTGGCAGCTTTCTCCTAATGAAAATTTCCTCAGTTTGTAGAAACTGTAAAGCTATTGTACCATTATTTCTTTAACTAATTTTGTTATTGATCGTTTTTAGCAAGTTTTACCGCATCAACTTAATCATATGGTCCTTATTACGTACTTAAATTTACCAAATCTTCCATTCACAGATGACAGGCAAATAGTCGTCTATATGAGAACAACAATGATTCATCTGCTTCTAACATGTTTTAACAGTTACACCTGGGTGTTCTGACTAATACTACTTAAAGAAAGTACACATGCCTTCTAGAAGTTGGTGATGATTGATTGTTTGAACCCCTTTTTCTAAATTAATAGAATCTGAATTAGGCATTGAGTAGAGACAGGCTATATGTCATCATCAGGTGGCCAAGCCTATATTTAGTGTGCATGGTTCTTTGCCATCATCATGCAGTGGGAGGCCCCTTGATGAAGAGTGAATTTTTTGTTGAAGGAGTACTACTGGTATTGAGTTTGTAGGCAGACAGATCACAACTACTGGTATTAGGGACGCAAGCTAAATGTTTCTCATCTGATCCATACTTGGACTTTTATTTAACCATATATCCCCAGATCTGAGTCACTTAATCTATTTAATTAAACTCATCAAAGGTCTTGTTTTCTTCTTTGACCCAGATTTCCAGCAGTAGCTTACTATAATAAATAGTCCAAGGTCTTTTCCAACTGATGGTTTCTATTAGTTCTGATTAAGCCCCTGGAATTTTAGATACATTTCATGTATGGAATATAAATATAGGTGATCATTCTGATAATTACTTGGCAGAAATAAGATGCCCCTATTATTAACTGGTTGTTATACATTAATGTGTATAGAGCTCTCCAGCCACGATATACCTCTCTCTCTCTCTCTCTCTCAGTGTTTTCCTATTATGCTAATTCCATTTATGATCAATTCATGAAAGAATCTGCATATCTAACTCGCCAAAAAAAAAGAAAAAAAAAATATATATATATTCATAAGCAGGTACATTTTAACATTGCTAATCATTTTCTGTTTGTTCTTTAGATCGGTCAGGGTACGTATAGTAATGTTTACCGTGCCCGTGATCTCGATGAAGGAAAGATTGTTGCTTTGAAGAAAGTAAGGTTTGATAATCTGGAGCCTGAAAGTGTTCGCTTCATGGCAAGAGAAATTCATATTTTACGTAGGCTCAACCATCCAAATGTCATCAAATTAGAAGGTCTGGTTACGTCACGGATGTCTTGCAGCTTGTACCTTGTTTTCGAGTACATGGAGCATGATTTGGCTGGACTTGCATCTCATCCTGGGCTTAAGTTTACTGAACCCCAGGTAGGCACATGAATTCTTTGACTACTGTATGTAAGCTTTTGCTACTTTGTGCACATGTGCATGTTGGGCTCCAAAAATGAATATTTCTTACTTTTTTCTTACTCAACCCATTTAACTAGATTTTTCAAAATTAATACTATTGTAGAAAAGTAGCATTACTTGGTAGTTATTTGGAATGCACTTATTCTAGATGTTAATCATTATACAAATGTTTCTTTCACTTGCTTCAGGTAAAGTGCTACATGAAACAACTTTTACGAGGACTTGATCATTGTCATAGTTGTGGCGTGCTTCATCGGGACATAAAAGGTTCCAACCTTTTAATAGACAATAATGGCATCCTTAAGATTGCTGACTTTGGTCTTGCTAGTCTCTATGATCCTCATCAGAGTCAACCACTGACCAGCCGTGTTGTAACCCTGTGGTACCGGCCACCTGAGCTTCTACTTGGTGCAACATATTATGGAACTGCTGTGGATTTATGGAGCACAGGTTGTATACTTGCAGAATTATATGCTGGCAAGCCTATTATGCCTGGAAGAACAGAGGTATCCTATCTTTCTTATTTGGTAGGGTATCATTGTCTCGATATCAATTATTCGTTGTCAATGATGTCTCATTATCTTGGTTTTTATGTATATGTGTGTATTGGTATGGTTCAAGATTTTACCTCTAGAGGTATGCCGGGATATTTACAGAGGAAAACAATGCTAATTAAATAATAACAGTTTAGGTTACTCATACTGTTGCAAAGTGTTGGTTTCAAGAGTTGAAAGTGTTCTAAGCTACCACTACAAGCCTGATACATCTTCACTTAATTCTTACATTATCTGTAACAAATACACAGATTTCACAATTGAAATTGGGAAATCGTGCATAATTTAAAATTTCTCTCTAGAATATGACTTCAAACTTGAAAATTTACTTTCGTAGGTTGAGCAGTTGCATAAGATTTTCAAACTTTGTGGATCCCCTTTAGATGAGTATTGGAGAAAATCAAAGTTACCTCATGCAACAATTTTCAAGCCCCAACAGCCCTACAAACGCCGAGTTGCTGAAACCTTTAAAGATTTTCCTTCACCAGCAGTAGCACTCATAGAGATTTTATTGTCCATAGATCCTGCAGATCGAGGATCTGCAGCCACTGCTTTGAAGAGTGAGGTAATGTTCTCAACAGGTCATATTTTGTGGTTTTGCTTTAGAACGAGCTTTTTCATGTTGATCAAGTAGTCGGCTTTTCTCTCTCCCTCTCCTCTACTTGCAGCCGGCATGCTGCTCTGCTTATTATTTCAATCCTTATCCACTGCATACAAGAGAAGGTTTAAGCATATACTCCCTCCGTCCCACATAATTCAACTCTCTGTTTCTGTGCATCCCATAATAACATGTAAACATCACATCAAGTCAATAACCTCCAAATTCATTTTAATTTAAAAATACCACCCCCATCTAATACACGTAAGATACTTTACACTTACTTAAAAATACTAAATTACCCCCCAAAAGTCAATAAAGTTAGTCAAAAAACAATTTTCTTAAATTATGTATCTACCGTAATGGTGTAGATAAACCCTGGACGGAGGGAGTATATTTTTATACATATATATGTGATTGAATGCATAAACACTTTTTTGTCTTTTAATAGTAACTGTATATTTTGATTGATCAAGTTTCCTAAAGAATGTATTTGTCATACCCAGGTTATTAATAATGTGATGAAAAACTAAAGATTCCCTATTTAGGTTTGTGTATTTACAGTGCTACTGATTTTTTCTGGAAGCAGTAAGCTGGACACTAGTGTAAGTTGTTGGTGCCTGCTCATCACATAATTAGTTTTAGTGGCGAAAAAATTTATCTACAGCTTCTCCATTAGGAAATAGTGAATTGTACAAACCTTATAAATCCAAAATAAAAAAATGTGTTTGGATGTGAAAATATTAGAAGATGCACACGAGTTGGTAGAGTTTCTTTTTTTGGAGATATCTGCCTCCATAAGAAGGAAATCATGCACGTTTTTCTGAAAAAGGTGGTGAAGTTAGTGTTGAACAAAGAAAATGAGCTGACCATGTGGGTGAAACTAGCAATATGCTATCTTAAATATTTCTTCTCCTTGACAAATCAAAGTACTTTTGTGCCCTTTTTGCACAGTAAGACGCGCACTTCTTTTAACATTTAGGAATTATAAGCCTAGCTTTATGAATGTTCAGTTTGAAGATACACCAGAAAAGGTTATGGTTTTTAAAGGGGAAACGAGATCAATACCTTCTCCTAGCAACGTCTTTTTTGGGCTTTATCTCTCTGCTCGTTTTATTATTTTTCGTCTTCCAAGAGTGTCTACATAGAATTTTGTGCTTCATCTAGAGAACCTTCTCTGTTGTCAACAGCTTTTAAGAGATTATGACAAATAAAACGAGGAATCTTATATTGTTTCTGCTCCTCTCACAGTTCTTTACTACGAGACCCCATCCTTGTGACCCCTCAAGTTTGCCAAAGTATCCTCCGAGCAAAGAGTTTGATGCTAAAGTACGAGATGAAGAAGCAAGGAGGTGATTGTTTAAACATGAACTCAAAGACATGCAACTTTGTAACTTAGATGCTGAACCAGTTCTGGTTAAACAATTATGTTTGGAGTTCCAGGGCGTTGGTTGCCTAATAATCCTGACTGGTGGAATTTGCAGGGTGGCTGCTGGAGGCAAAGGTCCAAGGTATGACCTTGAAAAGAGAGGATCGAGAGAGTCTCGTGCAGTTCCAGCACCCGATGCGAATGCTGAACTGATCTCGTCAATGCAGGTATTCATAACATGTTTTGCATATACCCTCTTTACTTGATGTCTGTGAATAGGGAAAAACTGGTGGTTTCAAAGTATTCTACGCTTTGAAGTTTATTATTCCTATATCCATTGATGATAATAATCACTTAAAAAGAAGGCTAACCTTTTCATGATGCTTCTCTGTGAGTCGTTCTCTAAGCAAGAGATAAGGCAAAGAAACTATACCCACTTCAAAAAAATGTTCATTCTTAGTTGAAACTGATGCTAAGATTATTTATTTATTTATTATTATTTTTTTTTTTGTATAAGATTTACTGATCTTACTTTTATGTATATCCCTTTCGGCGGCCCAGTGGAATCTCAGGTCGCTATAAAGAATTAATTGATGAGTGTTTGATAAGAGTAACTACTCGGGAGTATTCATGGAACTCATATAAGAGTGAGTTACCGATCATGTTGATCGGATCATAAAGGAGCAAGATATAAAATCCATGTCTTGTAGTTGTCAATCAGGATGCTGTGTCATTAACTGTTTCTAGACTGTAGCAGATTGTAATTTTTAATGCATGCTTATTATTCTTAAAAAAAATTCATTCTCTTCAAACTTTCATGCATATGGAGTATTAAGGTTTATATTGTTGTGAGGACTTGATATTCCATTGCATGGTTTCTACTCTCAATTCACATGTTCTCCATTTAGCCTCATGACGGCTGCATTTACTTGTTCCGTTACAGAAAAGACATGGTTCCAACTCGAAGAGCAGGAGTGAGATGTTCAGTTCTCACCCCGAAGAAGTAGCTTCCGGATTTCCAATTGATCCACCTAGACCATCCCAATCCGTCGAAGAACCTAACAACGATCCACAGGGAAATATCCACAAGAGAGCATCCCATTCCGGGCCATTGGTTAATCGGGCAGCCTGGGCGAAGGCTGGAAGGAATGTGGACGATGCTCCAAGAAATCTGGCTATTGCCGACTTATCTGCCATGTCTGGTATAGTAGCTGCACGAAGGAGCATGTTGTCCGAAGAGCAAAGGGAGAAGTCCTACTCCCAGCAGGAAGTTCCAAAACTTATATCCAGGTTTCCAGGATCATTCAAGGAGTCTTCGAATTCAAGGCAGGACCAAAAGAATAATGGACAACACGAAGACGAAAAAGCAAGCAACAACCCTGTTCCTGTAAGTATCTACAGTCTACATAAATCATAGCCATATCAATTATCAATTCAATCAAGCATTTGAATTTTACACACACTGTCACTGTCCAGATGGGTAAAGGGCCAAGGGGGAACAAAATTCACTACTCTGGACCACTGCTCGTTCCATTGGGCAAAGTGGATCAGGCGTTGAAGGACCACGATCGCCAAATCCAAGAGGCCGTCAGACGAGCTCGTTTGGACAAGGAGAGAATGCGGAAAATGCAGGTTGAGAAAAACCAGTTATCAATGAATGCATTATTTGTTTCAGGCCGTTGAAGAGGCGGCCTGACCAACCGACGAAACGGATCATCATTCTTTAATGATTAGTGTCCTTTCATTCGTTTCTCCTATAACAGTGGAAGATATGTAGGGGGGAGAATCATTGTATAGGGGGGACTGGACAAATAGGTTATGGAGCCAATGTAGTAGCAATTCTCCTCCTTAGAACACTTTGCATATTCCATACAATCTATCATCTGTATTTTATGCCAGATAATTAGCAAATGTAATTCTCAGAATATGAACCATCCATGCAAAATTTCATCTTCAACACAATACCATATCTCTACACTATGTAGCATGCTGTATGCACCGTGACCCGACCCGAATAATTGAACACCTACATGGTAAACTTCTTTTGTCCATATCATTTTCATAGAAGTTGCATAGTGTTTTATTTAGAGTGCTAAATCTTATCCATACATTTTCCAAAATGCATGATAATTTTCACCATCAATTTCAAAACAATTTTTCTATCACAAAAACTAGTGTGGAATTGGTTTTACCGGGGTTATTCTTTAATACAACAAAGGGTTTCTCTTTAGTATAAAGAATAATATTATTATTATTATTAATGAACTCTCTCGAGTAGGGTAATTCTATATTCTATATATTTTAAAGAGTAATACTTTATATTCTAAAGAATAACACTTCTTAATGTACATCATACACTTATTGCATGCTAGCATTTCTCTTTCACAAGAAAATATATAATATAATAAACCATAAAATCAACTCATTAAACCCTAACGCGTTAAGCTTTTATATTTAAATTAATTAGCAAAACTATTTATTTTTTTTCACTACCAAAAAGTTTCTAAAAAATGAATATATATATATATATATATATATATATATATATATATATATATATATATATATATATATATATATATATATATATATATATATATATATATAAAATTAAAAAATAAAGTGTGTAAATCAAGTCAAATTTCTACCATTTGTTATTTAAGTCTTGCCATTCTTTTCTTGTTGAACATAATATTTGAATTCCAATAAAGTCAAATAAGAAATAAATATAGTAGCTATCCACAACTTTATGTTGAATATTCTTTGAAATTAGAGTTTCATTTGAGTGAAAAAGAAGGAATTTTTCGATTTATTTATTGGGCTTGAAAATTAAGTAACAAATATAAAATGACTCGTTATTTATGGTGGTTGATTCTGATTGTTTAATTAGTTAATTAATTGTGATTATGAAATTTGTTTAAAATCAACTAATCTCTGTACTAACGTCGTAGATCTCAATACGTCGGCTTCTTCTGGTAGTATTTTAGTTATTTCTAAATTTAGAAAGAGATTGAGTGCCTATCTATCTGGCTTCTATATATAGTAATCTGTCTGGGGAACACATCATTGCACCATGAATTACTAAAATAATATTTTCAAATTTATTAAAATTAAATATGTTTTTGTGGTGCTTGTTTCATGAAGGACTAGGGAGTATCATTATATAGTCATGGACTTTCAATCTCAATTATTTATCAACCCCAATATTAAATTGTGTGTGATTATCTCATAAAATAATTTTTGTGATAAAACGTAACAAATTTTAACATAATACTAGCTCAGTCCCATAATACTCCTCACGTTTACTGTTCCATATTCTTTAAAAAAAATTATATTTTTGACCAACTTTATTGACTTTGGAGGGTATTGTAGCATTTTTAGGTAATAAAAAAATATAAAGTATGATATGTGTGAAAAATGAGTGGCAAAATTTAAATTAAAGTAACTTTTGAGGTTGTTGGATAAAGTGATCTTTCCTTTTTTGGAGAATGAAAAGTTTTATGGGACAAACAAATGAAAAAAGTGTGAAAAGTATTATGAAACGGAGGGAGTAAATGTTAGTAGAACTGTGTTTCTATTTTATTGAACAATTTATCATATAAATAAAAAAGTAAAATATTTAAAAGAAAAAAGTAATAGTGCTTTTAATAAAAAGTTCTAATTAATTACGAAAACATAAATAGTTCGACTTGAGACGATCCTTGTGTTCCTAAATTCTAAAATATTTTAACATTCTACTTATATAATATGATAACGTAATGTTAAAGAATTCAGTATAATTTTCTTTTCTACATATTTTGTGGTAGGATACAATGTTTCTTGCACGAATAAGGTAATATATAAATATATATATATATATATATAATCTGAATTTACGTCGAATAGGATAAAATGTTACGTAGTAATTTATCTTAACTTTCATATTTTCATTATTAAAAATATATATATCACATAAAATACCTAAATAAGTACTCCCTCTGGTTCTGAGGTGTCTGTTTGTTTTTTGCACGTGGATTAAGAAGTATTATTATATGTAAAGTGGGTAGTTGTATTAGAGGGAAGTGGTGTGTCATATTGTGTATTTTTTTACTAAATATGAGAAATAAATACCTTTGGATCGGACGCCAAAAATACACTTTAGAAACGGACGAAGGAAGTATATAATTATATAGAGAGAGAGAATTGTTTTGCAGAGTATAGATATATACCACATTATATACTGGTAACATATGAAAGTACACGCATAACTTGTTAATTTACCTAAAAATCAACTTTCTTTTATTAAATCCACATTATGCAGAATTACAAAATATGGAGGAAGTACATTTGTAAACTTGAAAATATAACGACTTGGCAATTTTAAGTAATATATGTATTCTTATATATGGAGTATAATATTTTTGTACTTATTGAATGATAACTTTTCTTTGGTTTTAAATTTGGAACGGATCAATTCTAAAATGATGTATAAAATCTTCTTTTTTCTTAAAAAAATGGAGTAAAAATCAAATGATGTATAAATTGTAGTAAAATCTAGGGTTAATTGCGCCAAAAACCCTGATCTTTTCGTGAATTTCAAATTAGTCAAAACTTTTCAATATTTATAAATAAGTTCTCGACCTTTAACCCTTTTTTCAAATTAAGCCATCGGGCAGCTGGAGGCCTGCCCGGTGCTGACGTGTCCATCTCTCTTCCACGTCACCTTCCACGTGTACAAAACGACCTCGTTTCGGCGTTCCACCTGTCGAAAAGTTAATTGCATGAAAAGTCTCAACCTTTTCGCCGATTGTGAATTAGTCCAAACTTTTAAAAATTTTGCAAATAAGTACCTGACTTTAAGCTCGTATTGCAACTCGAACCACCGGGTGAAGGGCTGTCCGGACGCTAATGTGTAACTGTATATGCCATGTTACTTTACACTAGTTAATAAAAATATGTTGTTTTGATTTTTTTTTTATTTATTAAGATTTCCAAAAAAAAAAAACCCCCTCATCACACACTAATATTATTTGATCAAAATATGAATCACTGTGGAGAGAGAAAATCCTACAATATACTTCTGCATAGCTAAGGCCAAGAACAGATCAGCCACAGAATTAAAGGAGCCGATTAATCACTATTCTTGTCCCCAAAACCTTTTTCTACACTCTAATTGCTAAATAGCAACAACAATTATCATATGGATCATCTAATCGAAATTCAAAAGTTGTATTCCACAACCCTTCATACATGACGGATTTTGATAGATAATGTTAATGTGTGATATATGAGGACGTTCTTTTGGATACACATTAAATTTTAATTTAAAAAATCAAAACGAAGCCCTGTTGTTAACAAATATAGAGTGACTTGGCTTATACAATGACACGGCAGCGTCCAGATAGACCTCGAGCTGCCCGGTGGTTCGATTTGCAATTCGGGCTAAAGTTAGGTACTTACTTGTAAAATTTTCAAAAGTTTGAATTAATTCGCAATCGGCAGAAAGGTTGTGACTTTTCATGCAATTAACTTTTCGACAAGTGGAAGGCCGAAATGACGTCATTTTGTACACGTGGAATGTGACGTGGAAGAGAGATGGACACGTCAGCACCGGGCAGGCCTCCCGCTGCCCGGTGGCTTGATTTGAAAAAAATGATTAAAGATCGAGAACTTATTTGTAAATATTAAAATGTTTTGATTAATTTGAAATTAGCGAAAAGGTCAGGGTTTTTGGCGCAATTAACCCTAAAATCTATAGAGTCCCACTCTTATAATTTTGGGCCTTGGGTCCAATTAATCTTAATTTAAGATCTTGGATAAGGATTGCTATTTTATAGTTCATGGATAAGGATTGCCCAAGAAAGGCACAATTAATAATCAGTGTACATCGTAGTAATTAATTTAAATTATTAAAAATTTTGTCATATCCAATAATTTAATTTTATATATTTTTTAATCTAATGATAATTTCTTTTTATATCTTTTTCTAAATACTAAAATGGCCCTACACTACCCTTTTTTCTTTTTTTTTTCTTTTTTAATAATTTTATTATTCAGTATGGATTTAATGTTAGAGCCCCAACACAGATTACAGATATTATATATGATATTATCGTCACATGTTACATACATTATGTAGTATTTGATACTATCGTCATGGAATTGAATGTCAGATTTAGTGTTGGATAAGGTATTGGAGTCTTGACATAGAACGTCGATACAAGATCGACATCAAATCAAACATGGTATCGGATATAGTGTCCGTATCCTTTTGGAGGCTCCGACACCTTATCCTTCGATACTATGACGACGATATCGAATATGATGTCGATATCCTGTATCGGATATCTGATACTAAATAATAAGACAATTAAAAAAGAAAAGGTGGAGGCATATTGGTTAAAAAATGGACATTTGAATATAAATGATAGATCATTAAGTAGATGGGTAACAATAATTTTAACTTTAAGTTTGACTATTTTGACATTCATTTTAATAATTATTCCCTTCGCCCCACAATAATAAGTATATATTTTTATTTTAGGCGTTTCAATTCAATAATTTTTTTAAACGAGATCTATATAAAATAATTAATACATTTCTATTGGGCTCACATGCATTACACAACATCAATACAAATACGCACTTTAATTTACATTAAATTATTATTTATCTCTTCACACTTTACTCCCTTCGTCCAACTTAAAGAGTGTCTTTTTGCCATATTGGGCGTCCCACCTAAAGAGTCATCTTTTCTTTTTTTACACACATGGGGCCCATACACACCCACTAATACAATTAAAATATGGGGCCTACACTCTCACTAATACAACTACCCATTACACATTAAATAATAATACTTCTTAATCCACGTGCAAAAAGCAAAAACAACCTTTTGCCCGGGACTGAGAGAGTATGTTAAAATATCATATTTTTTAATTTTCGTGAAAAAACAAACTTAGCTATCGCAATTGAATGAATTATTTAACCAGTTTAACGATTATAAATCGATTAAATTAGTAGGTCAGGTAAAAAAAATTACAATCAACTCAATGAGGTATTCTCAACATTAGGTGAGAATGTTTTATATTTTTTTTATTATTACAATTACACCCTATAAGGGAGAAATATACCCTAAATAAAAAAATAAAAAAAAAATAAATTACACCATCGTAGCTGTAGCGAATTGGGGGAGAAGGGTGGGGGTGGTCCGGTTGTAAAATTCAAATGGGTGGAACTTGTTTACTCAAGTTATTACATAGTACAATAAATGAAAAATAATACTTCCTCCGTTCGCCACAAATGTATACATTTTCTTTTTGCACGTGAATTAAGGAATATTATTATGTAATGTGTAGTAGGTAGTTGTATTAGTGGAGTGTGTGGGTCCCATATATTAAATGTATTAATGATGTATGTGGGTCCCATGTGTTTAAAAAGGGAAACGTATATCTTTGATGCAGACGCCCAAAATAACAAAATGTATACATTTTCAGCGGATGGAGTATCTTATAGTGAAAGTGATAATTAATTTTAAAAGTATATAAAATGATCTCATGTAAGACTTGACCTCATCTATTGATAGAAAAGAATATATATATATATATATATATATATATATATATGTGTGTGTGTGTGTGTGTGTGTGTGTGTGTGAAAGGGTGGGTTGTCCCAAGTTTTTATGAAAAAGACATACAGAGTTTTCTGTTAAGAAAAATGTTAAAACATTCACGATAAAAAAACATAGAATACTAACAAAACATACAGATAAAACAGCGGAAGACATATAGAGAGAATTTGACACAAGAATTTCAAAACTTTCTACAGGGTGTTAATCCTGCAGAGCTACAATCTCCGTTGAAGGGATTACGAAAAGGTTATAAGACAACACTTGGAAAGCGAAGCCTAAAATACAAGATCGATCAAATTGATACGATAAAAAATGAGAGAATAAAACCTACCAACGAATGACAGAAAAGAGTATGAATACTCCGTAAAAACTAATCTCTCTAAAAGATGAAACTATATAAGTTTCTGGAAAAGTTATGTCTAATTCTCTACCGAATATGATATCCGTCTATAAGGTTATATAGACTTCTCATGTAACGGATATGGATAACAACACTAACTAATCATCTCTGGATAGGCTTCAAGTTCTCTTCCAAACTGCACGAGTAAATTCGAATTCAAAATTTTGAATTCAATTCTTCAGTTCAATTCCATACCGTGTTTCTCATCCATGTCATCTGATTTAGCCGCCATCCAATAAACCGTTGGACAACTAACTTTGTAAATTCCTCCTGAAACTTATCCGCTAATAACTACTAAATGTTACACGGAAATGTTAAAAATAACGGGATAACATGATATGTAAAGAACACATGAGAAAGACAAAACATAATAAGTGTGACACAAAAATCACACTAACAATATATATATATATATAATTTGAGAGAGAGTTATTTTTGCCATTAGTTTTACGTTAAATTATCATGTTTACTTGCCAAACTAAATATCGATTTATTTATTGAATAAACGGTAGTCAAGAAGTGGAGTATAATTTTTAGTCATTTCAATATAAAATGAAAACAGCGTGTTCGTAGCACATTGGTATAAGGTTAAAAAAAAATGAATTAATTAAATTATTAATTAAGTAGTCAATTAGCAATATAATACTAGTATTGTTATCATAAAGCCCATTGTTCTCCAATTAAAAAAATTAAGCTTTTGGGGTTTAGGGAAAATGGGCCCGCTTAACTGGTTATTAAGACTAATTTGATGATCTAACAAATTTTTCCAAAAGGAGAATATACATTTAGATTGTCATAATAATATACTCTGTTTATTTATTTATTTTTTATGTACATAATAATAATAACAGATTTACATATAAATTGTACGTAAACTCGGTTTATAAGTGTTTGTCATTTTTTTAATAAATTTATTTTTCTTCACTTAAATATTTAAGTCTAGTGTAAAAGAAAAAAAAGTTGCTACAATTTTAAATCATGTTTCCATATTGAGTTAAAGAATTGTCATCATTAATGGATGCTTAAGTAGTGATTAGCAATATAATATTAGGATGATGATGATAAAGCCCATTGTTCTGCTAGTAAAAAATTCTCTCTTTTGGGGGCATTTGGACGGATGGGTCCGGTTCATCGGTAATTGCAGACTCATTGGAGTAAAAATTATGATTATCTTTTTAAAAATAAATCGAAAAACAGAAAAAGGAATGATTTTTATATCCATTTTCGCGATTTTCTTGAAAAGGACAAAGCTTTGAGGTTGAGGACGAGAGAAGGCCACGTAGCCATTTACAAGGCGGAGAGAAAATGAGGGTGGTTGTAGATAATAGAAGATCAGTCTAGGGTTTCTTAATATTAAAATAATGTGTTCGATGCAGTTAATCTGAGGAAGGGGGTTTTTGATTATGACATTATTCGTTTATTTCAGTAATGCAACTTGGTCTGTGTTTCTATGAACATTTTGATTTTTGTTTACCCTTTTTCTTGATTTCTTTTTTTGAGGGATTTTTGTGAGGCTGTGGTGAATTCATATATGGAAAAAGCACAGTGATTGTTTATATGTTGGGATGCCAAGAAAAAGTTGAGTATCAGATTGTGTGGTTCATGTTCGTTTGTTTTTCTCTCATCCTCTCTCTCTCTCTCTCCCATCCTCTCTCCACAGACATGAACGTTGATGCTGCTTACAGCTCTCTTCTCTCTTTCTCTGTCTAGGTATACTTCTGCTGCGCCGTATGGAACTCATTTTCTGGGGAGTCTGAATCTTTTCTTTCGTTTCCAATTCGGGCGGGCGGTGGAGTTTTGGATTTTGTTCAATTCTTGAAATTTATGCGATCAACACACTCTCTCTCTCTCCTCTCTCTCTCTCTCTGAGTAAAAGACACATAGCCAATTCTATTGTGGCGTTGTTGATTAATTTATTGTATTTCTCTGGCTATCATGTTTTCTTGGCTATAAATGGCGGTGAATTTAGGCCAAGAAATCTTTAACACCAATTCAGTTAATTCCGCATGCTTACGTGTGTCTCCTGGGATTCATCTACTCATACTTGTAGCTGGATAGTGATGGAGGGTTCATCCGGGTCGGGTTGGGATAGGTCCGATAGCTCTCGAGGGTTCTTGGATCGAAATCCCAGAATTGTTCGAGCAAACCCTATTAGATTCTCCAGCGGAAACACATCCCATGATTCTGATTACATGTCTGTGAGAAAAGGGAGGGAAAGAACCCCCCACGCCAACGCCACCAGGGCTCAACCTGCAGGTGGTGGCGCCGCCGCCGGAGACGCCGTTGTTGGGGCGGTGGAATGCAACGATGTGAGCTTGAGGCAGTGGCTGGATAATCCAGAAAGAGCAGTGGATGCTCTTGAATGCCTTCATATATTTTCTCAGATTGTGGATGTTGTAAGCATTGCTCACTCTCAGGGAATTGTTGTCCACAACGTTCGACCTTCTTGTTTCATCATGTCTTCCTACAACCGGGTTTCGTTTATTGAATCCGCTTCTTGTTCGGATTCGGGTTCGGACTCTCCTGAATATGGAGCAGCTAACCAGCCTGCTGATTCCCACTCCAGGAATCCATCAGCTTCACAGATGAACTCTGAGACCAGCTGTTTGCAGTCTTTGGAAGCCACCGGAAACGGCACCGCCGGAGATAGAAAGCAGTCTTTTCCGATGAAGCAGATACTGCAGATGGAGTCCGGTTGGTACAGCACGCCGGAGGAGGGCTCCGGTGGCCCTAACTCTTGTGCTTCTGACATTTATCAGCTTGGTGTGTTGCTGTTTGAGGTCAGTGTTTCTCGATCATGTTCGAAATATTGCTCGATTTTACAATATATTTAGTTTACTTGTTCTTGTGCTTAAATGTATATTGAGTAAGAATTGGGGATAGGATTGAATGAATGAATAGTTGAATACTACTTGTAGCTAATGTAGATGATGTGTGCTTATGATCAGCTGTTTTGCACTTTTGGTTCACTGGAAGAGAAGAGCACAACTATGGCAAGTCTGAAACACCGTGTCCTCCCGCCGCAGTTGCTTCTCAAGTGGCCTAAAGAAGCTTCATTTTGCTTGTGGTTGCTGCATCCAGAGCCGACTATCCGCCCTAAGATGAGGTGAAGTGTTGCATTGTCATCAAGAAAGAATCGTTTCATTAATTGTTGTCCATTTGGTTTGATCAGTAGGTTCATGGTCTCCTTGAATAAGGCACTTTGTAGGGTTGGTATAGTTTGGACGTGTTCATCTTCTTTGTAGTTCGGTTCGTTCTCGAATTGATAGTCTTGTAGTTCAACATGGGGTTGTGAAATTCTATTAAGATCGACAGTGACTACTAGTTTGATAAGATTCAAATTTAAAAAACTCAATTTCTTATATCATGAAGTGGAGTTGAATACTCTTGTATGATGTTTACAATATGCTTTCATCATTTTCTGCCTATCAACTATAATTTCATAGAGCTTACTGATTTCTTCTCTATTACATCTGTCACATAAGATTGTTGTCATAATAGTCTGAGACCCTTTTGTGGATCTTTTTTTGGGTGATTAAGCTTACAAATGATGGGCGTGCTTTTGGTGGTCACTAGTCTTACACTTTTCTGTTGTGAAATGGAACAGTGATCTTTTAGAAAGTGAGTTCATGAACGAACCAAGAATCGACATGAAAGAACGTA
Source organism: Pogostemon cablin (assembly GCA_023678885.1). NCBI lineage: Eukaryota > Viridiplantae > Streptophyta > Magnoliopsida > Lamiales > Lamiaceae > Pogostemon > Pogostemon cablin. Next base: position 30,297,345 of record CM042971.1, read on the forward strand.
AAGCTGCTATAGAGCTTCGAGAAGAGATAGAGGAGCAAGAGCTGCTTATGGAATTTCTTATGCTAATGCAACAAAGAAAGCAGGATGTTGCCGATAGCCTGAACGAGACAATATCATTTATCTCTTCAGACATAGATGAAGTCACAAAGATGCAGGCATCTCTCAAGATGAAAGGAGGTTCAAGCATAGAGTTTGAGAAGGGTGCGGCTTCAGGTCCGCAGTCAATGAATGTTGCAGACGAGGATGATTCTGGTAACTCCGGGTCCAGAAAACGAATCAGGCAAGGGCTCGATACCACCATCCCAGACGAACGTCACGAACCTGATGATCATGCAGACGCCCTTCGAAGATCAGAGTTGCCACCTGAACAACAAGGAAGCATTCTGTCCAAGAATTCTAGACTGATGAAGAACTTTCGAAAATTGGAATCAGCTTATTTTCTAACCAGACGCAGAGCTGTAAAGCCACCAAGCCGGACATTGGCGAGACATTCTCAGGGCAGTAGTGGAGGTAGAGGATCTGTTCTAGCGACGGAAAGAAGTTCCATCAGCAATCCATCGTCAAGAGAGCGTAACAACGAGCAAAAGCCGAGTGTATGGATAAGTACTTTCGTGGAAGGGCTGTGTAAATATCTATCCTACAGTAAGCTAAAAGTTAAGGCAGATTTGAAGCAAGGAGATCTCTTGAATTCATCGAACCTGGTGTGCTCTCTTAGTTTTGACCGTGATGGGGAGTTCTTCGCGAGTGCCGGTGTAAACAAGAAAATCAAAGTCTTCGAGTATAGTTCAATCTTGAATGAAGATCGTGATATACATTATCCGGTAGTTGAAATGGCCAGTCGATCGAAGCTCAGCAGCATATGTTGGAACAACTACATAAAAAGTCATATTGCTTCAAGTAATTTTGAAGGTGTAGTGCAGGTATGTTGGTTTCCAAACCCAAGTCCCAACTCCCATCATCATCATAATCATTATCATTACTGGCCGTTCTGCTTAATATGTTTTCCAGGTATGGGATGTCACAAGAAGTCAGACTTTCATGGAAATGAAGGAACACCAACGACGCGTGTGGTCCGTTGATTTCTCAGTGGCAGATCCAACGATGCTGGCCAGCGGAAGCGATGATGGTTCCGTCAAGCTCTGGAATATCAATCAGGCAATTCTATTTTTGCACTTGGTGGATGTCAGCTTTGAAACTAAACGTACTAAAGCATCTAGTTATCTTGCTTGTGGATTAAATTCTGGATGTGTAATAAGTTGTTTTTCTTACATGGGGTGCTACTGCAGGGGGTAAGCGTCGGTACCATCACGACGAAGGCCAACGTCTGCTGTGTTCAATTCCCCACGGACTCTGGGCGTACTCTTGCATTTGGTTCGGCAGATCATAAGATATACTACTATGATCTTCGCAACTCAAAGATGCCTCTATGTACTCTAGTTGGGCACAATAAAACAGTGAGCTATGTGAAGTTCGTTGATTCGACAACTCTTGTATCCTCATCCACAGACAACACCCTAAAGCTCTGGGATTTGTCAATGTGCACATCAAGAGTTCTTGATTGTGCTCTGCAGTCATTCACCGGCCACACAAACGTAAAGGTATCTCATACATTCACCTCTCTCAATCTCTTTAATTTTAGACTGAGAAATTCCTTTCATCAGGCTCAACAAAATTCTCAAGTTCAATTTGCATTCGTATATAATGCTCGAGTGGCAATTTACTCCTTTGCTTGTTCAGTTTTCGTTCCTTGATTGTCTCCCTCATGATTCCAGTTAACCATGTAGTTACTCAGTATCACTGACCATGTATCTAACATATTATGCATTTACTTGTTTCAGAATTTCGTCGGCTTGTCTGTATCCGATGGTTATATTGCAACCGGCTCAGAAACAAACGAGGTATTTCACATCTTCACTTTACATTGGCATATCTCTGCTAACATATCCTCTTAATATCCTGTGATCTTATTACAAAATTGGGCTGTGGCTGCTTATGATTCGTTAACTTGGATATGTTGTCCATTATTATCGCGTGGTTGACGAAGGCGAATAGGCTAGACGTTTATTAAATTTGACCGATTCATCTACGAAAATACTTGCCATGTCTTGAATGATCAAGTGACAATCTAAATGCATGTTGATGTGATCTTGTATGTCTTACAAGTGTGTCTGATTATTGTCGAGATATATATTCTGTGCAGGTCTTTGTGTACCACAAGGCATTCCCTATGCCTGCATTGTCGTTCAAATTTAACAGCACGGATCCAATCTCGGGCGATGAAGTGGACGACACTGCACAGTTCATCTCGTCTGTGTGTTGGCGCGGCCAAAATTCCCCCACGCTGGTGGCTGCAAACTCTATGGGAAATGTTAAGCTTTTGGAAATGGCTTAAAGTGGTAGAACACGCAGTGACTTCCGTTCGATCTAGGGTACGGTTCTGGTGAAACGAAATTTTGCCTTAGCTTGTAGTGTTAACCTGGGAAATGGGTGTCAGGACATAAAAACGTATTTTGTAGATAAAAGAAGGAAGCGAAGAAAGGTGTTAAATGGGTTATATATTATCATATGCATCTTATGTATATCTTGTAATTTCTGTGTTTCCATCAATTTATGTGAACTTTTCTTCTGCAACTAGCAATGTGTTCCTTGTGCTGCAACATCCAACGTCTGCTTCGCGTTGGTTCCAGATTCACGAAGCAGACGTAAATCGCGATCCTTATAACAAGTAGTATTATATTTGTATATCAAAAAAACCCACAGATGGAGGGTGCAACAGAGGAGTTCTGTATACATGCAGCATTCTAAAGTCTTATTAAAGACTCTGTAAGACTGTAAGATGCCTATCCAATTTCCTATGTCTAAATACCGCTCTCTCCTAGCTACATTTATCTTGATTCGATGAGACTAGTTTACCTAGGAGCCGTTGAAGTCGTTCAGCACCCGGACCGGGTCTAAGCTTGAGTGGATCGCCCACCTTGGTGCAACGAGGTTTGCCCGTGCACCAACCACCGGGCGTGAAGCTGTCGTTTGTCCTCCGGAGCAGTTCAATGTCGATTCTGTCCAACACAGGGGTGTCCCTTCTGAATTTACGCGCGAATGGAGCATCACTAGCGATCATCTTCTCAGTATCGTTGATGGAGAGCGTATGGGGATGCTGTTGTGGGGGGTTATCCCAGGAGATGAAGTGCATGTCATGGTTGACAACGGTCGGAATGAACTGAGGGGCGTTGCAGATGACGGTTTGGAAGTAACCTTCCGGTGAGGAGACGAAATTCGTGTAGTACATTAGAAGGGTTCGGGGCAGGTTGTCGTAACCCCATATGCAGTACTCCACAAATGCACGCGATATAATCATCCATGCTGAACCTGCAAAGGATCATACGAGTTCAAGATACCTAAGAGCTTCCAAGTAAAGCATTTGAACCAACTCTGGTATTAGATGTTCCTGAATGACTAGCTTTTCATGATGATCGCAATTCGCAACATGCATGGATTAAGGTATATACAGAAAGCCAATGAAGATAAGGAGATGTTCCAGATGGTGGGATTCAATACAATGGACTAACCAGTAAACAATTTGAATGCTGTTGGTAAAGCCCTTTTAGGACCAACTGAGAATATGTCGGACTTGGACGTCTGGTAAAGTCCGGGATCAACAATCAGCGGCATTGCTCTTTGAGAACTATAAAAAAGAGGAATTCACAGGATTACCGTCTGCTGTCTCTTGTAAATAACAAAAACTAGCCCGAATGAGGGTATAAAGAACTCACGCTTTCCAGCCTAAGCGACTAGTGTATTCTACGAAATTCAAGTCTCTTTTCATATCTGAGAATGCGTACAGAAGATCTGCAAGAAGATGCAACCTATGTTAATAGATATGCTAATATTATGAAAAAACAGAAACATGGAAAAACAGTCTGGAATTGGAAAGAAGGAAATGAGAACTTACCATCTTGAGTAACCAAAGGATAATCTGAAGCGCTGAGGTTGATAAACCAATCCCAATCTTTAAATGTCTTAAGAAGAATGGCACATGCGTGAAGAGTATTAGAAACCATGGTTGGTCCCCTGTAAGTAACCATGTTCGATTTGTCATTCACGATGACATTGCCAACCTTTGCAAAGAGAGAGTGGTTCATCACGCGAGTAGCGAGTTCCAATCTCTCCTCAGCCGGTGACTCAAGATCCAGATGAACAATGTAATAGTTCCATGGATGATATAACGCGTGAAGAGTCCTCCAAAGTTTCTCCAGATCACCTTTTGATCCAGAAACTAAATAAGCAAATTTGGGAACAGGAGGATGAGCAGGGGGCGGCGGACCAGCATTTATCTTCACTTCAACAAAGTCGGGGTGGGTTTCATTGGTCACAGCACGAGAGGGGAATCTTGAAAGAATCGAATTGATCGTGTGCAATGAGGACACGAGTCCCATATTAAAGGAGGTTGCCAGAAGGAAAATGAATACTAATGAACTTATAACAAGAGGGAACACCCACTTCTTCTCTGTGTTCAAGTACCCCATTGCAAAAACTTATGATCATGAAACCCAGTGAGATAATCTCATCCAATTCAACACTCTGATGGATTCGATGATTTGCAGACCAGAGGACCTGATAAAAAAGCAGGCAGGATGCTGATCCTTCTTGTGGTAGCAAATGATCAAGAAGGACCAAAATCTCCTATGATCAGAATCCAGAAAAGATGCTCTATGATGTATGGATATAGGCTATATAGCTGTTGAATTGGATAACCCCCTTTATAACAAAAGAGAAAAACAATAATGATATGTCACAGATGATCAATTGATACTGCTCCTATATATATAAAAGAAAGGGTTCATTGTACAACTCCCACCTAAACTCACACAAAGACAATAAAAGAATATGTAATACAACTAAGCAACGTATCAAATATTTATGTAATCATAAACAACATATGTATGAAAGGGAACTAACTTTCCATGTTTAAATATTGCTTTTCTTTGCGTACCGTGAAGAAATAAGAAAAAAGCTAGAAATGTTACAAAAAAAGAATCAAAATCTTTGAGTGAAGGAATTAGATTATTGTTTGTCTCGCTGAGCATAAATTCACGCAATTTTCAATAGCATTCAATGATAAGAACCCAAATTTCAAGTCAGAATAATCACACAAATCTGGAAAATCAATCGGGAAAAGAAAACAACAGAGGTAAAAATTGGCAAAGAAACTCATAATTGACCAATAAAACAAACAGAAAACAACAAGCAAAAAAGATTAAAACAACGGAGCTTAAGATGATGAAATCAACACACAATCAAAACAATCAAGGCGAAGAACACACAGCAGTTACGAGAAGAATTGCATGGAGCTAAAACAATTAAAGGCCCCAAAACTCCAGATTCATTCAAGCAACATAAAAACGAAGCAAAAAATGATCAAATCAGAGCTAGTGAAACAAATTCACAGCATCGTGCCAAAAATCACAGGGCACATATGCAAACAACACGCGAGTCCAATATTCCAATTACTAAGAACAACGAAAAGGATCTAACCTGATTATTATATTACGATTGCGGAGACGGCGTCCGCCTAGGCAACCCCGCTACCGAAAGAGGAGAGAGAGAGGAGAGAGAAACAGAGCATTATTTATATACACCGATTATAGAAAGAGAGAGAGAGAGATTAATGGAACCACATTCACATACGTAAATCAATGGTTGGTCAGTTTACGTTCTCGAGATTACAGTAATCACAGAAGAATTTGAAATCGTGAGGAAGGTGTGTGTTGTGCGTGTGATTCTGTTGCTGTTTTGTTGGGCCAAGGAACGGAAGTGCAAAACGATGAGAGAGAGAGATTGAAGAGAGAGAGAGAGAGAGAGAAGGTAGCATTATAGATACAGATTAGATACAGAATAGCTTCTTTCTGCTGCGAACCGTCCCAACCGGCCGGCCGTCTCCCCCCTAATTACCACTTTAATTAATTATTATAATTATCGCCTAATTGTGTTTAGCCTTTGTATTAATCACCCACCTATTTTTATTATTAAATTAAATATTAATTAACGCTTTTTTTCCTCTTAAAAAACTGTCGGTGCTTCATTATTCCCCTATTTCATAATTAAAATAATGCGATTATTTTTTGAGTTACATTTTCAAAACGATTTCTTCTATCAATATCTAAAATTAGTTAAACGTTTTAAGCATAAATTTTATAATTACCAGAAATATAAAATTGGATTAAAAAAGTGATTATGAGTTTTTTAGAAATGCTGTAAAGAATATTGACCAGCAGCATAAAAAAATGTGACACGTGTATGATTCAACAATGGACATTAATAATTTGAGGCTGTCCCTACTTTATGTTCCCTCGACAATTAATTAATCATGTCTTTAATGAAAGCTTAGAAGGAGTTTGTAACTTTGTTAATATTTAAATTTAGATCCCATTTATAGTTTAATATTTATAGTAACCATAACCGCAGTTTTATTTTTATTTATTTATATATTTATTTATTTTGATTATATTCGATCTTTTCAGTTTTTAATTAGTGGGTAGGGTTAAGATCCGTTTAGAACCTATAATAATATATTAATAGTAACAATCAAATTTGAGTAATTATATAGGTTAAATAATAATTATAGCATTTGCAAAATAATAAACTCATGTATAATCATTATCATATTTCAATTTTATATTTATATACGCTAAAAATATGTTTAAATTATTAAAAGTATTTAAAAAACCAGTGATTTTGAAAAGGACGTGTTGCATGAATGTAATTTTTTTAGAAAGTAAGAATTTAAATTAGGTAAATTATCTCTTTGGGTAGTTAAATTTATGGGGGAAAAAGTTATGAATATATCTGTGATGCATATTTTACTTTCAGTTTTAATCACGTAATTATCGATCTATTTATTTATTTTTAATTTTCAAAATAAATAAATAAATACACCATGCATGCTAAAATACCATTCTCGAGTAAGAAAATCAAAAGAGAAAGTCATTTGTTCGGTTTAAAAATTACTTGTATTTATGAATTTCAATTTTTTATTATATAGTAAATTTACACATTTAGTTAAAGAATAAAAGTTTGTAATTTAAAATAATAATAATAATAATAATAATAATAATATATTTCGAAAAGTTGGATGTGAAATAATACAACATATTTAGCTAAAGAAGCTCAATAAATAATTATTAGTTCCCTTTGAAATGTTCGCATTAATAATATCTTAAACATATATTATTTATGCTGAATTAATGAACATTTGGAGTTGGTTCAATATTAGTTTGGAAATTGGGAGCAATAAATCAGAAATAGTCGAATACAATTTATTGGTGTCACACATAAAGTGGCTAAAGTAGCAGCTGCAAATTAGGGCTAAATTAGATCAAATTATTTAAAATATTCCTATGCAAAATAATGATCACTACCTTACAATAATCTTTGTGAACTTTTAAATAAAAAACCTAAAATTTATTTAAATCCCTAAAATTTGTCCTAACAATTGATATTTGGTACATTCGGCAATGAATATAACTTTATGCATACAAATTTGCTTTTAACAAACTAAATTAGGTTTAATTCAATGTATATTTATTTTTAATAAACATATATTTTTTTATATTATATTGTATCATTAATTTTTTTATTAAAAAAATAATAGTATTTTTATAAAAGAAATACATTAATTAATATCAAACTACTATCTAAGTTTTTATATTAGTGAATGAAGTATATTTTTATTAATAATTAACTATGAATTAAATGTAAGTTCACGGACGGTGTTCTTTTATTATACTCCGTATAAAATTAAAGTTACTAAAACATTTTAAAACTATAAAATATGATATCATTTTAATATAACTCGAGCATAAGCGAGTTTTTATTTTAAAATATTACTTTCTCAAATTTCATTTTTCAAATACAAATAACAATAATTTATTATTTGTAAATATTATTTTCACTTTTTGTATTTAAAACTTTCAGGAAAAAAGAATGAACATAAATAATTTTTTTATTTACAAAAAAAATTCAAAACATATTTTATTTATATAACAATCAAACATCTTTTAATATGTTTCACAATCCATTTTACATAAGCATTGAGAATTTGTTTAATTTTTTACGTTTTCAATTATATATAATATAGTATATTATTCCAGATTCACAAATAATTTTCTTATATATAAAAACGAAATTTAGAAGATCTGTAGGTGGACCTTGCTATAAGTAGTTGCCACACCAACAATTATTAAGCATATTTATTATGATAGGTAAGCTCACTAACAACCATAAATTTAATTAAAATGTTTATTTTTAATGAAGAGTTAATTTTATAATGTTTGTTTACAATGTTCAATTTCAATTTAATCACAATTTTTCAGTATTATTTTATAAATTATATTCATTTTTTGAGTTTGTTGTAAATGGATACATGATTTTAAATCTTGGATAGTTACGCGAAATTTAAATTTTAAAAAATTTAAGAATGAAAATGAACAAATTTAAGAAGCAAACAAATACGAATAGCGAAATAATAAAAAAAAGGAAAATGATTTTATCAACGCAGAGAAACCAATTGATATGTCAAAGCAATTTCGATGAATGATTTTTAAAATTTTTTTTTTTCAATTAATATTTGGATTTTTTAATGAGTTTTTTCGTTAAAATTACTTTATTTTAACAATCAATTCCACCATTTCAAAATAATAATTATAAAAATAAAATAAATACAAATTGTGTTAGTTCCGTGAGAGAAGAGTTTCAATGTATAAGAAGTAAAAATAGTATATTCAAAAGCAAATTGATAAAAAGTAATAGTAATACAGTACATTATTTCAAAAATAATGTTTAATATATTATTTTAAAAAAATTATCTCACAAAATATTGCCCTCAATCTTACGTTTCTTATTTATTTACCTTTTAAAATTTCCATATTGCAACTGATTTATTTTTACAAATTTGAAAGTACGAACACAAATTGTTGTCCAAAATTTTAAAGTATGTTTCCCTCTGCAACAATTAGAAAGGTAATGAATTTATAATAATACTGAAAACTTTATTTAAATTGAAATTAGACCTAAAAATCATTAATTGAGATAGAAGTTTTTAAGTTGTAATATATTTTGATGAAAATCATCCTAATGTTACATCGAGCCTCTACTGTATCTTTTAAAAACAGTTAAACCTAAAAATCATAATCAAGCAAAACTAATCAATTAATGTCTAATTTAATGTATTAAATGAAGGAATTAGTCTATATTATTAAACAAACGAAAAAGACGGAAACTGACACAGCATATTTCGTAATTTATGAATTGGTCCTAATTTTAATTAATCATTTAATATCGACTTTTTCATTCTTGAATTCATTGATTTTCATTTTTATTTATTTTTATTCCGGGTATGTCTAATTTTCAAAGTTATGAAATCATTCTTTGATTTTATTTTTAATCTTATCAAGAAGGATTTTTGTTTTATTCATAAAAAAAATTGTTCTTTTTTCTTTTAAACCATCGGATTAGTCAAAGAATTATCAGATTTTAGTTTGGTAAATTTCAATTAATATAAATAATAAATTAATATTACTATTTAGGTGAAATTGTTGGAAATTATTAATTTCCAATATAATCTAATTGTGGGCAATATATTATTATGCAATTATATTAGCTATTCAATTATTTTATGGACTTAATTAAGTGATCCAATTAAGGTTAAAGGTCCATGGGCTATAATAATAAATGATATGGGCTTATTGAGTAGATACCCAATACTACGTGATTAGGTGATTATGGGTGGTCTAATCAAGTAGTATATAAAGGCTCCCAGGTTATGGTCCCCAATATACTAAGCCGCACATGGTCTTCCCTTCTCCCCATCGGGAGGGATTACTACGGTCCCCATAAGGAATAAGGAGGCTTAGTTGAGGAAGGCCATATAACCACTGATCCTGAGTTCGTCTTCCGCCTAGAGACTCATCGGATCAGGTACGCTTCCGCTTTACGGTTATGATCTCGATCAATCATAATAGGGTTAAGGTTTCATGGATTAATTTCCAACAAGTGGTATCAGAGCCACCCTATGTATGATTCTCTGAGATCCCTAAATTGTGCTTGGATCTAAATATATATTTTTTTTTGTTCAGATCTTTTTTTTTAGAAATCACAATTTGGGTGAATTTTTTTTAAGGTGCGATGCTGTGCACCAGATTTGTTTAGGCAAATTATTAAAATCCACGAATTTATATATGCGAGTATAAGTATATTCATTTGGACAGATTTTTTTTAAGTCTGAAGATTGTGTAGAAATATTGGATCAGCAAAATTGTGGAATATTAGAATACACATCAATTGCTTGCATCAGTATTTTTAAGGATTAATAAATGTCAGAGATTAAAATTTCTTAAAGCTTTACACTTTTTTTTTGTGGTTCTATTAATTATGGATTTGGTGGATAGTAAATCTACATCTGGACACATTTAGTGGAATTTTATTATTTTGGTAACGAATAATGAATCATAATTAGTGGAACATCTCTCCACTATTTGCCAATTCGAAATCTTTCTTGTGATTTATGGTAATTGGAGTTCACAGGTGATTACCAATGTTGGATATATGTGTGTTGGGCTATCAAATTGAATTTAATATACACGTGTACACATTGGTGTTCTTTTGTATTAATTTGGCAAATAAGTATTGATTTCAGTATATCTGCACACTATGGCTTATGAAATATTTGGATTAATTTCATTTGATTAGTGTGTGAAAGGTATGATTATGTTTCTTTTTTTTGAGAATAATATACGAAGCATTATATGATATACTTCTGAAATCTGAATCGAATTTTAATGCATAACAATGGCCTTGAATATGATCATTACATTTAGTGTAATGAATAAGGAATAAAATGGGTGCACTGTTGTGATTAATTAATTTATTACTACTCTTGACTTTTATGGTGATTTCAAATTTTTTTTTTTTTTATGATGTATTAAAGGATTTGGGTATGATGGGATGAAATGAAAATTTTGCATCCATTAATAATTTTTGGTAATGGCCGGCAGTTGTGTGGTATCGCAATTTTGGATTTATGATAATAAATTCACATATGGCAATGTTGATTTGATAGTGTATTTGATATGTTAATAAAGGATATTTACTTAATTTAGTTTGTTCTAAATTTGAATTTTAGTTTATTTTAAATTGGGATTGAGAATCCCCAATTAAGTTAAATGCAATACACCTTTTTTTTTGAAAATCTACACCACAGTGAAATAATTAATCATGCAGTATAACTGTTGTTAGATTAATTCTTTTGGTTATACAATATAACGGGTTGATTTGGATAAAATTTTTTAAATTCTTGTAAGGCCTAATTTGGTTCATAACAAATTAGAATAAAATTCTAATTTAATTAAGGAATCTTTCTATATTTTTAAATTTGTATGAATCATCTAATATTCCCATGGAATTTAATAAAGTAAAAATTGGGGAGACATTTTTAATGTCGTTCAATTAAATATAAATATTTATTTTGAATATTTTATTTAATTGGTCTAGTAATTTTTCAATCTAGTCAATCAAAGCACCATGTTGCCACAGCAATATCGTGTGTGGAGAAAAGCTTTATTGAAATTACATAGATGGGTGTGGTATTATTTATGTGTTCTGTGTTCGGCCCACAGGTAGGCACAGTTTGACAGAATAATAACACACATGTGATAATAAGTATGTGATAATTATTTGAATTATTCATGTGAACATGAGTCGGTCCACAGATAGACTCTTGTTTGACAGAACTTATTGTCAATACTTGATTGTTGCACCAAGATTACCCCTGCAGTTAATTTTTGTCCACAGACGAGGTTAATGTTGCACAAGGTGTCTTGTGATGGGTCCCCAATTAATAATGTTGTATGAGTGTATCTTCATGCGGGTATTGATCGGCCCACAGGTAGATTAATATTTGGCAGAAATACACAAGTACCTGTGGTGGTAAATACGTGACAATTATTTGGTTTGACATGTGAGTAATAAGTCGGCCCACAGGAAGGCTATTGCTTGACAGTTTTATTGTCAGTATTTGACTACTGCATGAGAGCATCATTTAAATTAGTATTTTTTGTCCAAAGACTTGATACTAATATTGTGCTCGAATCTTCAAGATGATTCTAATTTAGTTAAATTTTGAAAGACTATAAAGTTTTTTGAAAGATTATAAAGTTTAATGCGAGCATGAAAAATTATTTTGCATTAATTCTCTGTATAATTAAGAAGTCTGCTAATTAAGTTTTCCATATATCAACAACAAAATCATACTTGATGAGTAAACTTCCACAATAAGGATGAGACTAATAAGTCAAACTTAATCTCAATAAAGTATAAGGGCAATACAAGAAATCCCATTAAGAAAGCTGCTAAAGACAACTAAAGTATAACCTTTTGTTTTCTCATAAAGGCCTATGGAATTGTCTTATAATACACTGCATTAAATTATTCAGTATGCATGGTGCAGTTAAAAGACATAATTGAACTCCACAACATATGGTCACTAATGTGAGAAATACATAAGATTGCAACTTATGGTCTCAATAAATTTTTAACCAAAGTAGTTGTGAGAACTCTTTGAGTTTCACATATGGTGATGTCCAACTAAAGCTAGATCATTGGGATCTACTAAAGAAAATTGGACTCAAATAAATGTAAGCTACTTTATTGGTTATGAATAAAAATAAAAGTTTATGATCCAATTAATCGGATCATATTTGAGACGGGTAATACGGTATTCTGTGAGGATGTTGAATTGGGGGGAAGAATAATATTAGAGACATTGTCCTTAAGGGGGAGTCGATTCGATCCCCACTTATGCTTTAAAGAATTGGTGCGATTTCAGAATATAAATATGACAATGTCAATAATATTTAAAGAATAATAAATTCAACAACCTCAAGAATTAATGTCACTAAGAAAATCACTAGAGTTGGGAGAAAATCAATTCGGATAATTATGTAGTTTTCTCCTAAATAAAGAGGACACTATGGAATTAATGGTAGAACATTTAAACAATGTTCATCAAACCATGCAAGGTCCAAATACTCGAAAGTGGGTTAATGCCATAAGTTATGAGTATAAATCAATACAAGATTATTAGGTTTGCATCTTGATAAAGGATTATACTCTAAAGGGAAGGAAGGCATTGTTTTGAGATAATCGTGATATTATTAGTACATTTTAATCTTGAATCATTTAGATGGATGTAAAGATAAAGTTCCTTGATGGCAACATGATACGATATTATAAGTTTAAGAACCAAAAGGAAATCCATCTATACATTCAAGAAAGCTTTTCCGTAAAGGAATCACAAGTATCATCATGAATTAATTGTCTCATTTGGTTTTGAGACAAATGTAGATAATTATGTGATTCAGTGGGAGAATGTTTAAACTAAGGGAGACAAGTGGAGTCTCAATAAGGTGCCCTAAAGTTAAATTAAAGATTTAAGAAATGTATAAACATTCTATATGTTTTGATTGTTGGAAGTTATTGTATGATGAGGTCTCTACAAGACTTAATTTGGCTTCTGTTGTTGGTGTATTAAGTAGACATTTAAGTAACTCTAGTATGGATCTTTACAGAGAACTAAGGATAACATGCTTTAACATTAGAGATAATCAGATTAGTAGGAGATCATAAAGTAGTCTGATTATGAGTTTGTTGGATGCCAATACGATATAAGATCCACTTCAGGCTACATCTTCTGTTGGTCTGGAGAGCTATACAAGTAAAAGTATTAAGCAAACACTTTAGCTCATTAACCATGACAACAGAATCAGTAGCACACTAAGGGGCATTCAAACATGAAATAAAGGTTGCGAAGTTTAGTCACATAAAGTTGATTGTGACAGTTAGTTCGCAGTAAAGTATTAGCAATAAGAGTTCTTATAAGTCAAGCATATTGACATAGAATTCTTGGTTGTTAAAGAAAGTGTTTTGTGTGGATAAAATTTCAGTAAAGCATATTGAGATAGACCCTAAATTCGGATCCACCAATTATGTATTCAACGCCCTGTAATTTTTATGAGCTAGCTACTCATATGGGTGTTATATGGTTTTAGAATACATTGGTTTAGTGTGAGTCTATATTTATTGCTCTTTAAAATTTCAAGACACTTTGATTTGGATAATTCAGTTTTCTGCAGAATAAAGTTCATGGCTTTGAATTCATTGTGAATTCACTTAAGTAATTTCATTTTGTAATATTTTACATTATGGATTGATCTCACTAAGGATTAAAGTTGGACCAGTTGGAAATAGACATGATGTTGATCACATTTGACATGTAATTTCCATGCTACTCACCATATTTGATCTATGTCATTGAGTGTATTGATATGGTAATTGTCGGGGTTTAACCACGATTTATAATGTGGTGAATGCCGCGGTAGTTCCATATTAGTATATGAGATGTACCAGATTGTTAAGTATAGCCTGAAGAGGAATAGCATAAAGTTGCGCAACTAAGGACTCTTGATATAATTGCTAACGAAAAAAATATATAGCCCAAGTGGGAGATTGTTGGAAATTATTAATTTCCAATATAATCTAATTGTGGGCAATATATTATTATGCAATTATATTAGCTATTCAATTATTTTATGGACTTAATTAAGTGATCCAATTAAGGTTAAAGGTCCATGGGCTATAATAATAAATGATATGGGCTTATTGAGTAGATACCCAATACTACGTGATTAGGTGATTATGGGTGGTCTAATCAAGTAGTATATAAAGGCTCCCAGGTTATGGTCCCCAATATACTAAGCCGCACATGGTCTTCCCTTCTCCCCATCGGGAGGGATTACTACGGTCCCCATAAGGAATAAGGAGGCTTAGTTGAGGAAGGTCATATAACCACTGATCCTGAGTTCGTCTTCCGCCTAGAGACTCATCGGATCAGGTACGCTTCCGCTTTACGGTTATGATCTCGATCAATCATAATAGGGTTAAGGTTTCATGGATTAATTTCCAACAGAAATAAGAGTCAAATTAAGAAGCAGAATAAAAACAGGTGACTTTTACTTTTCCAAAGGATGACGCGTCGAGTCTTTCTAATCAATCCAAGGAAAGACCAGTGTGGAGTGAGTGACATTTGGGTTGGAATAAAATGTTTCATTATTTAAAACAATTTTAAATTACTTCATACAAATTAAAAACTCTGTGAAAATAAGAAGCATTCTTATAAAAAATGTTTGACTTTCTTATCATCATAAATAGAAATATTAAAAAATATTTTTTCCCCGAGACAGATATATATAAATCGTGTCTAAATAACTTTAAATTTATTTATAAATATGAAACGTATTAAATAACTTTAGATGTATTTATAGTATGGAGAGATTACTTTACTAATAAAAAAAGTCAAAATGAGGTCAACTAGAATCCCATGACTTCTTAAATTATGTAGATGGAAAGTGAGAATGAGAGGTGACGTAATCAATTGCTTCATGATAATGGGTCGGTAAGTAGATGGAGAAGTAATTTTAATTTTATAATTTTCTATTTTTTCAAATTTAATACTGTAATTTTTATTTTTTTTATTTAAATTATTTTGTAATTTTTTTTACAACATGTTAAAATATATACTCTTATTAATAGTTAAAATACGATAAATAATGCATTAAAATACTTCATATATCGATTTAAAGAGTCTCATTTGTTTTCTGTACACGTGAATTAAGAAGTATTATTATTTAATGTATAATGAGCAGTTATATTAGTGGCTGGATGTGTTTTATGTGTGTAAAAAAAAAGAAACATCTTGAGGCGGACCCTCAAACGAAAAAAAAAATCACTTTAAATTGAACGGAGGGATTATAATTTTAAGTATTATAATATGATTTAATATAAATATATTTTAATTATAAAATAAATATATTTTACTTATACTATAATAAATATATTTTAAGAATAAGTTGACTAATCTCACAACTTAGTTTCATATATGCTCATCAGAAAATGTCATTATTTTTACTTTGAAAGAGAAAACTGGGTGACCCGTGGTCACCCATGACCCTCCCCTCATGTGAGAGGGTCATGTGTGACCACGAGTCACCCAAGAATTACCCTATAATTACACAAATATTTTGAAAATTTGTTTAATCATAATAAAAATACCACAAATATTTTGAAAATTTGTTTAATCATAATAAAAATAAGAGTAACTCTTGGGTGACCCGTGGTCACCCATGATTCTCTCACATGAGGGGGTAGGGGCCACCCCTAACATGTGGGCTCCATCCCCTCATGTGAGAGGGTCATGGGTCCTTGTAATTATATATAGTTCGCACGTTGAACAACCGAAGCTTCGAATTATTCCACATTAATTAGCGTTCTCTGCTCCTCCCAGTTATCATGTGTCAACATTGTAATAACTCAATTCACATTTTATTCAAATTAATAGGCAAAAACTTTTACGAGGTGTGAGTCCAAATTCGATCGAGTTGAATGTAATATCCTCCTTACTTAAAAAAAGAAAAAAAGAAAAAAACTTAGTATAAAGACATGTAGTCTCACATCCCACAATAAGAATAAAGTTACAATAAATACTAAGTTCTATATTATTTATTTTTTGAATTGCTTTTAAATGTAGTTTAATATTTTTTAAAGTAATAAATAAATTATAAATTAAATTATGTGAGTTGTAAATGAGTAAAAATTTTAACATTAATGTGTGTTGTAGGGTTGTTAGATTGTGTGCATTTTTTATTAGATTGTGTTAAATTATTTATAAGATGGACAAAAATAGTAAATGTGAAATTCAACGGATCATTTTAAAAAAATAATAATGCTCTTATTATTTAAACAAGTATTTTAAATTGTGCGTTGCACGTGAATAAGTTCTAAAAATAAAAATTATGTAAATATAGATTTTTGTAATGGTAAATTTATATATATATATATATCGTGGACACATAAACACACACATATAATTATGTACTCCCTCCGTCCCGTCCTGATGATTACATATTTTAAAATTAGGCGTTTCATTCTAATGATTACATTTCCTTTTTGGTGTATGAAACCCACACAAAATAATTAAAATTTCTCAATGGGATTCATCCACCACATTAATACAACCACTCAATATACATTAAAATATTATTTCTCTCACTTCAATATACATTATAATAATAAAATTCTTAATCCCAGTGCAAAAAGTAATTCGTGCAAAAAGCAAACATAACTATTAGAACGGGATAGAGTGAATACATATGTATGAGGTTTTATATTGTGATGGTATGCATATTTAATTTAGTTCTTTATAAGTAATGAATTAAATAGTTTTTAGTTGAATCGACGTTATACAACCCTTATTAATTTTTCATGTATAATAAATTAATGTAAGTATAAAAAATCAACAAATTTAATTTTTTTATTAATATTTATACACAAAATTTTCCAATAATTAACTCTTACTTTTGTTAATCGTACATAAGAAACAATAAGCGAAAATAAGTTGGTATTTTGTTGCTGATGCTTGTTTACCTTTTCGTGTGTCCCCAAGTGTAGGGAATCTGTTGCAGATAAGCGTGTGACCAAGTCTATTATCGAACCCAAGGAATAATTCTAAGCTCACTATTTAATCTATTTATGACTATTCTATTATAAGACAAATCTGGGTATTTTGAGAATTACCTAATTTAAATATGCAGAAAATAATTACTAAAAATAACAAAATAACAAATAAAATAAAGATAAAGTGTTCAAGAGAGAAGACAGACAGCACTAGGAAATCCGGTTAAGTTGGTCAAATCAAATCACTAGACAATCAGTTAGAATCCCTGCAGTTCTTATGAAAGCAATCACTAAATTATGTTAAATTTCTTTTCTAAAGTAAACTTAACACATAAATCTGGTTCCAACCCTCAGATGCAGAAAAATAATTCCTACTCACTTTCTAGGTATTTCATGCAAAATTTCATTAAAGGTAAGTACACTATACTTCCCTTTATAGGTACTTAAGACTTAATCCTCAACTCCCACCTAACAATCTAAGAAACCAAATCCTCTAGAATGATAATTAATAAATATATTAGGTGTCCAGTATTAATTATTCTAATGAATAAAGGTTATATGGTTAGATCCCCTTTACCCATAACAGTTTGCCAAATATAATTCCTTCTATGACACAAGCAATAATCATAAACATGCATAGGACAATGACATACTCATAAATAAGGACAGATCATATAAGACAAAAATATAAGTCTCAAATCAAAATATTAATAAAGGAATAAGTATATTGCAGGTATCCAACTTAAAATCTAGATCATCAATTCAAAACAATTTAACCTTCAGAACCTAGTACTATCCAGAAAAGTACTACCCCATGGTGTTACAAGCAACAACCATGTCTATGGAAAGAAACTTACCCATGAGTCTATAAATCAACAATAAGAAATTAAAGAAGGAAGAAAAACCCGTGTCTAGAATAAATCTCCGTCTTCTCTTTCCGTCTTGATGATCCTCCTCTGTTCTCCTTCTCAAGTAGCAAACATCGTGATTGAGGGTGATAGGTGAAAGGCGGGTGAAGGGTAGAGATGGATGGCGGAAGGTGATGAAAAGTATGTATGGATGTGTAGGAGTATGAAGAGTTGTGGAGAGTTATGGAGAGTTGTGGAGAGTTAGGGTTTGGAACACCCCAATGACTCATTTTATAGTTCAAAACTGATCCTTCACGAAATCTTACTCAAAAGTAGGCCTTTTCACGTTAAAAACACGAACGGGCCGAAAAATGATGAAATGACGAAACTGGGCCTCGCTGAACTACTGCACGAGTCGTGCATAATTCCGCACGAGTCGTGCGGACGCTGGGCTTACAAATCCCTCGGCGGCTCTCGGCGCACGATGCGTGCGTCTCAACAGCTCCGGCGCTCGTGCTCGGCGGCCTTGTGCGGGCGCTCTCGGCAGCTCTCGGCAGCCTCGGCGGCACGACCTCCTGCTGCTGGCCGGCACGAGTCGTGCCGGCGCCTTTTCTCCCAACGTCGTTCTGACTTCGTTCCCGACTTCCGTTTTTGCTCTTTTCACCTCATTTTCCACCTGAAAATACGAAATAACACCTCAAGTGCATCTGAAACATAAAGTTATACAATTCTACCACAAGATGCTCAAATACGGATATAATCCCCACATAATAGTGCTAAATTGGACTCTAAAACACGCAGATTTTCACACTAATCAGCTGATCTACATCCTATGCAATTTGAAATTATTCTACCCAAATGGATATATGCAGAAATTGAAATTATCTATGTCCCTAAAAAACTGGTGAAAGGGCAAGTGTTGGCAGATTTCTTGGCTGATTATCCCATATCTGCCGAATGGGAGTTGTCTGGTGATCTCCCCGATGAAGATATATTGACTATTGAAATTAATCCTCCTTGGAAGATGTATTTCGATGGAGCTGCTCATAGAGAAGGAGCCGGCGCCAAAGTAGTATTTGTGACCTCAGATGGAGGAGTTCTGCCATATTCGTTCAGTCTAACTGAAAAATGCTCCAACAATGTAGTTAAATATCAAGCTCTTATACTTGGTTTGGAGATGGCAGTGGATGTAAAGCAGCGACACC
The DNA here is from genome assembly GCA_023678885.1 of Pogostemon cablin. NCBI lineage: Eukaryota > Viridiplantae > Streptophyta > Magnoliopsida > Lamiales > Lamiaceae > Pogostemon > Pogostemon cablin. The sequence goes on from CM042971.1 coordinate 30,316,957, forward strand.
TTAAGGTATATGGAGATTCATTATTAATAATCAACCAGCTGCTTGGCTTATATGAGGTTAGGAAACCTGAACTACTTTCGTATTTTAACTATGCTCAAAAGCTTATGAATTGCTTGGAGATATAGAATTTGAACATCTCCCAAGGAGCAAGAACAAATAAGTCGATGCTTTGGCAAAGCTAGCATCAACCATAGCAATTCCTGAAGCACATTTCCAAGTTTCGATCTGCAAGAGTTGGGTGGTACCTCCCTTCTTCGAAAAGGAATATGGCGAATACATTGAGTATTGCGCCATAGAGGTGTTTGATATTGAGAAAGAAGACTGGCGTCAACCGTTCGTGGATTACTTGAGGTATGATAAGCTTTCCCAATGATCCACACCTAAGGGTTGATGCCTGACGTAGAGCACCATGATTCTTCTATTACAAAGATACACTTTATAGAAGATCGTTTGATGGTATTCTCTTAAGATACTTAAGTAATGAAGAAGCTCTTCAAGCTATGGAGGAAGCTCATTCTGGGATATGTGGCGCCCATCAGTCTGGACCCAAGTTATATTTCAAGAATCAAGAGGATGGGATATTACTGGCCTTCTATGGTGAAGGATTGCATAGACTATGCACAAAGATGTAAGCCATATCAATTTCATGCAAATCTCATTCATCAACCTCCCGAACCACTACATCCAACAGTTTCTTCATGGCCATTTGATGCATGGGGTTTAGATGTGGTGGGGCCGTTAGCAAAGTCTTTTGGAAGCCATCTCTACATTCTAGCCGCCACTGATTACTTTTCCAAGTGGGCGGAAGTAGTACCCTTGAAAGAAGTGAAGAAAGAAAATGTTGTTGATTTCATCCGCATCAACATCATATACAGATATGGGGTGCCTTGATACATCATAACTGATAATGGAAGGCCATTCAGCAACTCTTTGATTGACAAGCTCTGTGAGAAATTTGACTTCAAGTAAAGGAAGTCTTCTATGTACAATGCAGCCGCTAATGGGCTCGCTGAAGCCTTCAACAAAACGCTATGTACTCTGTTGAAGAAGGTAGTCTCAAAGTCAAAGCGAGACTGGCATGAAAGGGTTTATGAAGCTTTATGGGCATATCGAACCACTTATAGAACGCCAACTCAAGCTACTCTGTATTCTTTAGTATATGGGGTTGAAGCTGTGGTGCCCCTTGAAAAGCAAATTCCATCTTTGAGAATAGTCATACAAGAAGGTTTAACTGAAGAAGGGAACGCATGACTGCGTCTCGAAGAATTAGAGGCACTTGATGAGAAGAGGTTAGAAGCACAACAGAGACTTGAGTGCTATCAAGCTCGCCTCTCCAGAACGTTTAACAAGAAAGTAAATACTCCCTCCGTCCCCCAAAGTATTTCACACTTTCCTTTTTCATCCGTCCCTCAAAGTATTTCACACTTTACTTTTACTAAATTTGGTAAAAAATACATTATAACAATACTCACTTTTTACACACATCCCAATATAATACTTACTTTTTCACATCTCCCAACAACTTTACACACCTCCCAACAACTTTACACACATTTTTCATTAAATCAACTAAAATATATATTATCTTTCTTACTTTATACATAAAAATACAAAATTTTCTTAAACTCCGCGCACACCAATACGTGAAATACTTGTTGGGACGGAGGGAGTATACGTTCTTTTCAAGTCGGAGACTTAGTCCTTGCTGTAAGAAGGCCTATTGTCATCACTCACCGAGTTGGAAATAAATTCTTGCCCAAGTGGGATGGCCCACATGTTGTGAAAGAAGTGTATACAAATGGTGCATACAAGTTGATATCTGAAGATGGTGTAGGAATCGGCCCCATAAATGGCAAATTCCTGAAACGCTACTATGCGTAATCCAGTCAAATCCAAGGAACGCTCCATGACGCACGAGCCTAAACTGCATGTTACTCCTGGTCCGCATGAGTATAAACTGTGTACGACAAACTCCTGGTCCACATGAGGATAAACTGTGTACGACACCCACCAAAGGTAATTATACGTGGTTAAACTGTTAATTCACCCCACTCAGGTATTTTAAGTGGTAAAAGCATTAAGTACCCTACTTTGTCTAAAGTGGTTAAAGAATAGTCACTCCTGGCCTGCACGAGTATAAACTGTGTACGGCACCCTCCCATTCAAAACAGATCATGTCCCTTTGAACTACGTTATGACTTGATCCTCTGCAATGAGGTACGTAGGCAGCTTAGCACTCTGCTAAGTTCAGTCATAATTCAGGTCATTCCCATCAAGTCGGTGAGGCAAGCAATAAATTGAAATATGAAAGGGATAAAAAGCAAAAAGTTGACAAAGAGAAGACGGTGGTTGAAAATTCGAGTAAAGAAATCAAAAAAAAAAGTTTGTGGTGTTTAAAGAAATCCTAATTCTTACTATGTTGGAGAAGTTCCAAATTTCTGAAGATTTTAAGAGTCGCTGAAAAAAGAAGATAAAGGAGTTGAATTGTAAACTGTTAAATTAAGAATTGTTGATTGAATCCACTCAAAGGTTCTCTTAATTTAGTCTAGAATAGTAGGCTTATTTTATTGGGAATTTGATGTGATCGAACCATCATAATAGCCATCCAACACCACCAAGGAAAAATCAAAGAAAGTTGATGCAGTCAAAGCCCAAAAATATCACTCTTTGATTCAAAGTAATTATTGGCCCAAATGATTGGAGCAACCTAATTTGATTGAAGCCCTGTAAAAAAAAACGAGCAGAATGCATTGAGAGGTTATGAGTTTGTTTGATAAGCATTTTATGCAATGGAATTTTTAAATAAAAATGGCTAAGTTTGCTGATTTAACTTGGGCCCAACTTCATTAAATATGAGCCCAAATCATAATCTAGAACAAGGGCCTGATATTTGGTGTTTAAATTGACAATAAAATAACCCAATTTGAAAGTCAAAATCAAGGGTTAAAGTCAACTCCCTTTTCACCCTGATTGATTGCAGTAACGTAAATTCCTCCCCCAAAGTTGCTCCCAACCAATTCTTTCTGGAAAAAATGATTCCTTCTCCTTCCCCTAAAGTTTGAAGTTGCCGTGTCGCTGGTCAGCCTCCTCGCCGGAAAGCGTCTGTCATCGGTAGCTGCACCGCCACCGCCGGAAAAGAACGCCGCAACGGATCCAGCCATGCCGCCAGCCACCAGTTTCCTTGGAAGAAATTGTGCCACCATAGTTCACTATCGGATCGGTCCCCATCTTTCACCGTTGGCTTTGTTCGGATGCGAGCCCAGTCACGTTGATTGTCGCCGAAGCCCCATCGTCCATCTCTGCTATAGATCCAAGAAGCCAAGGCCGCCGCGATCCCTGCCACTGGTTAAATCTCAGCGCCGATTGCGACGCCGTGCTTCTTCACTATGTGCAAACCGTTCGTCGCCAGATCTGTCTTGCCAGTCGCGCCGTCGTGCGCGATCACGACCACCAGCCGCTGCTCCCCTTGAAACCGAAAGGGGGGGTGTCCATCATCCTCCAGAGTCTTCGCCATCACCGCCGCTGCGGATTGTTGGACATCGCTACGCCTCCTCAGCCGGCCGCCTCCATCGATCCCATCAAGATCTCGCCGCTGCTGAAATCGCAAGCACCACCGGCTGCCACCATCACCGGGAATGCTGCCCCTTCGTGACAGTCGTCTCCCGTCGTTCCGATCCCCCACCACTTCTCTCCGCCGCCAGATCTCTCGTCTCCCGCTCTTCAAATCAATGATGCCGGAGGTATGAGCTCGATAAGCAGCCACCATAGGTGGTCTGCCATCAATCACTCTCCCGCTCTTCAAATCAATACTGCAGGAGGCATGAGCTCGACAAGAAGCCACCATAGGTGGTCTGCCATCAATCACTCTCCCGCTCTTCATATCAATACCGTCGAAGGTGTGAACCCAACAAACGGCTACCATGGGTGGTCCATTGTTGACCGTTCTCCACCTCACGGTGAGAACCCGACAAGCAACCACCATGGGTGGTCTGCCGTTGATTGCTCTTCACCTCGATATTATTGGTCTAACTTCAGCCTTCAAATCAGTCTTCGGAGGTCTGTAACACCTCTCCACCCACTTCCATCGGAGGTGCGAGCCCAACAAGCAGCTACCATAGATAGCCCACTGTTGACCGCTCTCTACCTCACGGTGTGAGCCCGACAAGCAACCATCATGGGTGGTCCGCTGTCGATCGCCTCCACCTCGACGTCACTGGTCTTGACTTCCCGTGTATGTTAGAGTATTCTCTTTTTTTCTCTTCTCTTTTGCGTGAAAAAAAAGAAAGGAAAAGGGAAAACAAAGAAAAACAAGGGAAAAGGTGGAAGGGAGTGATGAAGATTACCTTGATGATTACGTGAAGAAAAAAATAAACAGTTCAAAAAAAAACTACTAAAGGAGCAAGAAAAGAATCCATGGCATATGCAGAAGTAAAAAAAGAATAAGAAAAGAAGAGAAATAAAAAGAGAGAAGAATGATTACGCTGTTGTAGTTATGGCGTAAGGGTTGATGTTGCAATTGTAATAATCCCTTGGAAGAAAATCTGCAGAAAGGAAATTAAATTGTAAGTCAGAGGTTGTAGTGTGTTGTGAAAAAAATTGAAGCATGAACTCTTTCTTATATAGTGATGAAATTTCTTGTAGATAATTCTTCTACAAACTATATGATCGTGTGGATAACTCTTGCAAGGATTACATGAGTATCTTGAGTCAATCTGCAGGAGATATTTGTGTTATCTCTTCAAGTGAAAGAAGATTCGTTTAATTATTGTGGAGTTAAATTTGATTGAGATAAGGATTCAAGCATATTTACTGCAAATATAATGGTACATCCAATTCTACAAGTTAAAGATAGAAGCAAAGTTTGTTTGGGATATGATTTGGCTGGGATCTTCAGATTATGTTTTGAAAGGGGTTATACGGTACTAAAGATCTGATGTGGATTTCTTTTGCATGAATATTTATCCCCAACAAATATGAAAGTTATCTCTTAGTATTTATAAAATATTATGAGTATTCCCCCAAGTTTACACGAAGATTCAATAGAGATGAAGTATATGAAGTAATCTTGCCATACATTTGAAGTGGATTTGGTATATCTACAGTTTAAAATAATTGCTCAAGAAATAAAATTGGATGGCATGCATGGAGCGGGTAATCTTATGTTGTCATCAGGCTTATACTGGGCCAAAGTTGTATAAAAATAATATTGCAATTTGTCCACTTCAAGCCATTTTCAGTGAACAAAATGCAAGAGGGCATTTGTAGGTAATTAAATTTTATTGCCTAATAAATATAAATGCAAATGAAAATATATTAAATATTGATTAAATATTTATTTATTAAGGAATTTAAATAAATTAATTCCTAAAATAAATGAATATATAATTAATAATTAATATAATTATTTGAGTCCAAAATCCAAGTTAAATGTGCTTAATTCAAGTCATATGGGCTCAATTCAAGTCAAGTGGGCCCGACTCAAGTCAATAAGCCCAGCAAATCAAGTCCAGTAGGCCTAATTAAATTAAATAAGCCCAAGTCAAAATCCTACAGACTTAATTAAATTAAATAGACCCATATCCAGTCCAGCAGGCTTAATTAAAGGAGGAAAGCCCAACATATGTTTTGAAGGAGAAAATATCTCTCAAGTGGTTATTTTCTCTACCTATAAATAAGGACCTTCAGTCCTCATTCCATTCACTCCGAAAATCCTGAAGACCTGAAGAACTCTGAAGATTCAAGTGAAAATCAAGTTCGATCAAGATCCGGTCAAGTCAAGATCAAGACCAAGTTCAAGTTCAAGTTCAAGATCAAGATTAAGTCGAAGAACACTCAAGATCTTCAAATCAAGTTCAAGTCATCTTCAAGTCAAGAACAGCCTCCAATCAAAGACCAAGGTGCTAAGCCTCTTTGATCCGGCGTTCTTCATATCAAATTCACCCATCTATCTCCGTGAAGTCAACGTTCTACCAAATTGAGTGTCGTACTTCACAATAAATTTTCAAGTCAACGTTTGATCCGAACAAAAGCTCGACGCCTCCGGATAAACGTTTTAAAGCTTCAAGTCAACCCCGAGCTCGGACAAGCTTCATCCGAAGATCCGGTTCCGAAAGTTGAAGAAGTCAAGAAATCAACTCAAGAGAGAAATCAGAGGATAAATAGAAGCTGTTTACTTAAATTCTCAACTTCAATCCACCTTGGATTTTCGTTGTAATTTCTTTTGTGTTTATTATTTTATAAATACAAATTTGTTGTTACACATGTCTCTTACATTTCTTTGCACAAAATTGTTGATATGCTGTTCCAAAACTCGAACAAACAACAAAACACCAATCTTGATGAACCAAAAACACCTTCCAAATTTTATCCGCAATAATGAGATCCATCTCATAGAATATCAAGCATACTCTTTAAATGTATGAATACAAGACATTTGAATTGTAATACCCAAGTTTCTCACTACTAGTGTGTTTATATAATTTAATTTGTATTATGTGTATTTTATAATTATGTGGTAATTGTTTCTCAATTTTATTTATCTTTACATTTTATTTGAGACATCTGTGATAATAATGGTGACAATATGTGAATATATGTGTGCATAAATATTTGCGTGTATTAATTTGGATATAAGAGTAAATTATTTTATGTGTATAAATACACTTTTCTTAATTATTAAGTATCACACGTATTTTTTTATTATAATAATAATAATATAATATATAATAATATAATAAATAAAATAAAAAAAAAAGTCAAAAAGGGGCAGTTGGTTGATTTAATTTGATTAGCAGCCAAGTTGAAAAAAATTGGCAATGATGCTGCCGATTTTATTAAAAAAAAAAAAAAAAAAAAAATTAAAGTCAAATTAGTGGTTGCATTAGCAGTCAAAGTTGACATTAGCATTAATAAGGCTGCTCAGCCGTTTTCATTTAATAAAAAAAAAAAAAAAATTGAAGTTTTCGATCACCTCACCCCCAACCCCCATTTTTGCCTATATATACGGGGGTGAGGAATTCATCACCTCACACCCCAAATCAATCGAAAAAAAAAAAAAAAAGAGAGAGAAAGGAGAGTGTGTCGGAACGGGAAGGAGGGAATTAATTACGAGTTTTCACGGGTCTATAGTGTTATTATTGTCGGAGTCCAAGTAAGTAGAAGTTCAACTACAATGCATAAATATGTTGTGTGTAAATTATTTGTGATTAATATGTGATAATTATGTTGTGAATTATTTGTGATTAGTTTAATTATGTTATGAATTATTTGGGATTAATTGATTATACAAATTGTGGATTTATATAATTTGAAATAATATTATTGTATTATATATATCCGTATGACTTGAGAAGATATTGGTTATAAGGATCTGTGTGATCCAAGATGGAGTAGTTATTATAAGAGATCCGTGTGATCCAAGGTGAAATGGATTTGTGTGAATTAAATTAAGTTGTTATTTTATTTATGATTAAATGTTGATATTGATGTCATAAATGATTTATGATGTATATTTAATTGCACTGGTTGCATACCATGCATATCATGAAAAGTGTTTTTCCCTAAAATTAATAAGATATTAATGGTGTGTGCGGCCACTATATATGCATCTCTGTCAGGGTTCGGAAAAATCGTTCCCGACATTTTTGTCAGGGGTTCGGAAAAATCGTCCCCACCACTTTGTCAGAGTTCGGAAAAATCGTTCCCGACATTTTTGTCGGGGTTCGGAAAAATCGTCCCCATTGAGCTCATTTGGGGTGCATATTATAAGTGTGTCGTGGGGATCCCGCAACGTGAACAGTTTTCTAAATAAAAGATACAAATTAGTAGATTAGAAAATAAATGCATTTTCATGCATTGTCATGCATGATTTCTACTTACTGAGATTTTTGTCTCACTAGTTTATGCATTGTAGGTGAGCCTGATAATATTTGAGTATGGGGGTGGTGTACTGTAAAAGCTGTGGAGCTCCTACAAGGTTTCGAGTGGATGTACATAGATGACGACCTGTTGGGCTAGACCGTGTGTTTATTTTGTTTCCGCTGATATTTTATTATGTAATATATAAAAAAAAAAAATATTGTCAACTGTTGGTGTGGATTAAAGTGGTGTCAGAAACCAGTTATGTATGTTAAACTGGTATGGCCGTTTGGATAATATATATTATGTGAGAAAAAAAAATATATGCAAATTTTATAATGATAATGTTTATATAAATTAAAGAATTATAAGTTATGAAAAGTGGGTCGTGACAGAGTGGTATCAGAGCACGGTTTGGGTCCTGCAGACTATCTATGTACATGAACTCATTCCTTGGGAGAGCAGCTTTGCGTGTAAGTATTATTTTCCTTCTGTGTTGTTATGTGTTTTATAAATTATATTGGCCATGTGGTGTAGGACTTGTAGTTGGTTGACAAAATGGAAAGAATTATGGGTGAAAGTTCTGAAAGTGATAGAGTTGCTGAGCAAATAACACCTACTGAAGGAAATAATAGTGATGCGATGATTACTCGCCTGATGGAACTGGTAGAGCGCCAGTCCCAACAGATACAACAACTAATTCAACAGAGAGATATGGGTGGACAACCAGAGGTTAATGTTAATCACAATCAACGTCAAGTAGAACGTGTGGAAATGGTTTGTGAAAGGTTTCGAAAGCTGAGCCCTCCAATATTTGAGGACGCAGCAGACCCCACAGATGCAGAGGATTGGTTACGCACGGTGGAAAACATGTTTCAATACAGTAAAATTCTAGAGGGAGACAGAGTGCTGTGTGCTTCTTTCATGTTACGAGGAAGTGCAGGCCACTGGTGGGATACGATTAAAAGTATCGAGGATGCCACGAATATGACATGGGAAAGGTTCAAGGAACTTTTCAGAAACAAGTATTTTACCGCACCAGTGAGAGCCATGAAGATGAACGAGTTCATACAATTGAGGCAAGGTGGCATGACAGTCACAGATTACCTTCGTAAGTTTGAACTGTTGTCAAGGTTTGCAGAACATATGGTGAGTACGGAGGCATTAAAAGTGGAAAGATTCGTGGAAGGCTTAAGGCCTGAGCTTTTCAGAGATGTGAGTATGGCGGGACTGCATGGAGCAACATACTCACAAGTGGCAGAAAGGGCCCAGATTGCTGAACAAGCAGAGATGAGGATCAGACAAGCGCAAGCTGTCAGACGTCAATTTCAACAGAAACCGGTGCAGCAGTTTGGGAGAAATGATAAGAGGCCGATGCCATTTCAGAGGCCGAAATCAAATTTTCAAGTGGAGCAAGGACAAGGACAAGGACAAGGAGAACCAAATAAGCGTCCCAGGTTCGATCAAGGGAAAATGCCACAGGCGCCGCCTCTACCGATGTGTCCAAATTGTTTTAGACCACATGGTGGAGAGTGTCACATGCCTCCGAGAACATGTTACACATGTGGAGAGAAAGGACATATGAGTATTACTTGTCCTAAGAAAGGGAAACAAGGGCAACAGGTGAGAGTTCCAGCAAGAGTATACACTTTGACGCGAGAGGAGGCAGATGCGAACCCCTCAGTTGTCGCTGGTAAGTTTTCTATTTTTGGCATTCCTACCTATGTGCTATTTGATTCCGGAGCAACACATTCATTTGTATCTACTGAGTATGTGAGGAAGCTGGGTGGAACATCTAACTTAATAGAAGCTAATTATGAGGTGATAATACCTTCTGGTGAATCAAAGCAAACTAATCAACTTCTTCGAGGTTGTGTTATTCCTATTGAAGGAAGACAACTCCTCGCTAATTTGATTGTCTTAAGTATGAATGATTATGATATCATATTGGGCATGGATTGGCTGTCAAAATACGGTGCTACAATAGATTGTCAGAAGAAGAGTATCACTTTTCAACCAGTGAAAGGAGAACCGTTCACTTTTGTTGGGATCAAGAAAATTTTCAGATTTCCTATGATATCAACAACAAAAGCACAACGGTTGTTGGAAAGTGGTTGTGAGGGGTATCTGGTGAGTGTAATGAATGTTGAGGGGCAACAATGTCCAGTTCTTGATAATGTACCAGTAGTTCGGGAATATCTGGAGGTATTTCCAGATGATCTTCCAGGTTTGCCACCAGACCGGGAAATAGAGTTTGTTATTGAGTTACAACCAGGAACTGCTCCTATATCTAAAGCGCCATACAGAATGGCACCAGCTGAACTGAAGGAATTAAAGATACAGTTACAAGAGTTGCTAGACAAAGGATTCATTCAACCTAGTTTCTCCCCTTGGGGAGCACCAGTTCTGTTTGTCCGAAAGAAGGATGGTACATTGAGGATGTGCATTGATTATCGGGATCTCAATAAAGTTACGGTGAAGAATAAATATACATTGCCTCGCATTGATGATCTGTTTGATCAGTTACAGGGTGCAGCTATCTTTTCTAAGATTGATTTGCGGTCGGGGTATCATCAGTTGAAGATTAGGGAGAAGGATATTCCAAAGACTGCATTTAGTACAAGGTATGGGCATTATGAATTTTTGGTGATGTCGTTTGGTTTGACAAATGCTCCGGCAGCATTTATGGATTTGATGAATAGAGTATTTCAGGAATTTCTCGATAAATTTGTGATCGTGTTTATCGATGATATTCTAATTTACTCTAAGAATAAGGAGGATCATGCTTTACACTTAAGAAAGGTGTTAGAGATTTTGAAGGAGAAGCAATTGTATGCGAAGTTTAAAAAGTGTGAATTTTGGTTGGATCGAGTTGTTTTCTTGGGTCATGTGGTATCGGGAGAAGGAATTTCGGTAGATCCAAGTAAAGTTAAATCAATCCATGATTGGCCACAACCCTCAAATCCCACTGAGGTTCGTAGCTTTCTTGGATTGGCGGGATATTATCGAAGGTTTGTTGAAGGATTCTCCAAGATTGCTTCATCATTAACGCAGTTGACTAGGAAGAATGTGAAGTTTACATGGACGGAGTCATGTGAGCAAAGTTTTCAAGAATTAAAGAAACGATTGACATCAGCACCTATCTTAACTATTCCTACGGAGACAGGAAACTTCAAGGTTTACAGTGATGCTTCAAAGAATGGTCTTGGGTGTGTATTGATGCAGAATGGGAAAGTGATAGCTTATGCATCCAGACAGTTAAGAGAGTATGAGAAGAATTACCCAACTCATGATTTAGAGTTAGCTGCAGTGGTGTTTGCACTCAAGATTTGGAGGCATTATCTGTATGGGGAACGTTGTGAAATTTATACTGATCATAAGAGTTTGAAGTACTTTTTCACTCAGAAAGAGTTGAATATGAGGCAAAGAAGATGGTTGGAATTGGTGAAGGATTACGATTGTGTTATCAATTATCATCCCGGAAAAGCCAATGTGGTTGCTGATGCATTGAGCCGAAAGGCAATACAGAGTGTAGCTGCTATGACCATAAATCAGAAACCAGAGTTGCTTGATTTGCAAAAGATGGGTGTGGAGATCATTCAGGAAGGATCGTTGGAAGCAAGGATGGCAGCTCTGACACTTCGACCAACTTTGATGGATAAGATTCGACAGAGCCAACAGGAAGATAAGTTGTTTGACAAGATAAAGAATGATATCAGCTCTGGAAAGTCTTCTGACTTCCAATTAGGAAAAGATGGTGTGATTCGTTATGGAGGTCGATTATGTCTACCTGAAGTAGATGACATTCGGAAAGAAGTGATGGCAGAAGCTCATTCAACACCATACTCTGTACATCCAGGAGCTACTAAGATGTATAGAGATTTGAAGTTATATTATTGGTGGCCAGGGATGAAGAGAGATGTTGCTCGATATGTAGAGCAATGTCTGACTTGTCAGCAAATTAAAGCCGAGCATCAGAGACCAGCAGGAACTTTGCAGCCTCTATTTATTCCAGAATGGAAGTGGGAGAATATTACTATGGATTTTGTCATCGGACTACCAAAGACAGTGAAAGGTCACAATGCTATTTGGGTTATCGTAGATCGATTGACTAAGTCAGCTCATTTTCTTCCTATTTGTTCTACGTATTCTATGGATCGTTATGCACAACTGTATATTCAAGAGATTGTCAGACTCCATGGAGTACCACTTACCATTGTGTCAGACAGAGATACGAGATTCTTGTCTGCTTTCTGGAAGAGTTTACATAAGGCGTTGGGGACACAATTATCTTTCAGCACAGCATTCCATCCACAGACAGATGGTCAATCAGAGCGTACAATACAAATCTTGGAGGATATGCTCAGAGCGTGTGTGTTGGATTTTCAAGGTCAGTGGAGTAAATTTTTGCCTTTGATAGAGTTCTCGTATAATAACAGTTATCAGTCTACAATCGGGATGGCTCCATATGAAGCATTGTATGGGAGAAAGTGTAGATCTCCAGTATATTGGGATGAAGTTGGAGAGAGGAAACTTTTGGGTCCAGACTTGATTCGTGAAATGTCAGAAGCTGTTACTCGTATACGAGAGAAGATGAAAATTGCTCAAGATCGGCAAAAGAGTTATGCAGACAAACGGAGGAGAGAATTGAAATTTGAAGTGGGTGATCAGGTATTTCTGAAAGTATCTCCAATGAAGGGGATAATGCGATTTGGAAGGAAAGGGAAACTCAGTCCAAGATATGTTGGTCCGTTCACTATCATTGAGAGAGTTGGCAGTGTTGCCTATAAGTTGGAGTTACCAGCATCAATGTATAGAGTACATGACGTGTTTCATGTGTCTATGTTGAGGAAGTATGTTCCAAATCCATCTCATGTTCTCAGGCAGGAACCAGTTGAGTTGAAAGAAGATTTGAGTTATGAGGAAGTACCGATTGAGATCTTGTGGCGAGATGTGAAGAAGCTTAGAAATAAAGAAATACCGTTAGTAAAAGTATTATGGAGGAACCAACTAGTTGAGGAGGCTACTTGGGAAAGAGAGGATGAGATGATGGCTAAATATCCAGACCTCTTCAGGTAAGTAAATTTCGAGGACGAAATTTTTATAAGAAGGGAAGAATGTAATACCCAAGTTTCTCACTACTAGTGTGTTTATATAATTTAATTTGTATTATGTGTATTTTATAATTATGTGGTAATTGTTTCTCAATTTTATTTATCTTTACATTTTATTTGAGACATCTGTGATAATAATGGTGACAATATGTGAATATATGTGTGCATAAATATTTGCGTGTATTAATTTGGATATAAGAGTAAATTATTTTATGTGTATAAATACACTTTTCTTAATTATTAAGTATCACACGTATTTTTTTATTATAATAATAATAATATAATATATAATAATATAATAAATAAAATAAAATAAAAAAAAAGTCAAAAAGGGGCAGTTGGTTGATTTAATTTGATTAGCAGCCAAGTTGAAAAAATTGGCAATGATGCTGCCGATTTTATTAAAAAAAAAAAAAAAAAAAAAAAAAAAATTAAAGTCAAATTAGTGGTTGCATTAGCAGTCAAAGTTGACATTAGCATTAATAAGGCTGCTCAGCCGTTTTCATTTAATAAAAAAAAAAAAAAAAAAATTGAAGTTTTCGATCACCTCACCCCCAACCCCCATTTTTGCCTATATATACGGGGGTGAGGAATTCATCACCTCACACCCCAAATCAATCGAAAAAAAAAAAAAAAAGAGAGAGAAAGGAGAGTGTGTCGGAACGGGAAGGAGGGAATTAATTACGAGTTTTCACGGGTCTATAGTGTTATTATTGTCGGAGTCCAAGTAAGTAGAAGTTCAACTACAATGCATAAATATGTTGTGTGTAAATTATTTGTGATTAATATGTGATAATTATGTTGTGAATTATTTGTGATTAGTTTAATTATGTTATGAATTATTTGGGATTAATTGATTATACAAATTGTGGATTTATATAATTTGAAATAATATTATTGTATTATATATATCCGTATGACTTGAGAAGATATTGGTTATAAGGATCTGTGTGATCCAAGATGGAGTAGTTATTATAAGAGATCCGTGTGATCCAAGGTGAAATGGATTTGTGTGAATTAAATTAAGTTGTTATTTTATTTATGATTAAATGTTGATATTGATGTCATAAATGATTTATGATGTATATTTAATTGCACTGGTTGCATACCATGCATATCATGAAAAGTGTTTTTCCCTAAAATTAATAAGATACTAATGGTGTGTGCGGCCACTATATATGCATCTCTGTCAGGGTTCGGAAAAATCGTTCCCGACATTTTTGTCAGGGGTTCGGAAAAATCGTCCCCACCACTTTGTCAGAGTTCGGAAAAATCGTTCCCGACATTTTTGTCGGGGTTCGGAAAAATCGTCCCCATTGAGCTCATTTGGGGTGCATATTATAAGTGTGTCGTGGGGATCCCGCAACGTGAACAGTTTTCTAAATAAAAGATACAAATTAGTAGATTAGAAAATAAATGCATTTTCATGCATTGTCATGCATGATTTCTACTTACTGAGATTTTTGTCTCACTAGTTTATGCATTGTAGGTGAGCCTGATAATATTTGAGTATGGGGGTGGTGTACTGTAAAAGCTGTGGAGCTCCTACAAGGTTTCGAGTGGATGTACATAGATGACGACCTGTTGGGCTAGACCGTGTGTTTATTTTGTTTCCGCTGATATTTTATTATGTAATATATAAAAAAAAAATATTGTCAACTGTTGGTGTGGATTGAAGTGGTGTCAGAAACCAGTTATGTATGTTAAACTGGTATGGCCGTTTGGATAATATATATTATGTGAGAAAAAAAAATATATGCAAATTTTATAATGATAATGTTTATATAAATTAAAGAATTATAAGTTATGAAAAGTGGGTCGTGACATGAATTGACCTACATGAATTAAATGATAGAGGTGATCAAAATCTATTACAAAATGTTGACCCAAAGCTTTATCAATGTCAAGATAACTAAATTGAAACAAATTTCAACATGTTAATTGAAAAAAGAAAGAGTATACTTATAGACAAATGAGCTATCAATTAATTAGGATTAGGATTAATAATGGAAATACTGGAAATGATAAATTGAGAAATAGGTGAAAAGTTGAAGAGAAAATTTGACCAAAATTTTGAGCAGAAAATAGACCATGAGTTTAGGTGCTTTTATATACTCTATATATATATATATGAATGCTCTTTTAAAATGAAACATAATACCTCGATCAAACCTTAAGCACTTATATACAATAGAACAACTCAGATTTATCAAGAATTAAGTTTATTTTTACGAATAAACAAGGTGATTCTACATGAAAATTAAAAAATTTATAGGTACTCAATAAGTTAGAAATGAATTAATAATCAAACAGAGTTAATAAATTATTTTAAAAAAGTCAACTAATATAATACTCTATTTTCTCGAGATTGAAATCTGAAAACGTACCTCAAAATTTCACATTGTCTTGCTAAGGGTTATTAGACTTACGAATACCTCAAACACTTGCTCAAAATGGAGTATATATAGAAATAATTTTAATAAAAAACAATTTGGAATACATATTATCAAATTAAAAGTGAACACGTGTAAGGCTGAAATTAATCAACAGTAAGCGGAACTCCATCACTAACAAAATAGAGAAATTAGTAGATTTATTAAATCAACACACAAGTGAATTAAAAATTGGGTGATGTAGCTCGATTTGATTACTTATTAACTCGATAGATTAGATTATTTTAGGGTAAATTATCAAAAATCCCTCGAGGTTTGTCCAAATTACAAAATAAACATTGTGGTTTGAAAATTTATTAATTACCCTCTTTAAAAAATATTTTTAAAAAAAATAGTGAAATTTAAAAATACAATATTAAATATATGGATCTTGATGTCTTCTATCCTTCTTTATTTTAAGAAAAAATGTATTTTTATTAATGTTCAAATAAAAAAAAAGTTAAAGGGGGTGATTGGTAATTTTTCAAATCACGGGGTTTATTTGGTAGTTTGGACAAACCTCGAAGGCGGTTTTTAGTAATGTACCCATTACTTTAATAGTCAAATAGTTTGTAATATTATTGTCGAATTGTACTCGTTTTAAAATGCTCGAATAAAAATTTCATATTCAAGAATTGAGTGAGGCTCTTATGTATCCGGGGAACATCGTGCGCCTTTAGAATTTAGTATTATGGGTAAGAGTACATTATTTTGTTCTAAAATGTATACATTTTAATTAATAAGGATGCATTATTTGTTCTAAATGGTATACACTTTTCATTAATATTTTTTATTTTTTTTTTAAATAAAGGATACATATCTTTTATACTAAAGAATATATACAATTTAATACAAAATTTTAAAGGCAACCATGTGCACGTAATTTTTTGAAGTTATTGAATGGAAGGTGTGGGGCAGTTAGAATTTAATGTGGTCACGTTGATTGTAGCTTTGTAGCCTAATTATGTGATTACATATATTAATTAATTTCCAACTAGCAACTAATTAAACTCACTTCATTTTTACCAAATAAATATTTATAAAGATGGAGAATAAAACATGTCAAAATTGTGATTTATTGGTTAGATAACATACTATCCCAAAAAAATAAACTTAAAATTCACTACTTAAATAGTTTATTCGTACCCTTTAATTATCTTTTTCAACAATTTAGTTTTACGGTAATTTTGGGATGCAAGGGGTGCAATATTACATCATAGATAGAATTTATAAAGTAAAATTTGAAGTGTAGTGATTAATTATTAAATTTATTTTTATTATATTATTTAGTGATGAGAATTAAATGAAATCTTATTCAAGTGGATCAGTGTCAGGTGTAATGCAGTTTCGCTCTTATTAATTCTTCTATCTAAGAAATAATTTTAAATATACTTAAAATAATTTCGATAAATTAGGTGGAAAGTGGAACTTTGTCTTTGATTGTTGAATTATGTGATGTAATTTATGTTTTACTTCCAAAACGATAAATATCGTACTTATAATATTGTTTTAAAAATTGGAAAATGTAGAAAGCCCATAAATCCAATTTTGGGCCTCTTTAGGAATCACTGATTTGATAAAGGAGCCCAACTTCCTACCCACTTGAATTGCCCTATATTAATTGTTGTTAATTGTTATTATACTTATTTTTAATATATATACATATATATATATATATATATATATATATATATATATATATTATATAAAAAATCACTCAGTGAAATATATAATTTTAATAGGAACACTATGTTTTTAACCTCTTATAAATTTTAGATTTTACCTTAACAGGAACACTATGTTTTTAATTTAATAACAAATATTCGTGTGAGACTATTTCATGCTCTATATAATTTATTTTCGAAATGAATATAATAATATTTTAATAATTTTGATTGATGAAAAATAATAATGACATAGTTAATTATTTCAAAAACAATTCATAATATAATTAATAAGTGACAATATCTCTATTAAAACAAATACAATAAATAAAATATAAAATGATTTCACTATGAGATATTATAACACAAGTGTTGTTATAATTTAATTGATCTATTAATATAATTTACTAATTTCGATATAACATCAATTTAATGAGTTTTACTTAATTTAGCTCTGATAATATATGATGAAGAAAAGTGAAAGGATTATATAATTTTTAAAATAATAATAAAAAAAATTGATAATTAATTGATTTCATAGTGATCATCGATCAAAAGTGGTGGTCCTAAAATCAACGTGTGGAATTAAGTCAACGTGTTAATTGAGCCTAAACACGTGTTCTAACACCCCCTCACTACCCAACAAATCAATTGTCCCAGGCACACATCAATACGGCGTCGTTTCGAACTCCCCACTGTCTCTACCTGTGTCTTGTGGTCACTGAATTACAAAACTACTGAATACTTGATGAAATTTAAAAATTAGGTCAAATACCATTTTAAAATCTAAAATATTTTTTTAAAAAAAAATCTAGGAGAAGAATATATAAAATTATCACGTTATTTAAAGTACTTTTAATGAAAACATGTAAATTAATGTAATAGAAATATCATTTTAATATTAATTAATTATGATAAAAAGTCAAAAATCTTATTAAATGGAGTATATAAAATTTAATTTAGTTTTTAATAATCTTATGATTTTAGAATTCAAATTGGTAAATAAAAATTAAATACGTCCTCCCTCCCCTTGATACGTATCCAATTTTCAATTTTGGTCCGTTCCATTACAAAGTACTATTCTTATTGATGTGACCCACAATCACTACACATGGTCACACACTCAATACTAATACAACTACCCACTGCACATTAAAATATTATTTCTCTCACCTAACTATACATTAAATTATTATACTCCTTAATCCACGTAAAAAAGTAAACGAATACCACGGAGGGAGTAAATAAAAACCAAACTTTAAATCGAGTATTAACCTTTTCTTTTAATTGATTATTATTTAAAAACTACTTTCATTATCATATATACATATATTTAAAATTTATAAGAAAATGCAATGCATATTTTTAGAAGTAAAAGTAGAAGTTATATTGCTTTTACTATTTTTCCTTTGACTTATTCTATCTTGAAATAATTTTTTTGTATTAAAAGAAATAAATTATGGCTTATTTCTATTCATCACTCTATAATTATTTTTAAAATATTAAAGAAAACGTAATACTCTATTTAATAAAAAAAAAAAAAAAACTGATGCGTTCCAGATATAATTATTACTCCATACAGAAATAAAAATAAAATCTAAATATCCCTGAAACGGATTATCAGTTTCTTATTTTCGTAAGAAAACAGTATCATTTGTTTTTTAATGCCCATTTTACCCTTCCCTTGAAATTTATCCATCTATATAGCGATCAGCAAGATTTTCTCCCCATTTCTCTCCCTCTTTTCTCTCTCTCTCTCTCTCTCTCTCTCTCTCTGGAAGAGCGTGGAGATCTGGGGTCCTTCTCTTTCATAACAAACCCGTCAAATCCTCCGCCTTGTGCTGTTTGCCCATTTGCAGGTATGTTACCGCAACGTTCGTTCATTTCCTGATCTTCTGCCCGATTTCAATCTTTCTAGTATTGTTTCTTTTTTCCTAATTCAGCTTTGATCGATCTCTCACTATGTTTTCTCGTTTGATCTATTGATCTCGATCCTTGAGGTGAAAAAATGGCTTTTATTTATCCGATCGATGTTAATTATGTGTGGTGTTGTGTATATACGTTTTGGTTATAGGTATTGTTGGAGCCTGTTATTGTGGATCAATTTAGATTGCGTTTGTTTTGTCTTGGTCGCATTGGATTTTTGCGGACATTTCTTAATTATGGTGTTTTGATATTCCGGTTTTGGGTGATAAGTTGATGTAATTGGTTAAAATCTTATTTTAGGAAATTGTTTATGAATCTGATCCATTTCAATTTCTTGATATTTAGAGGTTTTGTTTAAAAAAAATTAAAATAAATTGCTGTGGGAGTTACATAATTGAAGATGCGCTTTGTTATTGTCCTTTCGGTTTTGAAGTAGCTTCTATAAGAATATAAGATGTTTGATTGTTTCTGGAAGAATGATGTTGTAAAAAGGTTGAAAATTTAACCTTTAATTGCTAAATGTTTTAGTCCTTAGGATTTTCAAAACGATGTGATTGGTAACAACATCGCATGCAGTTGTAGCAATTGTATCGGCTGATCTGAGTTAAATGACCACTACTTTTATACCAACAAATGATTTTTTGTTACTGTTTACGTGTGCCACTTTGGCGTACTAATTTAGTATGCCTCTCTTAATTACATTTGCAATGTTCTCAGGATTCGGGATCCAGTTTGGTTTGTAATCTATAGAAGTAATTTTGTTAGCTCATGGGTATGGAGGTTGTTGGATCTAACATAGTCTTGGAAGCTGGGAGTGAAGCTGATATGTCAGCAGAAAAAGTGAGCATTAAATTTGGCTCTCATGGTAGCGATGAGCCATCTAAAGTGGAACTGAATAAATTTTCAGAGTCCAATCTCCCTAAGGATGCGGTTGACGAGTGGCCTGAGCCCTCACAGATACACTCCTTTTTCATTGTCAAGTATCGGGCGTATGAGGACCGGAATCTGAAGGCGAAACTTGATCTTGTTGAGAAAGAGTTGCAGAAAAAGAATCAGGCTCGGTTGCAGATTTTTGAAAAATTGAAGATAAAGAGGGTAAGCTATTTACGTGTGTTTTCTGTGTGAATTATTCCATGCACACATCTCATTGTAAGGTGTTACTGGTAGCTCTTCTTTATCTGCAATATTGGTGTTGTGATTTTACGTTATACTTGTGATTGTGGACCTCTAGGAGATTGGTCTTCTATCTCCATAATTGTAGAAGAGATTCAGTACAGGACTTGTGATTTTCTTTTATGGATGTAATAATGTAGGACCCTGTGGTTGAACAGATAAAGAGTGCTAATGTCATTGGACATGTTTTGCAGGCTGAGCGAGCGCAGATTAAAACTCAGATACATTCTTTAAGTGTTGAGAACAAACAGTTTAGGACGGTCTTAGATGAAAAGAGAAAGGAGATGGAACCACTCCAGCAGGCTCTGGGCAAGTTGAAAGGTACTTCTGGAGCTAGAGAAAGGGGCTCGGGTATATGTTCATCTGAGAATGAACTCAATGAACTTGTAAGCTTCGATAGAAATGTTACATTCACTCACTATCAATCAGTTTCATTAATAGTTTTACTTGTAACTTGAGAACATAATACTTTCTTTGTCACTTGACCAAATCAGATCAAAAGTTATGAATACCGCATGGTGCATGAGAGTATTCCTCTCAGTGAAGAGAAGCAGATTCTTAGGGAAATTAATCATCTTCAAGGGACAAGGGAGAAGGTTATTGCTAATGCTGCTGAGAGGGCAAAGATTCAGGAATCCATGGGTGAACGAGATGCCATCCAGGACCAAGTCAAGGTAAGAAACTAGTCATGAAAACTTCTGTTTTAGGTCTCCTCTTCCAAGGCACTACTGAATTAGTTTTCTCGTGGATTAAGTGTTATCTATGTATTCCCACTGTTATTACAGTTGATAGGAGTTGATCTGGATGGAGTACGAAAGGAGAAACAAGTTGTTTTCACCAAGATGAAGCAGCTCGATGATGAAAAAGTAGCTGTGGAGAAAGAGATAAATGCGTTAGAGGATGAATTGTCTTCAATCACTGAAAAAAGGGACAAAATTTTAGACAGCGTTAATGATATGAGGAAACAGCGTGAGGAAGGGGTATGATCTTCTATATATTTTTGAAAATTTTGATTTTTTTCTTCTGTTCTTTTTACTTGTTTTATATCACCATTTATCTAGTAATGGTTATTCACAATGTTTTAAATTTTTCTGTTCTATTCCATTAAATTATCAAACAAATGAATATAATTCTTCCTGTTAATTCATGTGAAAAATGGATCAGGTTTTTCTGAATATTTAAAAATTGCTTAACCACTGGCCTGATATTTTTTCCTTCTTGATTTCTTCTTATCTTTATGATCAGCTAAATCATACTTTTTTTGATGGATACTAATGATATAAGCAAATCTAGCAGTGTTACTGCATCCATCAGCTGAGATCTGTTGGCTAATGTAATATTTATTATTCTTTTTTCTTTTTTATTGGTTTGATTCAGTTTTGCTTGACTTTGAAAGATTAACCCACTCTTTCAGTTTGTATATTTGTGTGTTGCGGATAGATTCAAATACACTTTTCATATATATAGTGTGTGTGGAAAGAAATAATTTTAACTGAATTGTCAGCCATTTGCTGTTTGTGATACCGATGACATTATCCATTGTAAGTTTTTACCCCCTCCCTCGAATTTAGAAACAATGCCATTAATTAATTTTTTTTGGTAGCCATTTTAAAAGAATTTAAGGCTTTAAGCTCAACTTTCCAAATGAAATTCATCATGGAACTGTTATTCTGGCCTGCAGAATTCCCCCTTCTACCAAAATCGTACCGCATTATCCAAAGCTAAAGTGCTTGCAGCGAAAAAGGATGTTGGTGCTGTTAAGGAGCTTTCAATTTCAGAGGTGCAGATTATTTTATGAATTCTTGTCAGTTGTCAATTAGTATTTTTTGACTGATGATAAGAATTATGATTTTGGAAATTCTCTTGTACAGGTTGAAAAATTCATGGCCCTTTGGAGTAGTAATAAAGTTTTCAGGGATGATTACGAAAGCAGAATTTTACAGTCACTTGACATGAGGCAGTTTAGCAAGGATGGCCGCATAAGAAATCCGGGTGAGAAGCCTTTGGTGCCAGTCGAGACACCAACACCAGTTCCATCTACTACAGAGGTTGTCAAGACAAAACAACCCCCCAACGAGGAAATTGTTCCGCCTGTTCAAGGCAGTTCTTCTGATCAGAAAGTTGCAAAGGCGAAGAGTGTTAAAAACAGTAAAGACGGAAGTAAGAAAACTGAGAACACCTTGGAGAAAATTGAACAGGAACCCGAACCGGAGTACTTTTCTTCTGATAAATTGCAGAAGGATTCTCTTCCCAAGAAAGATGAATTTGATGAGAAGAAGTTGAAGGAGCTTAAGAGAGAGGAAGAGATAGCTAAGCGTCAACAGGCAGAGGAGAGGAAGAAGAAGCAGGCAGAGAAAGCAGCTGCTAAAGCAGCAATAAAAGCTCAGAAGGAAGCTGAGAAAAAGCTCAAGGAAATTGTTGATTTCTTTTGATTAATTATTATTTTTTAAATTGATTACATTTTCTTTATGACTTTTGGACTTACAAACATATCGTGTCAATGTTTGCAGGAGCGTGAGAAGAGAGCGAGGAAGAAGAATGGAACTGCATATGCTGCCAATGATTCTGAAGAACCAGCTGAAACTACTCCAGAGGTTTCTGAAGTGGAGAAGGTGGATGAATACATTGAAACGCCAGCTCCACAAAAGATCAAGGAGCGGAAAGAAAATACAGTGAGGCCTAGAGCACGCCCTAGAGGTCCGGATTCCCTACCCAAAGCTATACTCAAACGCAAGAAAGCCACAAACTACTGGCTTTGGGCCGCTCCCGCTGCATTGGTGGTCGTTTTGCTTCTGGTGGTTGGTTATAACTATCTTCGCTGAGGCAAAGTATCCATGCACGGAATGAAATAAGAAAATACTCCCTTTTCTTGAATTGTTGGAAGGGTTCTTCGTTCTCCTTTACTTGAATTTTGAGGCCCTCGTGTTGTAGCATGCTATGAAAAAGGGATATGGATACTTGAAAACTTGTAAGGTTTGTAGAACAGATAGGTTTGAACTCTTCTCTAGAGAAACTCTACACAGTTTTTTTCTTTTTCTTTTTCTTTTTTCCCCCTCATGTTGTTTAAGTATGTTTGCAATTTTGACTCGGAAAAATTATCAATCTTGTTTTTGTTATATGTCACTTTTGTCTGTGGTTCTCTCAATTGATGCAGGTAATTTATTACTAATGTGGTTTTGTTTCTACATGTCTGTATATGCTGTCATGTTACTTTTGAAACGATAGGTTGGACGTTTTTTTTTTCTTTTCTCAGGTACCTGAATCCGACTGCTGTTGTAGGTTTGCTTCTCTTTTTTCTGTGCTCAAATGTGATCATCCCGGTGCAGCAATCTACAAAAGCAATTTTGTGGAATGCTGCAGTCGGGCGTAGGATGGGGTATAACTGCACCGGAAAAATGATGGAGCAAGGCAATTCCAGCAATGCCATTTAAGGTGGGCATTCAGTGAAACTATGAAATTCAATTAGTGAGCAGAAAATGTTTACCAGAAATTTGTAGTATGTTGTAAAAGGGTAAACATAAGATCAACATATGATGAGCAGCAGACTCCTGCAGTATTGCTTGAGAATCATGTCATCTCTTGCAAAGTTTGTGAAGCCCTATAAAATACTAAGGAATGGAACGAATGTTGTACTTCATTTTAAAACACTATCAAACATGTGTTGTGCCTGGAAATTAGACGTTCAAATGTATAACATTTTGTTTTAAAAAATTTTACATTTTAATTCAAATTTGAACAAGAAAAAGAAAAATATTTTTGTATAAGTTTACATACTTAAAGTTACGATATTTAATACTAAAGGGTAACTTTTAGAAGTAGTCGGAACAAAAATTTTATACATGGGACATATTTTATCAAATGCTATTAAACTCGATTATATAGGACCGAGCCGAAACGAAAACCGGTTTGATAGAGTAGAGTGGGCCGTAGATAGCTCCGCTCCCTGCCTGGTTATCCGGACCAAATTACTGTACTGAATTGGCATCGACGGTGATAATGCTGGCGCTGCGCACACCGGCCATGGCTGCCGCTGCCTTCCTTCGGAGGGCACTTCTCTCATCGCAAACCCTTCCTTCTATCAATATTAAAACCAACCTCAACTTCCCTCGTCTCGCTCCCTTTACTTCTTCCGGTTCGTTTCTATTCATTTTGTGTACATCACTCAATTATACCTAGTTTAACGCTTTTGTGTTGTTTGGAATCTTAAAGTTTTTCACGCTATTTCATCTCTAGTGTCGATTCTGGTATAATTTCAGTGGTCGAATTTCCTCTTGTTTTCATGAAATTCGGAATAAATTGACTCTTGATTAACGAATTAGTTGGATGCGATGTTTAGGGTTTATGGTTGTATTAAGCAATACATGTTCAGTGGATGAATTATGAATGTTTTTGTGATAGAATTTCTAACTGAAGGCGATATTTCATTTCTTTCATTTCCCTTTCTATATTCCCTCATGTTTAACGTTGAATTGTTTGTTTAACTTATAGTATAGTGTATGAGTTTCTAAAGGAAATATGCTAGTGCTGCTATATTCATATCCATGTTAGGAGTGTCATCTACACATTGTTTTTAGCTATCTTCATGCTGAATTTATTTCAGTTATGGTTGATGGCTTGCACAGTTGCTGATGCTCTTGCAACGCAGTTTCGGATACTTGCCAGTTACCTCATGCTGTGAAGGGTGAAACTGATGTTTCTCTCAAGCGAATTGGAGACAAGGATACCATTGAAGATGTCAAGAGGATTCTTGAAATGGTATGCATTCATTTCAGTCATATGCCACTCTTGCCACTGTATATACAGACCTTTCCTCTTTCCTTTCTAGTTCCTTTTTCCTGTTGGCTTCTGATAAGAAAATAATTAAGTATTTTCTCTGCAAGCTGTAAAGTTTGAATATTAGTTGATTGTAAATTGTCCTTGGTCGTGCATTTTGTAGGCAAACCGGGCATTGTTAAGGAGAGAAGTTTTGCATACTGACTTTCTCACTCCTCCTGTATTAAAAGAATCAATGCTTGCTCTAGAGAAGATTGCTGATATCAAGATGGTTGCTTAGGGAGGATATCCAGAGGTTTGATCTAAAACCTTTTTGAAATTTTTTGCATCATAAATTATTTTCTGATTAAATGTGATTACAAACGTCTCTTTAAGGCTGAGCGTTGCCGGCTCTCAGTTGGACATCCAGATGTATTGACATCTGATCCAGATATTGTTGCAGCACTGAGGTTAGTTAATTTATGTTCCACCATGCACTATGAACAAATTTGAGGGTTTCTGGAACTTCTCTTCTTGTGCAACTAATCCTAGAATTTAATTCTGATGGCGAAGGTGTTTCCATTTCCCAGTATCTCAGGAAATTTTGGATTTGAAACTTGTTCTCATGGTGATTTTCTCGGAGCAATCCTTGGAACTGGTATTGTTAGAGATAAGTTAGGAGACATTATATTGCAGGTAACTCCAGCAGGTTTTGACATCACATCATAAACATTGGGTTTTGCCTGATCTGTTATTGTAATCTGACTTAAGAAACTTATATAGTCCACTTAAATCTTATCACAAACTTTTCTTACCAGTTAAATGTATGAGTTTATGTCTTATTTGCAGTCATTTTTGGATTGGACTACTAATTTTGGGAAATGTTAATGATATTTACCATAAAGAAGGTGATGCTGCATGTCTCGGAACATCGGTTGCACGTACTCCTGTCTGAGAATTACTTCTATTATTATTTTTATCCATGTTTGTTAGACAGATCAGCATTGCCAATTGTTTACCATGGTTTGTTAGTTAATTGGTGATGGGTAAGATTAGGTCCTTGTTGCAGTTGATTAATATAATTATGTGACCTGACTGTCCTTTATAGGGATTCAAGCTTTTGTATTATCTGTTGAAATAATGCATGTTTGTATCAAATGCACCTGAATGGCTCTGTATTATATGTTGTATGTAAATATGCGCTTTGGTAATGTAGGGAGAAAAGGGGGGCTCATGTTCTTGTTGTTCCAGACCTTGTTGACTTCCTTGCATCATCGTTAGACAAGGTACGTTCTGTTCCATGAATAGTATAACCTATTTAAAAGATGGAACACTGCTTCTTAACTCTTTTGTCCTCGTGCGAAAATTACTCGTCTTAAGTTAAATCTCCTTGCTCATCGGATGTCATCCATCTTGTGAATATGATCTTCCTGAGGATGTTTAAGAAATTAGTTCATTAAAATCCCACATTGTTAGATTTCAATAAACCAGTAGTATTTAACCTTTTGTCTTTATGCCATGTTACTTTGCAGGTTAGAAATGTTTGTCACGTGTAAAAAGATTCCATTGCTTGCTCTTGAATATCAACCTCCAAGGTTATTACTGTTCCTTCTTTTTCAATTTCGTCGCATTTTCCTTTTAACGGCATTAACAGACACATCACATTCCTCGTAGGACCAAAACTTTGAAAACTGTTGAAGCATCAGCTAGACTCGACGCCATAGCTAGTGCCGGCTTCAAAATCTCACGATCTAAAATGGCTAGTTTGATCAGGTACAAAATGCTTCTTTCACTTCGTTTCTGTTATTTACGTGATCAAATCCCACGTCATTCCTGATCTTATGTACTCTGCCTCTAAATTCACTCGAACTATGAGCACGGGTGACCGAATTGACCGTACACTTGTGTCATGTAGTGACGGAGATGTACGTGTCAACTGGGCCACTGTGACAAAAAACAATACAACCGTGAAGACAGGAGATATCATCTCTGTTAATGGTATAGGAAGATTACAAGTAAGTTTTGATGATAATTAACCTATATTTTGCGCATTTGATTGAAAAAATTATTTCTTTCTTCTTTTAAAATATCACTTCTTTTCCGTTTCTTTTCCGTTTCTCAGTGCGTTTGTTTTGCTCATCCTCACCTCACATCCTTAATTTTGCTAATTTAAGAGTATAATTTTGACAGATTGGAGAAATAAACTCTACGAGAAAGGGTAAGTTCGCAGTTGAGCTCATACGGTTTTTGTGATGATGTCCAAACGGGTCAAAGTTGGTGGGTAATTGGGTTTGGGCATACTCATAAATTCTTGGGACCACCCTCCCATGTCACCATTAACTCCGTGTGTATTATATATACTCCATTCCCATTAACTCCCTGCGGATGAATCAAAATCTTTTTGATGTTTTTATATAGATTTCATATAAAAAAGAAAAAACATAAAGATAAACTTCTGAAAATAGATTATCGTTGCTGAGCTGATTTATGGCATTGATTTGGAATACTCTTAATAAAAGGCAAAAGCTCCTGCGTCCCCGGGAACACGGAGGGATACTCCGTGTCCTCATGTGAACACAACCCTCTCCTCCAATTTTATTTAAATCTATGTATTGCTAGGAGTTTAAATTGCAAAGGGGCATGAAAATTGCAAAGACACACGGAATGTACTCCGTGCGCCCGGGTGCACGGGAGCCTCACTCATTAATAAAAGTTAATTATTTTTTGAATTAGATGTGGTGGGTTTCGGGTTTCAGGCCGGGCGGTGCAGATTCAACCATGCATGCCTAGTTCATTTTGACCGCTGTAGTTTGATAAATTGTTCACTTTTTTTTTATAATTTATTTAGAATTGTTAACCTCAAGAAAAAAAAAAAAAAAAAAAAAAAGAAGATGTCATAGTTAGTGTCATTTTTAAGGTAGTTTGATATTTTTTTTAATAAATAAAGTACTTGTTTTAGGGTGGAATGTTGATTTCGAAGTTGAATTGTATTGTCGAATTTATGAAAGAAAGAGCATAGTATTGACTATTGAGATAAACAAATGTTATAAAATTGTAAATATATTTATAACATGGGGAGAATTTCAATTCAAATTTTCAAAAAATACACATTTATTTTAAAATTAAGTAGCATTTTTCTAATATAAATATATTTTTATTTTATTTAATATATTGAAAAATACCGAAATCTTTGTCAATAAATTTAGTTAAAAAAGAATTGATGAAATGTCGAACAAGAACTATCCTTGAAGGAGTATTTTTATTTTTTTTGTTTTAGATTTGAACATTCATACTATTAGTATTATGTATCTCATAAAATTAATTTACAGGATGTATTTATTTTAAAACGTAAGAAATATTTTTAAAATAAATAAAAAATTATTACTGCAATTTTTTTTACATCTAACTTTTAAGTATATTTTTCTCAGATAAATCACTTAGGTTATGTTCGTTTTCGGATTTTAAATCCAAGTTTTGGTTTTTCAAAATTTACATTCAAATTTTAAAAACCTCCCCTATATATACCTACTACATTATGTCTCTTCAATTAATACACTTTCTCTCTTTATCTCTCCTCTCTTATTTAATTTTTTAAATAAATTAATACATTGATTTGAAATAAAGTTAAAACCTAACATATTCAAAACCCAAAACAAACATAGAACAAACTATTCATGATTTTCAAATCTCACATAATCCCAAACTAAAAATCATCTTACTCCTTATAAAATGAACATTTATTCTTATTTTATTTAGATTCTTTAGTAAATGTAGACACTAGGTATGTAGGCCTGTATGGAAACCTATCAGAATTTGACAAATACATACATGTACAGCTGTTCCTCATCTGGGGACCATACAGAAAATTTAAATTCTAATGACCTTAGATTAATTCACCCTATTAGTTTAAAGATGGTAAAAATAATACTCCCTCCGCTACTAAGGTACTCCCAATCCGCTCAAATAACATCATTTTATTATATTGGACGTTCCGTTCAAATTGCACTATTTTCCGCTTTTAGTAAAAAGGGTCCACCAATGACCCATCACTACCCATTACATCTCTCTAATACACCTACCCACTTTACATAAAATAATAATACTCCTTAATCTACGTGCAAAAAGCAAATGACACACTTTGACCGATGGAGGGAGTATCTATTTTACTATTTTTGGCGTCCGCTTTAAAGGTATCTATTTCCCCTATTTAATAAAAAAGTACTCCCTCCGTTCCGCCCATATTGCATCGTTTACTGTAACTTTTGTGAGAGTTTTATGCAGTCAAACGATACAGTTTGACCGGGACGGAGGGAGTACACAATATGGTCCACCACTTCCCTCTAATATAACTACTACTCACTTTACATATAATAATAATACTCTTTAATCCACGTGCAAAAAGCAAATGGATACCTTAAAACCGAACGGAGAGAGTATTATATCTTTTAATTTGCGTGCAAAAAACAAATGTAAACTTTGATGCTGGATGGAGGGAGTATACTTCTTCCGACATTCGATTACCGATTTTAATATGTGCATTTCATTAGTTACATTTTCTTATTGGGTAGATGAAATCCATATAAAATAATTACTAATTAAGAAGGGTATGTATTACATGTTCCACAAAATGAATGGGTGGTCCTGTTCCCTCAATTTACGCTCATTTTAAATACTCTATTTACGCTAATCATTAACATCCATTTATTTATTCTTTACTATTCAATCATTATCCACAACTTTTATAAATATAATAATTACGTTATCATTTTCTTTTTCATCATCATACCCTAAACTAGCATCCAAACAACTAATCCAAATGAATATCCAAAATAAAATGGTATCTTATGTTTCCAGCACAAGATAAGTAAAGGTATAACATTTTGTCTAAAGTACAATATTTTATTTTAAAAAGTACTCTCTCCGGCCAATGCAAAGATAATCGTTTGCTTTTTACGCGTAGATTAAGGAGTATTATTATTATATGTGTAGTGGGTAGTTGTATTAGAGGGAAGTGGTAGACATATGATAGTACTTTTTTGCTAAAAAGGGAATATGGATACCTTTGAATTGGACGCCCATAATGGTAAAATTGATATCTTTGCATTGGCCGAAAGGAGTATTTATTTTCATTAAAAAAATTTTTCAGAAAATAAATAATACATGTTTTAATTAATATTAAAGCGTACGCAAGTATTAGCCCTAAATAAACTAGAAATAATGAATAAACCTTTACCAAATCGAGGGATGTCAAAATTGTCCCGCCCCGCCCCGCACATTTTGGGCCGGCTCAAACCTGGCCTGAAGCAAAAATGGGACGGGGCGGCCCGGACATTCGGGCGGGTCCGGATATTGATTTAGCCCCGGCCCGGACCCGACCCGCCCCGCCCCAAACACTAAATAATTATTATATTATATAATGTTATATAATAATATATTTATAATAATTATATTAATTATTTATTTTGATGTATTATTTAAGAAAGGAACCCTAATATCTAACCATCTCATTTTCATTTCACCACCAGCCGCTTTCACCTCCCCCTCCCCCCTTAATATATCTATTTCTTCCAACAAACTCTCGTCTCTTCCATTTTCATAGTAAGATCATCAGTAATAATTATTCACTCTTTCCCTCTCTCGTCTCTTCCTTTTTCATAGTTAGACCATTAATAATCTGTAATAGTTCTTCTTGGAATGCTCGTTGGAGTGTCGGTTCTAATAATGAAAATTAGTTAGTCTTGAATCACTTCTATATGCTTCAGTACTCTTAATCTTTAATTTCAACTTCATGTTGTATATTGCTGATATGAAATTTTTTTGTTTGTTAATTTCTTTCTGAGCAGTTGATTGGGGATTTCCTACCCGTTTTGATTTTTTTTTTTTAAATAATTTTAATCCCTAACTTTATTTTTTAAGGGATTCAGGGGTGATTAGGTTCTGTTAGTTTCCAGAGCATGAGTTGAGATGCTGGAAGTTTTGCCTTTGCAGTGTAGACATGGGGATGCTGTTTTTCATGTGAGTGTTGATGTATTATTTTTTTAAAAAAAAGGGGCGGGGCGGGACGGACCCGCCCCGTACAGGGCTGGGCACGGGCCTGTAATGTAGGACCGGGTCCTAGGGTGGGCATTTTTAAAACGGGCCAGGTCTGGGCCCGTTGACACCCCTAACCAAATCCAAGTATAATATTATAAGCGGGCATGACAAAAGTTTTTCATAAATCCGATTAACGTTGTAAGTTATTAACATTTTTTGTACTATTAGTATTTTTACGTGCGTTGCATGACACATCCACATTATAACGTGTAATAAAATTATAGAGTAATATTTTTCAGTTTTTTTTTTTGCTTAACTTTTTATTCTAAAAATCCTAATTTTCAATGTTTGATAATGATCATATAATATAACCCAAACTTCTATATTGTTTATAAACATGCCTTTCCAAGAACTATTCTATATTGTTTATGAACATGCCTTTCCAAGAATTATATGATTCCATGTGAGCATATATGTGGTTGGAGCTCTAACATTTAGGATAATCTTCTTTAGAGCCTTATTAATTATCAATGCAAAACTAAGTATCACATAAAATTATTCTTATAAAATAGAATGGGTCCTCATCAATTCAATTACTTGATTTAGCGATATGCACTAAATGATACTTTCTCCGTCACAAGAATACATTCACACTTTCCATTCATAAAATCCCAATGCACAGAATGATATATATATATATATATATATATTCAATAATAAAATCCCAATCATCTGAATTTTGGGTCACTAAAATTGAACCATCATACCATCTTATAAATAATAAACTGAAGCAAGTTAAACATGATATATTATACAAAAATATTGTTAAAGACCTTCATGGTTCATACTTTTATGCCAATCAATTAGTTGCATATCATGAGGTTCTTTTTTTTCTTGAGTTAAAAAAATAAAATAATAAGTCTCCTGAGGCAGATCGACCACACGTCCATCTTACTCTTAAAGCTGCTTTCGATTATATGGTCCCCATACAAATTCCTGAACTGCAGAAGTGAGCATGTCACAAATTCAAGGAAGAGCGGGAAGAAGAAAAGAGGAATCTACTGACGAAAAATACTAATTCAAAAACAGATTAATTCAAATTTAGAACACAAATCAATGAAGCAAAATGGAATGATAGCGTGGAATTAGTGCACAGTAACATCAAAATTTACAATATTCCGAAATTGAATTCTGTCACATATGAGTCATCACAATTCACTACAGACATTATGTAAAAAAATGCAATGTGTAATTGGATTCATAAGTGTACTTTTCTTTAAATTAATTGAGAGATCAACAACAATAGAACAAAAAATAAAATAAAAATAAAATTACATCAGACACAAGGCTTAGTGCTAGTAGGATAAAATTTGAATGAGAAAATTCAAAATAGAGTAACCAAGGACATTATATTCTTTATTGAGTGTATAAATACCAACGTCAGGAACCCCATGGCAGATTACTTCATTAACTGACTTGAGAAAATTAGAGTTTTAGAACCACAAGGCAAAGAATATACTACATAAAAGGAATCCCAAGTATGTTTGTTTATTTTGTAATACTCACGAGCAAGAATACTCGATTGTTGTAGTAGTATATCCCAAGAAATAATTATCAATCCACAAAGGAGTTAGGTTTAGATTAGTAAAATACGTGAACTCTTGTTTATGTTACTTTTGTAAGGATGATCGGGGGTTTTGAAAATGATTAACAACTAAAGCAAGTAGCACGTAAATAAAATATCAAATAAGAGATTGACAAGTAAATATGATTAATAAGAAAAGAGAATAGATGTTAAAGTTCAAGTATGGAAAAACATGGGATTAGAAATATCCAAGCACACTCAATTCATATTATCATGCAAAAGGAATTGAACTCAATTGATGTAGATTAAGGGTGATCACGATTGTATCCTAAGCTCCCTCTCGGGTTACAAATGTTGTAGATCCACTTGAGACTCTCAAAAGCACTTAAGATCAAAGCTCAACATTAACCTCTTCCATCTAGGTACTAATTAACTCCAAATTCTCCCTTAGAATGTACTAATTAGAATTAACTCTCCCTTTTGTGTACTAGAGCTAACGAATGGATTGGTTCCCCTCATCGAATTTAAATATCCTTTCGGTCAAGCCCAAACTCGATGTCTATTCATGCCTTTCTAATACTTAAGAGGGTCGTTTTCGTCTCACTCCAAGCAATATACACATGAACATTATAATAACACTTAATTATCATAAATCATCCATTGATCAACAATCCATTAAACCAATAATCATTCATGAATAACAAACCATGCCATCACAACATCAAATCAATTAAAGCCCATGAATAGAAACCAACATTAATTAAGTCAAAAATCAATTTAATCCACATGATAATATAAATCTAATATGCTCTTCATGTTCCTAATCCCACTAGAGGGATTAGCCTAACATGATAATGGTAACAAAACACATAAATGATTCATTACACATATCCATAGTCTCAAATCCAAATGAAAAACAAAAGATATGTAAATCTTCCCTAGCAATTCCTTGTAGAGAATCTTCAGCACTCATAAATCTCCACCTCTAGCTCTTGAATTCTTGAGGTCTTTAACACCCAAAATGAAATGGATGAAGATGGTGGTGTGAAATGGAGGAGATGGTGTGTGATCTATGTGTAGAAGTGAAACCCTTGTGTGGAAATATCCAATCTCCCTTTGAATGTTGAACTTGAGGCTATTTATACCCTCTCCAAGTTGGGCCACGAATTTAATATCAAATGGGCTTTTTACACATACTTACACACAATGGAAGGTGAAAATCCGAATTTCTGGCCCAAAAACATGCAACTCGAGTTGGCCTTACCCAACTCGAGTTGCAACACGAGTCGAGCTACATGTGTGTAACTCGAGTAAAACTGGCTCGACTCGTGTTGGCAACTCGTGCATCTGCCTGTTCGGTCGTGTTGCGAGGCTCTGAAACTGAAAATCCTATGGAATGCAGCTCGACTCGAGCTAGCAACTCGAGCTGCACCTTACAACTCGAGTTAGATCACTGTACACTTTTTGTTCACTTCCCTGCTCCTAGCTCGACTCGAGTAAGCAACTCGAGTTGCCTCCTGCAACTCGAGTTGGCTCTCTGGACGATTCTAGCACCCTAACTCGACTTGAGTTGGCAACTCGAGTTGAGTCTCTCAAGTCGTGCTGAGCTACTGGACGATTTTGGCCATTTTTTGACCCAACTCGAGTTGGCTCCAACTCGTATTGGCAACTCGTGTTGCACCTTGCAACTCGAGTTGGGTCCCGACAGTCCCGTTTCTTGCTCGTTTCAGCACCCGTTCCATTTTTCACCTATTTTCAACATATTTAGGCTCATTCACACACTTTTCCATGAAAACACCTAACACAACCAAATAATACATAAAATACGGATAAAATAATACGAAAAGACATACAAAAAGACATTAAAATTTAGGTGAAAATAGCGACAATCAAAGTACATAATACCAACATGTAGCAAGACTTTGGGAAAAATGAATAAAGATGGATATCCTCCCGCAAGTAAAATATGGTTGTTGAGTATAGTTATTTTCAGTTGCACGACTGAGTACTTAATTATATCTGATTAGAGATATAACAGCAGGATGAGCACACTCCATTAGGATCACCGAAGCATCATATAGGTCACATAATACAACAATAATTCATCTCTAGATAATAAAATATGCTTCGAAAAGCAAGGAACAAGGAGTATACCAGCAGCAATAGTTGCTCAAGAATCAAGAAACTTCTCGCCTAATTGCCCAGAATCGTCACTGCAACCTCAAACTCCTCCAAAACCCACGCTCGTTGTCAACTCTCTCATTCTTCTGCAATAATGAGACGACATTTCAGGTTTGATGAAAAAATGAAAAAAAGATATTTGCCAAAAGACTTTGCACTTCCAATAATGTAAATAAATTGGTTCGAATATTTCTTGAACTGGTGCTAGATTTACCTCTATGGCAGAGAACAATAGTTTTATGTTGTGAGCAGCATCTATAATAGCTGGTACAAATAATTCACTTTCCTCAATCAACACAGACAAAGCTCATCTCCATCCTCTCTTCATTTTACGTCACTAGTCATCAACAACGCAACACGTTTTTCGATGGATCGATCGCCTTATTGAGTTCCCGAAGAGCCATTCTCAGTGTCCGATTCCACGATGAGGCCTACCTCCACCTCTCCTAATTCTTCGTTACCTAAAGTTAGAGTATCTTATTTTGCATTTAAGATATTTCCTAACAGAATTCATGAGATCTTTATGCATGCTTAATTAGTTAGATATAGTAATAAACCCCTTCGTTCATGGTGTCATCATCAAGAGAATTTCTCAACTTAGAAAGGGATTAGTTGATACCTCATAGTACAAAAAGCTGCTCAAGTAAACCATACAAGGATTGAGTAGTGTAACCATCGACTAATGACTCTAATGGTATACTAATTAAAGGACATGTAACATCAATTCAGAATTTCAAAGAAAATTTTAAAATTTAGCAGTATATTTATATCCTCTCATAAAATCTGGATTGACATTCTAATAATATCTTAAGATATTATTAATGTAGTATATAACATCAAAATTAACTTAAATCCAAAGATCATGGATAGTTCAGGTGAGATATTTTTTTATTCATGCAGTCAAATATTCGTCAAGTACTCTATATATGCAACTATGCATGCATCATATACAACCTATAATTAAGTGTTCCATTGCCAATACACCATCAACAAAAAAATAATATCACAATAGAGTAATTGTTTTACAGAAATACTATTTTTTAGGACACATGAACCAGTTTGGAAGTCATAACGAACAATAAAATTTATAACTGAGGACCGTAACTTTGGATGATGTAAACAGAATAAAGGTAATCTACAGCAGACAGATTACTAATTAAAAATTATAATCAATGCTAGAGCCAAGCATAAAAATATTTGATTAAGATATCACAACATTTTTTGGATATGCAAAGCATAGGAGATTCAATACATATATAACATAGAGTTTGTGTGACCTGAATTCTCTATTACTTAGTGAATTGTTTTGCTGGAACATCAATTAGTGTATCCACTTTATTAGGATATTCTGGATATCAATCAATAAAATTAGATATGACTTAGCCCTGTAACTTCTAACTATCTAAATAACATATTGGTTAAGAACATTAACTCTTAGAAATTGCATACGACAAAAAAATACGAACTGTCAACTACAGGTAAACCTGAACATGAGTTAATAGAAATGTACCCTCATCTTCACCATGTTCTTCTTTGATTTTTCGAATCGATCTACTATTTGGTAAAGTTGTCACCATCCTGTAGCACAAGACAACTCAATAATACACACCAAGTAGAACAAACTCACTGTATAGAGAGAATGTGTTCCACAGATATTTGAGAAAACACGGTTCTACAATTCAAGGAAGAACGAATAATCTAAAATAATTTCATATTTGTCAAGTTTGCTATTAAATAACATCAGTCTCTCTGAGAATTACATACTTACCTTACCACAGGAATTAGTCGCAACACCTTTCTTCCCCTTTTCTTTCTTCCTAGCCCCTTTTTTATTCTTTATTTTGAAATAGATTATGCAATAAATAAAGAAAAGGAAAATAAGAAAAAGATATAGCAAAGAGAATGAAGCGAAAAAAATAAACCCAATTGCACATATCCTGATTCTCATCTTTCCTCATCCTCGCTTTCCTCCTACGCCTTCTGTTCTCCTCCTGCCAAAATCGTAAGAATAGTCATCGAAATCAGACGGCCACGTATAAATGACTCTCGATCTTCTTCTCTTCAAATTCGGAGGTTTAGTTTTTATGTCCTCTTCACTCAGTTTATTATTATTAAGAGGTACGTTTTAATTTAACTTTACATCTGAAGTTGTAAGGGATATGAATGTTTCGCATACATCGACTCTTGACGAATGTGAGAAATCCAAGACTTTTTAATATTCCTCTCTCTCTTCATGGACTGGATTTTGAGGAATATAAATGTGAAGTAAATGTAATAATTAATTAGGGTTGTAGAGGTAAAATAAAAAAATTAGTAAGGATAATATGAGAATAAAAAGTTTCTCAAAC
Source organism: Pogostemon cablin (assembly GCA_023678885.1). Taxonomy (NCBI): domain Eukaryota; kingdom Viridiplantae; phylum Streptophyta; class Magnoliopsida; order Lamiales; family Lamiaceae; genus Pogostemon; species Pogostemon cablin. The sequence continues at coordinate 30,354,022 of CM042971.1, forward strand.
TCAACGTACTTTTAAGATAGTAGGATATTTTGAAATAGATTATGCAATAAATAAAGAAAAGAAAAATAAGAAAAAGATATAGCAAAGAGAATGAAGCGAAAAAAATAAACCCAATTGCACATATCCTGCTTCTCCTCTTTCCTCCTAAGCCTTCTGTTCTCCTCCTGCCAAAATCGTAAGAATAGTCATCGGAATCAGACAGCCACATATAAATGACTCTCGATCTTCTTCTCTTCAAATTCGGAGGTTAAGTTTTTATGTCCTTTTCACCCAGTTTATTATTATTAAGAGGTACGCTTCAATTTAACTTTACATCTGAAGTTGTAAGGGATATGAATGTTCCGCATACATCGACTCTTGACGAATGTGAGAAATCCAAGACTTTTTAATATTCCTCTCTCTCTTCATGGACTGGATTTTGAGGAATATAAATGTGAAGTAAATGTGGTAATTAATTAGGGTTGTAGAGGTAAAATGAGAAAATTAGTAAGGATAATATGAGAATAAAAAGTTTCTCAAACTCAACGTACTTTTAAGATAGTAGGGTATTTTGAAATAGATTATGCAATAAATAAAGAAAAGGAAAATAAGAAAAAGATATAGCAAAGAGAATGAAGCAAAAAAATAAACCCAATTGCACATATCCTGCTTCTCCTATTTCCTCATCCTCGCTTTCCTCCTACGCCTTCTGTTCTCCTCCTGCCAAAATCGTAAGAATAGCCATCGGAATCAGACGGCCACGTATAAATGACTCTCGATCTTCTTCTCTTCAAATTCGGAGGTTCAGTTTTTATGTCCTCTTCACTCAGTTTATTATTATTAAGAGGTACGCTTTAATTTAACTTTACATCTGAAGTTGTAAGGGATATGAATGTTCCGCATACATCGACTCTTGACGAATGTGAGAAATCCAAGACTTTTTAATATTCCTCTCTCTCTTCATGGACTGAATTTTGAGGAATATAAATGTGAAGTAAATGTGGTAGTTAATTAGGGTTGTAGAGGTAAAATGAAAAAATTAGTAAGGATAATATGGGAATAAAAAGTTTCTCAAACTCAACGTACTTTTAAGATAGTAGGATATTTTGAAATAGATTATGCAATAAATAAAGAAAAGGAAAATAAGGAAAAGATATAGCAAAGAGAATGAAGCGAAAAAAATAAACCCAATTGCACATATCCTGCTTCTCTTCTTTCCTCATCCTCATTTTCCTCCTACGCCTTCTGTTCTCCTCCTGCCAAAATCGTAAGAATAGTCATCGAAATCAGACGGCCACGTATAAATGACTTTCGATCTTCTTCTCTTCAAATTCGGAGGTTCAGCTTTTATGTCCTCTTCACTCAGTTTATTATTATTAAGAGGTACGCTTTAATTTAACTTTACATCTGTAGTTGTAAGGGATATGAATGTTCCGCATACATCGACTCTTGACGAATGTGAGAAATCCAAGACTTTTTAATATTCCTCTCTCTCTTCATGGACTGGATTTTGAGGAATATAAATGTGAAGTAAATGTGGTAATTAATTAGGGTTGTAGAGGTAAAATGAAAAAATTAGTAAGGATAATATGGGAATAAAAAGTTTCTCAAACTCAACATACTTTTAAGATAGTAGGATATTTTGAAATAGATTATGCAATAAATAAAGAAAAGGGAAATAAGGAAAAGATATAGCAAAGAGAATGAAGCGAAAAAAATAAATACAATTGCACATATCCTGCTTCTCCTCTTTCCTCCTAAGCCTTCTGTTCTCCTCCTGCCAAAATCGTAAGAATAATCATCGGAATCAGACGGCCACGTATAAATGACTCTCGATCTTCTTCTCTTCAAATTCGGAGGTTCAGTTTTTATGTCCTCTTCACTCAGTTTATTATTATTAAGAGGTACGCTTTAATTTAACTTTACATCTGAAGTTGTAAGGGATATGAATGTTCCGCATACATCGATTCTTGACGAATGTGAGAAATCCAAGACTTTTTAATATTCCTCTCTCTCTTCATGGACTGGATTTTGTGGAATATAAATGTAAAGTAAATGTGGTAATTAATTAGGGTTGTAGAGGTAAAATGAAAAAAATAGTAAGGATAATATGAGAATAAAAAGTTTCTCAAACTCAACGTACTTTTAAGATAGTAGGATTAAGGAGTTTTTATTCAAATTGTATTAATAAATAAACCTTAAAAATTGCCTTAAAAAAAACTTAGCAATATTAACTAACTGCAATTATACGGGCAGTAAAGCATTAGGTGAAATGCTTAAGAATCTTATGTGACATTTTTTGAGGCGTTCTATTGGATGATTGATATGTAGGAATGAGGATGACAACTATAACCTAATTCAATGTTTAAACTGTTGAAGCACATCCTGCGATTTACCTCCTCCATCAATCCACAGGGCAGGGGCGGTGAGGCCCCTTTTGGTGAGGCACATCATATAATGCTTAAACCCTTGAGGCAAGGGATTGAATTTTTTCACCCCGCCACGTGTTATTCTCTAAAAAGTGTTACGAGTCATACCAAAGTATTACAAGATATCCCGTGCCGCATTTATGTCTATTTGTACGGATATAAAGATTAAAAATATTATTTTTAATTTATAGTATAGTACTCCCTTCATCCATCGCAAAGGTATTTGTTTATTTTTGTACGTAGATTAAGAAATATTATTATTTTATATAAAGTAGATAATTGTATTAGTGGTGAATAGTGGGCATGTGTGTACTTTTTTACTAAAAATGGGAAATGAATACTTTAAAATTGGACTGACTAAAATGACAAAATTGCTCCCGTTGTGATGGACGGAGGTAGTATAATGCAAGAAAAAATATAGTAAATTAATAATTTAAAGAAAAAAAATAAATAAAATTGTTAAGATGATAAAATAAAGTATAAAAAATAAAAAAAAATTATTAAAATTGATGAATAACCCGAAAAAATAAATACTAAGATATTAGTGTATGTATCTTAGTACTCCTGATAAATCTTGCATAAATAATAAGGTTGAGTATTTTAAATACAATTTGATTTGCTTTTCAAATATATACACACGGACACGTGTATGTATGCACGCGTGTTTAGAGATGGACTCGAAAGACCTGACTAAAAACCCTAATACAATGCTATTTGGGGCCCCCCACCCAACCCTACCCTACTCCACCCACCCCCACCCCCACCTTTCTCCATTGATTAAAAGGTGGGTCCAAAGTTATCTTTGTGAGCAAAAAAGTGGGTCCATTAATTTTGGGTTTGAAAAGAGTAATACCCCATCCAAACATGGCCTCCATTCTCCCCCACCACCAAAATCACGATGACCCCGCCGCCGCCGACCCCCTACTCCCCAGCGACTACACCATCACCGCCGTTGGCCCCGTCGATTCCGACCTACCTTCTACGCCCGTTCCACTGCTCAAGAACGAACCAGAAGACACCACTCTCGACGTCGTGCCGCTGCCTCTTCCTCGCCCCAAGAGATCCAACAAGGACCGCCATACCAAGGTGGAGGGCCGCGGCCGTAGAATCCGGATTCCAGCTGCCTGCGCGGCGCGTATATTTCAATTGACCAAGGAGCTAGGGTATAAGAACGACGGCGAGACGATTCGGTGGCTGCTCGAGCGAGCCGAGCCGGCAATCATCGAGGCTACAGGAACGGGGACCGTGCCGGCTAACGCCGTCACCGTCAACGGCGCGCTGAAAATCCCCACGTCGGCCGGCGCGGAGGCTCCGGAGACCCCGAGGAAGAAGAGAAAGAGGGCGGCGAACAGCGACTTCGTCGACGTGGCTGCGGCTTCATGTTTCGCCCCGGTGGCGCCGATTGCGCCGCAAGGGCTGGTGCCGATATTCCCCAACGGGGCTTATTTCATGATCCCGCCGCCTTCCTCTGCCGCCGCCGCTGTCTCGGTGACTCAACCGCAGTTCTGGGCCATACCCGCCACCGCAACGCCGGTCTACACCGTCGGCGGTCGGCAGATGTCGAATCTCCTCACGTTCGGCGGCGATGCTAAAGCTGTGGGTCCCAGCTTAAGCAGTGAGAATGGTGATAAGAAAGCGGCGACGGCGATGGCACCCATTGCAGCTCCGGCGGGGAGCACAACCCCTAATTCGGCGACGCAGATGCTGGGGGAGTTCTCGTTGGAGATATTCGATAAGAGGGAGCTTCAGTTCATGGCGGCGGATTCCGGCGGCGATCCGGTAAAACCCTAGGGAGAATTGATTAAAATTAGATTAGGGTTTTAGGGTAGAGAATTTTGAAGGGTTTTTTCCTCTTTTCTTGACATGATTGATTTTCTTTTTTCTAGTGCTTTTCCTTAAATTCCTCCACTTTTTTTAATTTTGTGATGATGATGCTACAATTTGTATATAACCTTATTCTTGTTTTAAGATTTTCCATTTGAAACTTGATGTGAATTTGCTAACAATTTGAGATATTTGGAATGTTTATTCTATGATGTGGTGGTGTATTTACTTGTTTTGCATTTGGAATTTGACACTTTATCATGGAAGCTTTTTTTTCTTTTCTATTGAAATAATGTTTATGGCAAAAGCTCTTGCGCCTCCGGGGATACGGAGGGATATCCCGTGTCCCCATGTGAATACAACTCTCCTCCTTCAATTCTATTTAAATCTATATATTGCTAGGAGTTTAAATTGCAAAGGGGCATGAAAATTACAAAGGCGCACAGAATGTGCTCCGTAACAGAAGCCTCACTCAATATTTATATGTGGAATTGAGTTTGATGTTTTGAGAGATTAAAAAGAAGAGGAAATGTTTTCTGTTGATGTGATAGTTTTATAGCACAAAGTAGCTTGTGTTGATGTGTTGGGCCTAAATTTAAACACCAATGATCAAATCGATGCAATTCCTAAAGAATGTATCTATAACCATAGTTCTTATATAAGGGAAAAAAATTTACATTACCCTATTTTTTTAACACATTTTCTTTCTTATCTTAACTTTAACACTATATCTTTTTATATCCGATTTGTCCAAAATACTCTTTACTCGAATATTCTAGTAAAGCATTATTTTCGTGTACCAAATCGTGTGCATGTATGCAAACACAACTCAACTCATTATTTGACACGATTGCATTATTTGACACGAAAATTGAACACGAATGCACACGAAAATTGGACACGAATGCATTATTTGACACAAAAATTGGACACGAATGCATTATTTGACACGAAATTGGACATCAATGCATTATTTGACACGAAATTTGACACGAATGCATTATTTTACACGAATTTTTACTTGGATGCATTATTTGACACGAAAATTGGACACGAATGCATTATTTGACACGAAATCATATTCGAGTAAAGGTTAAATCAGTCATTTCGAGCAAAAAAAGAGTTGGTGTTATATTTGGGGCAAGAAAGAAAATTGTTAAACCCTGAGGGGTATTTTTTTGAATTACTTCATCTTATAAATAAATAAACTCTCACTCTTTCTTAAAGAAAGACATATTGAACTCTATCATTCGTCGAGTGAACAGGAAAATCTCACTATAATGAGACAACTCACACAAAAATACTAAACACTCATCTACAAGAGGAGATTGAGAACACTCTCACGTGAGGAGATTAGAACTCTAAGAAAAAAAACATCAACAATTACTAAAAAACTAAATAATTCCAACTATTGCAAAATGCACCCAAAAAAATTAGTTCCAAAGAGCTTCCAATGAAATGTAAGAGGATGAAAAAGAAAAACTACAAATGAAACTAAAAACAGCAGAAAAAAAAAAACTAGAAACGAAATTAAAAACATCAGCAGAGATGAGCTTCATCTCTTTAGCGCACTACCATTGAATCATCGTCACCTTATCACTCATACTCCATCGTCACCATCACAAATTAGAAATCAGCTTCGTGTTCCCACCTCCACAACTATGAAGAAATGTTTGCAGAACTTACTCCTTCCATTAAAGAGCAGTCAACACTTTCTTATTAAAATTGATATATTTTTTATTAATATTTTTTATTTTTCTTCATAAAATAAAGGGTACACATTTTTATACTAAAAGGTATACAATTTAACACAAAATTCTAAAGGCGCAATGAGTGTGTCTCGTGCACCGGGGTGGACCCAGGTTTTTGCCATTTACTATTTATTAAGGGTAGAATTTGCTCATTTGTGTATTTTTTTTTATACTAATTATAAAAATGTATCAATTTTTGTGGAATAATAAAAAAGGAAAATATATCAACTTTTGCGAACGAAGTATATTATATCTCACTAGCACATTATTACCTCATATTAATTTTAAATTGAGTTGATATTAGGTGCAACCGATGCAATGGTGCACCTATATGTGTATAACCTTTTATTTTATTTTGTATACGTGTTTTTTTTAATAATTGTATACTTTTTTCACACTAAGTATAATTTTCTATTCAATATACATGTTTTTTAATAATTGTATATTTTTATCCTCAAAATTTCATTAAAAAACTAACAATTAAATTGTATACATTCTTTTTCATAATTGTATATGATTTTGTTTATATTTGTATACGTTTTTTAAAATGGATGCACCCTATCTTAGGGTGCACAGTATAATTAGCCTTTTAAATTTATTTATATTTACTTAAAATTCAGAAATTTATGTTTAGTAGCTTCTACTCCACTCTAAAAAATAAAAAAAATAAAAATCCATTAGCTTAGTGTTATACCAATTTAAATAAATACTACACAAGAGAATTTGTACTTTTTTTTCTTTTTTTTTCTTTTTTACAAGAGAATTTGTACTTGATTTGCCTTATTGAAGAGAAAGTTTAAGAATGTTAATCGAATCTTCCCATATAGTATTTTCTTTTTTCAATACCGAATATAAAATTTAGTTTTATTTATTTAAAAAAAATCCGCAATAAAAAATATAGCTACAAATATAAAATCGAAACAGAGAAGGAGCGGATTAGAAGATTGAGTAATTTTGCAGTTAATTGGGCTTTCGGATTTTAAATATCGAATGGCGGCCCATTACTGGGCCCACCCAATTTCATACCCAGTTGTAGATGATAACTCCCTGAGCCCATTGATGCAGAATACGCAACTAAACTTTATTCTCAAAGAAAAAGTAAATTTTAAAAATTAGATCAATTTTTTCTTTAATTTTTTTTTATATTTTTTTTTTATTCTATGTTCTTTAAAATTATTATGAATTGAAGAGATCTTTCATTCAGACCAACTATCTTCTTTGCTTCAAAATTTGATATAAGAGTGACAAATATTGTTCAACCAACAGTTCACTAAGTTAATCTAAAACGATAAGCAATTTAGGTGAACAATTAACAACATGAATATATTAATTAAAAATATTCTTTAAATTATAACTCTATTTTAAATTATGATATGATGATTTTTCAATTAAAAATAATAAAAATTCCACATGCGTCATTCACACTGAGAAGTGATTCAGAATTTCACATAAACTATTCAACTAATCCCTTGAATTTATTGCGTTTGCAAGAATAATTTAAACATTTAATAGTCAACATATTTAATTAATTAAAATTACACTCGATCCACTAAGATAGAATCTTAAGTACAGCTTAGTAGTACAACTAGTAGTTACCTTCCTTAATTGTTACTTGAAATAATGCTAATTAATAAAGAATGGTCTCAATAATCAATATTAGTATATTTAATGAGTGAGGCTTGCGTGAACCCTGGTGCACGGGAACACATTCCGTGCGCCTTTAAAAATTTAGTATAATGGTAAGGGTACATTGCTTTGGTCTAAAGGGTATACACTTTAATTAATAAAAGGTATATCATTTTGTTCTAAAGGGTATACACTTTTCATTAATATTTTTTTTTTAGAAAATAAAGGGTACACATTTTTATACTAAAGGGTATACAATTTAACACAAAATTCTAAAGGCGCACGGAGTGTTGTTCATGTTCTCAGATACATACAATAATTTTCTTTAGAAAATAAAGGGTACACATCATATTAAATGGTATACAATTTAACACAAAATTCTAAAGGCGCACGGAATGTGGTCGGTGCGCGCGGGTACACAGGAGTTTTTGCCGTATTTAATTGCAGACAAAATCATTATAAATTTAAATTGTGACAGCTATTTAAGGTCGCCCTATTAAGATTAGAATTATTCATTAATACCAAGTTTGTTTAGATAGGTCCCAAATCTATAAAATTGTTTATTATAGTATGTATATTTGCTACACGATGTTCATAATAATTAAATAAAATAAAATATCTTTCTTTTTTTTTTTTATATCGAGTAGTAATTGGTTTTATATCCACAAAATACTCATTAGTCAAAAACTACTGTCTTTGTCGGTTATAGATAATGATTTTTTTTTCTTTACAATTGTTTTCTTTTAAAATATGCTTTTAATTAAGATAATAATAGTATGACATCTTGGACACCAATTTCCTCTATATTTTTGGACTTTCTCAAAGTAAAATAAATAAGGTTGTTGAATAAAATTTTGTAGTTAAAGTATTAATAGAAAGGGGGTAATTAGGCCGTTAATGATATTAAAGTTTATAAAATCAAGTGTACTATTAAAGTAATTAGAACAAAATTATATATTCAAATTCATGAACATTTTGGGGTGCAGATCACACCCATACAACTTAAATTCTAGTTTTTTTTTTCTATTTTGATCGGGCAAATAAAATTTATTAAAATCGAATGGTAAAAGGAGTACCAAAATTACGAAATTATCAACAAATAAAAGAAATTAGACGGTTGCGTGCAAAACTAATCTAGGATTTTCAAATCAATCACAAAATGTAAAAGAGTATATTCGAGGATGAAATGCCTCAAGCCAACTCCATAGGTTCCTCTTGATCTCATCAATAACTTTATACTTATCCCAGCACAAATTCTCAAAAATCACCTTATTCCTCCACTTCCACACTGTCCACATAACACTTATCTAAGAGGTATTTGCAAAGTTAATACATTTCTTACCACAAAATGAGTTATTGTGAGATGGATAAGATATGGAATAATAATATTAAAATTTTAGTAATGTGTAGTTTTAAAAATATTACTACTCCCTCCGACTCATGTAGTTATGCTTGTTTGTACGGGAACATAGATAAAGAATGTTTTTTTTGTTAATATATAATGTAAGAAAAAATAGGGGTAAGTTGATAATTTAAAGAGAAAAAGTAGATAAAATTGTTGAAATTAATGAATAAAGTGTAAAAAGTAAGTAAGAGATATAATTTATTTTTACAATTAATAGAACGTACATAAATACTTAATGCATTTTAAAATAAAAAATGTACATAAATACATTAAGGTATTATTTTGTAGAGTACGTTCTATTTGCTTGTAAGATAATTTCATTTAATGAATACCACTTTTTCTTCATAAGATTATTACTCCCTACTACTTTTTATTTCTTTATTTAATTTTTTGGCATCACAAATTTGATTTCATTTTACTTGTAATAACATAGATAGAAGGAGAAGGGTGTGAAGAAAGAGCAAATAAATACAAAAAATGATTAAATAGAGATTAGTGGGAAAAGATTGTCACAACATTTCAACTGTACATTGATTCATGTATGGACGAATTGAAACACCAAGTCAACCTCTAATATACCACATCTCTTTCCCAATATAACTAGTTAATTAACTAATTTCCTTCAAATTATGCTCATTAAAATTATAATTAGTTTTGTAATGCCATTTATTTTATGGGAGAATTGAAATAATATACAAAATTTTTACCAATATTTTGTTTTGTTTATTACTCCATTTTTTTTATATAATGGTACTTTTTGGGATTTATTTATTCTTACTATAATCAATAATTAATGTGTTCCTTGTTTAGGTCACCCACACGGGTCCGTACCCACATCGGTTTCGGTGTAGGTCACCCACATGGTCGGCAGCGGCCGACGGTGAGTGTAGGTCATGGTGTAGTAAATGAAAATATATAACCATTAGAATATGACGGAAGAAATATGTAATCATATACTCCACATCATCTCATAATAAATATCATACTTTTTGTTTTTCCACAATATAAATGTAACATTCAAAAAATAAAAATTTCACATCTAACTTATAATCACAAAATACTCCATTTTAATTTTAAATTTACCACTCTCACCTATCACCTAACACATATAATATACTTTATAATTTATTTATTAAAGAAAATATATTACCCTCTAAAAATCAATAAAATTAATACAAAAATTATTTTTCTTAAATTTCATATTTAAAATAGAAGTGTCACTATTCTTCCTCTTCCCAATTAATTTATTTATTTTTATCATTTTTATATTAGACCATTTCATAAAAAAAAAATTCAAATTTTTGTAGACAACAAAACAAAATAATAACCCAAAAAAAAAACTCAAATCTAATACTCCCTCCGGCCACTTAGAAGGTAATCACTTGCTTTTTGCACGTGGATTAAGGAATATTATTATTATATGTGTAGTGAGTAGTTGTATTATAGGGAAGTAGTGGGCCATGTGGTGTATCTTTTTACTAAATAGGGAATATGAATACGGTTGAAGTGGACGTCCAAAATGGTAAAATGGAAATCTTGCAAGTGGCAGGAGGAAGTACATCTAACTTATTTTATTATTTATTTATTAAAAATAATTTATAATACCCTCAAAAATTATATTATTCTTAATCTCCGTATATATATCCAGTAAAATGTGAATTTTTTATTTTTTTAGGCTGGGTGAATATTTTAAGAGTGAGGTTCCTGTGCACTTGGGCACACGGAGCACATTCCGTGCGCAACTCCGTGCGCCTTTGCAATTTTCATGTCCCTTTTCAATTTAAACCCCTAGCAATACATAGGTTTAAATAGAATTAGAGGGGGAAGGTTGTGTTCACATGGGGACACGAAGTATCCTCCGTGTCCCCGGGATTCAGGAGCTTTTGCCATATTTTAAATAGTAGTAGCGTATTATTTCTTAAGGAATTATATTAAAAGAGATAATTTGTACTAGTAGTAGTATTAATAAATGATATGAATAATAAATAAAAATCAAATAAAACGTGGTACCAGGAAATTAATAACATTGTTTGCTCCAAAATGGGCAGCCTATATTTGGAAATGAATAGTGTGTCTTTCTATAACTGCATTTCGTATTATTCACTAATTATCAATCTCAGATATTTTAAATATATTTTAATATTAAATTAAATTTTGAAATAATAACCGAATTAATAATTTAATTTATATTATATAATAACCAAATTGTAATATTTCTACTAATATAGGCATTTTCAACCTCTTTAACACTAATGAATTATTATTAATTATTGTTAACCCTATTATAACTAGATGTCATGTGTGGACGAAGTACAACGCAATTATCCAAAGGCTATTAATTCAACCTCAATAATAATTATTATTAGAATAAACTGTAAACTGTAAATATTAATAATTAACAATCAATTATTAATAACCTAATTATTATACAGAAATTAGGACGTGTTTGTGTGCATCTAAGTCAAGTAGGCTAGGCCACTCAAGGGTCGGATCAGTTTGAATTTATTTAAAATGTTTCTTAATCAATGACTTAATAATATTGTATTAATTTTTAATGTTATATTATTTAAATATTCTTGTGAAAAATTGTAGTTATATTTCATTATTGGACCTTTTCAATTAAAATATGCATGTATTATTGTAAATTTGATTAATTAATCACAAATTAAGTTGCACTAGCAAATTCAAATTAAACCATCTAGTTAATTTAAAATTTTATATGGAATAATATAGGCTAGTTAAACCTATGTAATTTAAATAGCTAATTTACGGTCGCAAGTTTTCATTCTTGAGTGTTCTTTTAAAAAAAAAAAAAAAGATATTCGGAATTTAACTATATATCAAATGGTGAAATTATACGTAAATTGATTAAACCTTATTTCAAATTTCAACCATACAAATATTGATACTTTATACTAAGTTGATTAAAAGTGGTACAATATCTAGAATCTTGTCCTAAATTAATTGATAATTATTGAATATTTATGCTTGTCTAATGTAAGCCACATTTGATGGTTTAGATTTGGGAATTCCCACATAATAATAATATATAATTAATTAAAGGAGATTCCGGATTGAAAATGTAGTTAAAGTGGAAACATTTTGATCAATTATTTATCCTGATTCCTTGGTGTTGTTTTATGGGGTAAGACCCACTTGTATCACTAAATGCATTTTGTGCGTTTTAAATAGAATAAATACGTGTTTTAAAAATTGGCAAAGAAGTATGTGAAAAACGTCTCACGAATTCAGTGAGATGTATAAAGAATAATAAATATTATAATAAAAAGTAATAAAAAATATAACAACTATTTTTTAAATAATTTATAATATAAAATAAAAAGTTATAACATTCTAAAAGAAGATTGATAACTAATTACTATATAAGATTACCATTTATGTGTATATACTTTATATTTTAAATATTAATAATAATTTTTATGAACATTTTTTATTAATTATTTTATAAATAATTTGATAAATTTATTATTATTATTCTTTAGAGAATAGTATTTACTTTTATTAAATGATAGTAGTATGAATTTATACATTAATTCTTATTAATGTATATTTTTTTATTAAAATAAATAAATTTAAAAAGATGTAAACACTAAAAAAAATGTGTAAGAGTATTTTTTAGCAACAGAATTTACCAACGAAATTCAATCTGTTAGTAATTACCAACGGATTAGCAACTAAAATAACATTTTTCTATTAGCAATGGAATGGCAACAGATTTATTCTCTATTTTACCAACGTAAATTCAATCTGTTAGTAATTACCAACGAATTATCAAGAGAATCTTTATATAAATTACCAATATAATTTTTAGTAACAGATTACCAACGGAATTATTTACCAACGATTTTTCGTTGCTAAAAAATTATCAACCACCACTTTACCAACGAATTCCGTTACTAATCCGTTAGTAAATCAATTTAACAATGGAATTAAGGTTTTTACCAATAAAATATTTCATTGGTAAAAAATCGTTTTTTTTTAGTGAAATAGACTTGCAGGTGAAATTTGTTTATTAAACAAACCAGACCACAGGTCCACAGTAACAGAAAATCTAGCTCAACCGACTTACCTTCGCCACTATTTATATGTAAGTATATATTAATTCTTAATTAATCTATTTTTATTTTTATTTTTCTCTTTAATTAATACATGTACTTCCTTTCTCTCTCTTCTTGTATTAATTGATACTGCCTGCATTAATTTTTATGTAAATTTAAAATTTATCGTGTTATACTCTAAACAAACATATGTATATATATTTTCGCTATTTATAGTTTTTAAACTCACACAAATCATAAATACAGTGTCGCATTTGATTTAAGATAAAAATGGGGAACTTGATTTCCTTGTTAGTCATTATTTATGTTTCAACAGTTAATTGATGCATGATCAAAGTAAGTTAGAGAACTTTCGTTTAATAGCAAAGACTTAGATCATTGGATGGTTTCACGTAATAATTTTCGTGAAATGAATAAAAAATTATAATTTTTTATAATGAAAACTATAATAGTTTTGTGAACTATTTTATTAACAATTTATAATATAAATAAAAAGTAATAATAATTAAAAAATAATAATATATTTAATAAAGTAATAACTAATTACAAAGTATTAGTGATTTTGCTATAATATGTCTCACATGCTTTTTTTAATATAAATAAATAATTTTCCTTTATTTCATTTTGTCTATTACTCCCTCCGTCCCAAAATAATTGACATATTTTTTTTGGGCTCGGAGATTAAGGAGTATAATAATTTAATGTAAAGTGAAGTGAGAGAAATAATATTTAATGTGTAGTGGATAGTTGTATTAGTGGTGAGTGTGATGTGTGCGTGGGTCCATGTAAATAAATAAATTATTTTTATATGGGTCACATATCCTTAAAAATGAAATATGTCAATTTATGTGGGACAACCCAAAAAGGAAAGTGTGTCTATATCTTTGGGACGGAAGGAATATTTAAATACTAATGATATTTTCTGAGTAGTGAATTTAATAAGAGTGTATATTGGGTGTACCCGGATGCAAGTGTGCACCCATATGTGTATGTCTTTTTATTCTATTTTGTATACATATCATTTTTTGTAATAATTGTATACTTTTTTCACATTAAGTTTTCATTAAAAAAACAAACATCCATATGTGTATAACTTTTTATTGAATATTATATACAATTTTTCATTAAAATAATTAACAATTAAATTGTATACATTTTTACTCTTAATTGTATATGTTTTTGTTTATATTTGTATATGGGTGCACCATATCTTTAGATGCACTCGGGTGCACACTATATCATTTAATAAATACTATCATTTAGGTGCACTTGTTATTGATGCAACAATTTAATTAACAAAATTGAAAATTTTCTAGAAAGTTATATAAATCCTCCCTCCATTCCTAGATTTAAGTTTTTTTTATACGTAAATTAAGATATATAATATTTTAATGAATAGTAAATTGAATAATATTTAATGTGTATTTGATAATTTTATTAGTGTTGTGCAGTCCATATAAAATAAATAATTATTTTGTGTGTCTCATTTAAAAAAAAAGATAAATATAATTTTAATTTGGAACATATCAAAATGGATAAAAAAAAAAGAATGATATAAAGGAGAGGGAAAAAAATTATACCTTAAGAAAAGGTATAAATATTAGAAGCAAATAATTTGATTTCTAGAATAGAATTTGTCAATTTATACAAAAATATTATCTCTTATTTCCACCAAAGATTTCAATTTTACTATATTGTATGTCCCCTCCAAAAATTCTCATTTTCTTTTTTAAGTAAAAGGATCTCACATATAATCCATCACTCACTATTAATGGAGAGTAGCACCGAAGATATCACGGCAAAGTGTCACATGCAACGAAAATAATGTAAAGAAGTGTTGTAAGAAAAAAAGTCAAAAGAAACTAGGAAAGAGTCAAAATCCCCAAAAAAAAACATGCCTAGAATTAGGTACAAGAACTGATTAACCAAAGACAGGTAAAAATGTAGTTGGGTGGCAACTCAACTATGTGTTCTTCTCTCCTTAAGAAAGTGACTCACTCCCTTTTATATTTCATTTTCTTCACTCCCACCTAATTTTCCCATTATTTATTATATCAATTAAAACCCTTTTTAATTTGCTTTAAAGCGTATGTAGTAGTAGTCTAAATAAGTCATAAATCTTATCCTATATGTTGGGTTCTAAAACGTTATAGTAAATAACTAAAAATTGATAATATAAATAGGATGATTAAATAGCAAGAAAGAAAATGAAAAAGACGACAACCCATTTTTAAGAGAAATACGATCAACTATGTATAATTACACTACATATTAATTTGAAAGTATTTGATAAATTAGTTTAAAAATTAACTAAACGATTTATAGAGAAACTCAAAAATATAGTATATATTTAAAAAAATGTATACTGTCTCAAATTAATAGAAGAAAATACATTTACCTTATATCGTTTTCTAGGTGTAACGAGGGAGTAAAGAAAAAAAAATGAAAGATGTGAATTGGAAAATGTGGTGTAATGGAAAAGTCACGGAGGATGTCGTATTAATAGGGGTGTTAAACGAGCCGAGCTCGATCGAGTATCTCATACTCGAGCTCGGCTCGAGTACTTATCGAGCCGAGCTCGAGCTCTGCTCGTTATGGTGACGAGCTTATGTACGAGCTCGGCTCGACTCGAAAAATACTCGAGCGAGCTCGAGCTCGACTCGTTAAGCAAAAATATCGAGTTTTAGAGCCGAGTCGAGCCGAGCTCAATCGAGCCGAGTCGAGTATTAACTAATATATTTTATATTTTTATTATATTTAAAATATTTATTTTATTATATACTATTATAATTATATAATAATAATATTATTATTATTAATTATTATTTTCGAGCCTAAACGAGCCGAGCTCAGCTCGTTAAGAAAACGAGCAAAAGGGCGAGCTCGAACTCGAGCTCGAATAGTCAACAAGCCGAACCGAGCTCGAATTTAACGAGCCGAGCCGAGTACTCGAGCGACTTAGTTCATTTAACAGCTCTAGTCGTATAGTTTGATGATGGAGATAAATAGGATGATATGTATCTATCTGTCCATCCCAAGTTCAAGAAGAGAGAGAGAGAAATAGATGGATTGGTTGCTCTAAAGTCAATGTATGTTTTCTTTCTTCTACTTTCCCAAATTCTCTTACACCCTTTCCCCACTTGCCCATATACTCCTAACTCCCAACTAGGGATGGCAATTTGGGCCCGCCCCGATTGGGCCGGGTCCGCCCCGCCCCGCACAGAGAATGGAGCGGGTCCGCCCCGTGTACGGGCCAGGTCGAATCTGGGTCCTAGCCTCGCCCCGCCCCGCCCCTAAAATATAAAATTTTTTATTTAAAATATTTATTATATAATATAATTTATTAATTAATATTAAATATTATACATACATTTTTATTTAATTTAAATAAAAAAATCATATATAGGAATTATATATAACTATTACAAAATATTTTATTACAATATTATATATATATCATTGAATATATAATTTAATAAAATAATTTTAAAAATAAAAATAAAGTTTAATTATTTAATTTAAATTTTAAATTTACTTCATTTTATTTTAATTTAAAATTTTCTATTTGAATTTATTATAATTTAAAAAAAAAAAAAAAAAAAAACTGGGCGGGGCGAGGCGGGCCCGCTCCGCATAGGGACGGGCACGGGTCCTCAATAGCCGACCCGTACCGGGGCACGGGGCGGGGAAGGGCGGGGAAAAAGGGGCACGGGGCGGGGCGGGCCACCTAGGTACCCGGCCCGATCCGCCCCATTGCCATGCCTACTCCCAACTCATATACCCCACCCCTACCCCTCTCCAAGTTAAATACATAATATTTTATTACTTATTTTTTATAATTTCAATAATTTTAATTATTTTTTTATATTTTATTTATCATTTCCAACAATTTTATTTACTTTTTTTTTAAATTAATAATTTATCTCTACTTTTTCTTACATTATATATTAAAAAAAATATGTCTTAATCTCCGTGCCCGTACAAATGGATGAAAATACCCAGAACGGATGGAGTAATATTAAAGTATTATTAATTATAAAGTTACTTTTGATGTCGAGTTGATATATTCTACTCCCTCCGTCCGCTATAAATATATACATTTTTCTATTTTGGACGTCCGCACCAAAGGTATACATTTCCTTTTTTACACATATGATACTCACACACATTACTAATACATTTAATATATGAGACTTACACACTCCACTAATACAATTACCTACTACACATTAAATAATAATAATACTCCTTAATCCACGTGAAAATAAACAAATACCTTAAGGGCGGACAGAGAGAGTATGACACTTTGGTATAATATTATTTGTATCACTTCATTGAATGAATGACATAAAGAAGAGAATAAGAAAATTATCCTAAATGATCAATGTATAAACCTTAGGCCTCCCATAATGGTATATTCATTCAAAAAAACAGTTTTTTTTTTCATATCAACATCACCTTAAAAACAAAAAATTTCTAGTTCAGATACAAAATTCTTCCCTAAGAATAAAATCGAAAAAAAAAACTTTTTTTTTTGGAGAACTCAGCTTAATTTCTTTTTATTCTCATTTAATTTATCAGTTATATTTATTTAACATTTTGAAATGATAACATACTTTCTGAAATTTTAATTTATCTTCTGAAACGTTAACAATTACTATATGAGAGGAACCAATGAAGAAAAAATGAACAATTTTAAGGGATGAAAGAGTTTCATATTGTACAACATAAAAAATAAAATACTCCATCAAATTTCAGATAACTAGAATAAATTATCACTTTCAATATTTTGTTGGGTATATTTGGGTTTCGATATAATATGTTGACTATAAAATGTGAAAAAAAAATAAGAATGGAATTTGAGTCGAGTCAAGAATTACACTCTTTCTCCTTAAGACGAAATTGTCCTGCTCTGGTGCTTACGGTTTGATGACAATCATTTTCAAGATAAAACGACTCACATCTTGTGATAGTAGCACTACAAATCACAAGATACTGCGAACCAACCGATATTATGAACGCACCTTATGAGTATGACGACTTAAAAAAATGTTAGAGATCAAGACTCTAAGTTCGGAAATGTTTTTAGAATTAATGTATGATCAAAGTGACATTCAAGTACTGGATTATGGAATTTGAAGACCTATTTATTGATTTTAAAGCGTCTTTTCATGAATTGATGTGACCATTGAATTGATTTTTTAATTTAAATTCAAATGGCCTTCTTTGAAAAAGACACAATTATTCAACAATCACAACATTTTATCACACTTCTTCGTATACACATTTTAATCTAATAGACACAATTTTAAGGTGATTTTTCCATTCACTTAAAATTTCCAACATATTTTTCCAAATTTTCAAACAAGCACCCGTAGTTTTATAAAATTACCGCAAAAAACTATAATTTGAATATTAATTACAAAATATTTATAATTTGATAATTTGCAATTAGTCTCTCGAGATCTTTCTAAAGTACAAATGAACACCATAATTAGAATGCTTGATAGATAACGTAAAACGAAATAAATGTAAAACTTGCCCAAAAAATTAAATAAAAGTAAATAAGCAATTTCATTTTTTAAAAATATTATACGTAAAATTTTACTACAGTTACTGTTATGATCATATATTATTATTATTATTATTATTATTAAATTTTTTAAAAGATAATTAACTTCTAGCTATTTTATAATATCTTGAAGTACTTGTTTTAATTAAGTGATTTAATGCAGCATATATATGGTCCCTTTACACAATTTAAAAGCTAATCGAAGTTGAAATTTGTTAGTTAATTTTGTTAGCAGGGGAAAAGTTGAAGAGCTATTTATAATTAATTGGATAAATATTTTAAAAGTTCAAATAATATCATTGCCAAAGGGCATATTAAAAGAGGATTGATAGGTGAGAAAAAGGCAACAAAAAACTTTGTTGATTTTAGATATTGTAATACGAATAAAATAAACATACAATACGTCGAAAATTGATTATATACGATACTGGATAAAAACAAGACAAACATACTATACGATCATTGATTCATTGTATAACAGTTAAATCACGTGAAGTAATACCACGCTCACATATTATATGTAAAGATATACGTGACATTAAAGAGCAAAAATAAATACTTATAATCATATTTAAATAGAGAGAATACATGAATAACATGTAAATTTTTTAAAATCTTCTATTTTCTAGCTATCTCTAAAATCAAATTGAGTTGCTTATTTTAATAGATTAACTATTGAAGTGATAATTAAATCGTGTAAACACTAATGAAATCGATTGATAAAGTAATAATTAATTGTGAACACTCAATTTTATTTTTAAATTACAACAATCGATTCAATTTAGAAATGAAATGATGATGCAATTCAATTCAATTCAATATATACATATT
Source organism: Pogostemon cablin (assembly GCA_023678885.1). Classification (NCBI taxonomy): domain Eukaryota; kingdom Viridiplantae; phylum Streptophyta; class Magnoliopsida; order Lamiales; family Lamiaceae; genus Pogostemon; species Pogostemon cablin. Next base: position 30,373,518 of record CM042971.1, read on the forward strand.
TCATTAGATATAAAATGTAGGAAGAAAATGGAAACTAAAAAAAGGAAAAAAAAGTAGATTAAAAGAGAGGTAATTAAAATGAGAACGAATGCTTGAAGGAAAAAAAGAGTTGAAGAATGTTGCATGATTTAGAATAGCAATTAGGTCCCTATAGTTTTTCCATATTACAATTATGCCCATTTTTTCTTTATGTAGTAGACCGTTGTAACGGAGGCAATCTCTCTCCTCTTCCTAACCCCACCCCCATCAAGGGTGAATAAAAGTCCAAGTCTAGTCTAGTGAGAGAAAGTAGGAGTGGAAGAAAGAAACAACTAACTTGAAAACCAACACAAGTCACCCCATTCTCGCCAAAACCTTTCTTGTTTTTCACTCTTCAACTCACAAACTTTCTCTCTCCTCCCCCTCTCTCTCTGGAGAAGCAAGAATGGAGATTATGTCAACAAGGGGTGTTGTAGAGAGAGAGAATCCTTCCCCTGTAAACTCACCCCACAGCAATGGCAGCTCCACCAGTAGCAGCAATGGATCCTCCTCGCTCCACCTGATACCAACCCCACCCCACACGCCCACACCCACACACACACCAACCGGGCCGGGCTCCAAGCCCAGATCTCACGACGCCAATCCCTACCCCACCACCTTCGTCCAAGCCGACACCACCACCTTCAAGCAGGTGGTTCAGATGCTCACCGGCTCCTCCGACACCGCCAAACCCCCGCCCAATTCCGCCGCCGCGAGAGGCGGAATACCGCCGATCAAGAGCACCGGCCAGAAGAAACAGGGATACAAGCTCTACGAGCGGAGAAACAGCCTCAAAAACGGGCTCATGATCAACACGTTCGTACCGGGCTTTTCCCCCAATTCGGGCTTCTCCCCCCGGAAGCCCGAGATCTTGTCGCCGAGCATTCTGGATTTCCCGTCGCTGGTTCTGAGCCCGGTGACGCCGATGAATGAGGACACGCTGAGGAAAACGCCGGCGGCGGCGGCGGAGGAAGACAGAGCGATTGCGGAGAAGAAATTCTACTTCCATCCGTCGCCGAGAACGGACGGCGGCGGCGAGCCGCAGCTCCTCCCCCTTTTTCCGGTAACATCTCCGAGAGTTTCAGGGTCATCTTAAAACCAAATCAATTTTGAAAATTAATGAATCCATGATCGATGGATTGGATTCAATTTGGATGATGTTCCATTTGTACAATCGATCTCCTTCTTCAATGTCTAATCACGAACAGATTATGATTATCAATTCATGAGAGGAGGAAAAACAAAAGGGAATTAAGAACATCTTCATTTCTTCATCTTCCATTAAAATAGTTATATTTGTATTATTATTTAGTTATAATTATTATAAATATAATTATTATTATTAATTTATCTTCTTTTGTGGGTTTTCTGACTTGTTCTACTATAAAGAAAAACACTCTTTTTTTTTTATTTTTTATTTTATTGTGCTGACATCCATCGTTTATTACTTGGAAAGTATCGAATAATGTGTTTTTTTAAAAAAAGTATTATTCAGAAGAAAAAAAAATGATAAATGTTCCTTTTTTTACTAGGTACAAAATAATTTTCTTTATCAGAAATTATATTTTGGCATAAAGAAAAGAAAAAAAGGGTAGCCAGTTAAAAGTATGAATTTAAATTTTGGAGGAGTAATTTACATGCATTTGAACAATATTAAACTTCAAAATTTTAATTATTAGTATAACAAAAAAAAAAGGATTTTTAATTATTATTTTCTTTCATTATTATTTTGAATTAAGACAATAAAATTTGAGCAGTAGAAATGCTCCACTTAAAGGAATAATTCATTTAGCATAATTTTTTTTGGATCAAACCTAAAAAGAGAATCATATTCATATTCTCTATATATGTCCAATTTTGAATCTTTCATTAACAAATAATTATTTATTTATATATAATTTTCTGACTAAAATTTAATCCCATTAATTGTAACCTACTTTATCCTATTGTAACGTATAAATGTTTTCAATTAACCACTCATCATTAATTAAGTGCTACTACTATTCAATGTTAATTACTCGTTTGAATATTTGAACAAGTGTTTTCATAACCGGACCGGAGGTCGAACCGGTAGCCTCAACGGTTCGAGGTTGGACCGGTTGGACCGGCGGTTCAACCGGAAAAAATTAAATTTATAATTTTTTATTATATTTAAAAATATATAATAAATAAAATCATTTAATAAAAAAAAAAAAAAAGAAAGATCTATCCTTTAAAATTTAAAGTAATAGCCCATTAGCCTTAACTTAAAGTTATAGCCCATGAGTTAGATTTAAAAATTCCATTTAATAATATTATTAAAAAAATGGGAAAAGCATATTAAATCAAATTTCAAAATTGAAATGACAATATGTGGTCAAAGACTAAAAGGTAGGATTTATGCAGAAGACAGCATCACCGTTTCTTCCCCCTCACTAATCTCTCTCTTCCAGATTTATTTCATTCAATTTTTTCTTCAAACTTCAATTCAGACATCAAGTTGTGAATATTAGTTGAGAAAATTTCAGTGGAGACAATTTGTTGAGGCGCTCGGCTACTAGAGAAGAGAAGGGGCTTTGCGTTCTTCAATTTATTAGATTTGAGTGAGATGCAGTCGATGTGTCGTGTGGAGACAAATTGCAAGAGTGATGCAAGTTTGTATGGTATTAATTATTTTTATTTTCTATTATCTCTCTGTAACCATGAATTGATACATGTATATTGATTTTCGGTGTTGAGAAGTATGGAATTTAAATATGAGGTGAATTTGGAAATAAAACCGGCCGGTTCCCGGTTCTGCCGATTTTACTGGTTTATCGGTTCTGACCGGTTTAATCCGGTTTTTCCCGGTCCAATCGGAAAATGGTTATATAGGTCACTCCGGACCGGATCCATCTCCGGTTCCCGGTTTGACAGGTTGAACCGGCCGGTCCGGTCCGGTTTTGAAAACACTTATTTGAATGGAGTCTTATGATTTAATCATATGATTTTAATAAAATAAATAAAAGAAAGTAAATTAGAGTTTACAGAACTCAAATTATTTTAAATATTTTTACGCCCATATTAACTTCAATTTAGCCATTTTTTCCACTGAAAATGTGTACAATTGTAGCCCGTAAGTTACTAAAATTATAATTTCGCACCCTCAACTTCAATTAATTAACAATTGGCCCTCTAAACACTATTAACGTTACGAACGTATCAGATTTGATCACTTTACTTTGTACTAATTTTTTTTTAATTGTTGATAGTAAGTAGAGATATATATTAAGTACGAAATTTCGATTCGACACAACTTTATATGTAGAAAATTCTATTTTAGGATATTATTTTTTTAATTCCATCTTCTTATGTAAATGGATGGAGGGAGAAAGAAAGAAAGCTAGAGAGAGATTTTTTTTTCTTCTTAGTCAAGTGAGAAATCATTCGATTATGCAATTCTTTTTTAAAGAATATATATAAGTATAAAGAGAAAAAACAATTATAGCGAATTGAAATTAAAAAAATCGGCCGGTTCCCGGTTCTGCCGATTTTACACTCTCTGTCACATAGTAAATATGATAGACATGGAGTTAAAAAAAATGTTTTTTATTAGTAACATTATTATTTTAGAATAATTTGATATTTTTAAATCAATATAAACTATGTTACATAAGTTATATGAGTGACGGAGAAATTATGATTTTATTTTAAGATGTTAGAGTGACTTGATTAAGTATTACTGTAAACGATTTACCTCTCTATCAGAGCCATGATCAACAAAGATCCATGATTCAAACTTCATCGGCACCCATTCTTAAAGAGTAATAAGTAATAACAACATTAATACTCTTATGAGACTCGGTACTAAGAAAAAAATTAAAAGAAACTACTTTATTACTCCCTTTTTTAAAATTTGAATTATAAAAATGCCACTGTTATGTCTCATATACTCTTTCTTACCGTTCCACATTTTTCCTTTTCGTTATAAAATAATTTGTGTATTTAAAAAATGGAAACAACACAAAAATCAACATTCTTATATATTTTTTACACACAATTTAGTGGAAATCAATTATATCATACATTTTATTTAATTAAATTTAAAAAAATCTTTAATTTTCTTACATTATCATTTCAAAAATTATTTTTCTTAAACTATTTGAAGTCATTTCAAAAAGCGAGCATCATTATTCATTCATTAAAAATTAATCCACTTGTAGTTTATTATTATATTTAAAAAAATTCTCAAAAATCACCTTAAAAAACTCCAAAACCAATCGTAAACGAGATTATGTAAGTAAATTATATTCTATAATGTGAATAATTACCCCACATATAAGGCATATTTTCTTATATAGAAATTAAATTATACATATTTTTAATCTTTTTGTTGACTGAATAAGCTTTTCGTAATATCATAATAGAGACCAGAAGATTCAAAATATCTCAGTTGACTAAAAGTTATTAAAAATAGAACTCCTAAACTCCCAACAAAAAAATAAAAATAAAAAAAAATAAATACTAATAATGATGTGGAACGATTTTATGAAAAATATCGTAGAAACGTTTTCTCTTTTATATGACATACAATGATTTTTATTTTTCTTTTTTACATAAAAAATAATATTATTTTTATTACTCTTTATTTACTTGATATTTTGAAGAGCTGACACTTAACGTGTAATAGAGTACTAATATTTTTTTGAAGAGAAGACACCTATTCCACACAAATCATACTAACAATAACATAAAATTTTAATTTCTCACACCCAAAAATAAAAAAACTAACACCATAAAATAAAATTATGCAGCTGAGGATTTCTTTGAAAAAACAAAAGCAGAATTTAAGCTTAACCTTAACTTGATTATATTATCTTGACAAAGTCTCTTCAAGAATAATAAAAGTACAATAGAGCAATAATAAATAAACTTGACATATAACTTGGTCAAATTACGTTTAATTGGGTAAAGAAAATGTGTTATGGTAAGCCCAAATTATCATGGGTTTCCCCTAATAAGGTTCAATGATTGAGACAAACCACCTTTAATCATAATAATATATAATATTCCAAACAATAATATTTTGCCAAATTTGCCAAAGAAATAAAATCACTTTGTTGGTGTAATTATTGTCCACTTTAAGTCTTTATATAAATAATAATTAATACTTTAAAATTCAGAACAATCTGCCTAAGTAAGCACCACACAGAATATAATAATATACTTAGTGCACAAACAATTCATTTTGAATTTAATTCAGCTCCTTAAAAGAATCCAATATTAGATTTTCATATCAAAATTGTATTTATATATAGATATTATATCTAATCCCTCAATCTATTAGTGGGTTTATTAGGTAATTTATCAGAAATTTAAGAAAATAGAAAATACTAGTATCATATAAAAAGATTACTTTCACAAAAACAAAATTCTTTCACATAGCAAGTCATGTCATGTCACCCCCAACAATTTAACTGTATTATTATCTTGCGTTAATCTCTATAAATTTCTGAATAAACTCTAATCCACCTAAATAATTTAAACATATTTTATAAAATAAAAAATCACTAATGAATTATAAGTTAATAAATAAATTTATCTTAAGTGGCCCTTCAGAGTGGCTAAGCTAAAGATTGTCTTTCTTTATAGCACACTTAAAAAGCACTCCATGTGTGGTTTGACTAACCAGCTGTTGTTGGAAATACCCTTTTTATTTTATTTTATTGTTTTATGCTTATATATATAAATATTTTTTATTTTTTATTTTTTCTTTCTGGTTCAATGTTTTGTGTATGATTCAGGTTATTTACATAAATTATTTTTAATATTAAAATTTTCTTTTCTGTTTTGATGATGAACGATGGAGAAGGCTGGATATGTCATGATATATAGGAACTATTTTTTTATTAGATTTTGATTTTAATATTAATAAATTGTGTTGGAATTTTGTCCGACCAAAAATTGGAAATTAATTACTATGTTTTATTATTAGAATGAATTTTAATGTTTAATCTAAGCGTAGGGTTTTTAGACAACTATTGCGAAATATCTATAACTAATCATTAAACTAACATTTGAGATTTAATCAAAACATATAAATATATTAAAAAGAAAAAGAAAAAAAAACCCAACTGATTAAGTGAATTCACGAATAAAAAAATCAACTAAACAAATACATCATCATTGGATGGAAAAGACTAGAAATTGTTAGTGGGAATGTGGGACTAGATTGAGGAAGGTGTAATGACCATTGTGTGAGGTAAATACTAGGAATGATTATCTAATTGACTAATTAGAACTAAAACACAGTTACACAGTCAAGACTGACTCTCACTCTCTCTCTCTATGATGAGACAGAATGTCGACTAGTAGTAGCATACAAATATACAATAGTATACTTAAGCAAATATGTAAATCGGATTCATGGTGTAAATATTATGCTCTCATTTCCAATCGTATAATACTCTATGTATTGCCAGGGTTTAAATTAAAGGGGACCACATGATTTACGCCGTGAACTCGGTTCACAGGAGACTAACTAACTAATTGGGTCTAGAAGTCGTGTGTGATACTTGGGTGTGACATTTCTTACGACACTCCTTTGGATAAGTGATACATAGGAAAGACTAAGTCAACATATAAACTCCAAGGACAAAGGATTGAATTTCTCCACCCTGCTATGTGTCAATCGATAAAAAGATGTCGCACCCAGGACATCCCATGCCCTAATGAAACTAAATAGAAATGCAGAGAAAAAAGAAAATAGTAGCAAGCATTCTGCAAATGGGAAGAAAAACAAAATTATGTTACCTTAAATTCTTGAGAGAGAGAGAGAGTGAACACAAGCTGGGCTCATGAAAAGCGTGTTGAATAATTTGATAGGAATACATCCACTACATTACATATGACTAAATCTCAATCCAATCTTAAATCTCTGAAAATGACCTGATTGTTTGGAAGACATGATTCTCTGGAAGTGGTCCATTTCCAGGGCGAATAGAGATTATCACTTCCAATCCTGCATCGCATTACCAGGGCAAAACGCCAATGCTCATCAAAAACAAAAGAATTACGAGAATCAACGCGAAAATTGTGTAAAATTCGATAAAGATTTTCTGTTTACAGCCTTCAGCTTGTTCATGAAGTTGCTCTAAGCATTTTGTGAGGAAAATGAAGAGATTTGTTCCCAACTCAAGAGTCAAAATTCTTATTCATCACTTTTTTACGCGTAAAATCAAAGACTAGTAATCAAGAGATGAAATACCTGCTGCTTTTGCAGCTGTAGCTTCTTCATATACATCAGTAAGAAACAAAATCTGTGATGGATTATCGACTCCCAAGGATTCCGTGATTTGGATGTAGCTTCTTGTTTCTTTCTTGTTCCTTCATGGAATAGAGAGAAATGCATTGCATGATAAGGATTTGAATTTAGAGTTTTTCATTTATGTTGGATGGAAAAGCTTACCCTGTCGTGGTATCAAAAAATCCACTCAAGTATTTTCTGAGGTCCCCGAACGTTGAGTTGCCAAAGATGAGCTTTTGAGCTAATCGGCTACCACTGGAATATATGTACACCTAAGGGAAAGGAAATGATAGAATGAAATATGTTGGGTAAGCTATCTAACTAACCTTATAGATACTTTTTACGAAAATGAAACTCTGAAACCTTCACAAGAAGGAGGGATAAAGAACCAATCATGTTTGTTCATCAGTCCATGCTTCAAATAATTTTATGAATTTGAGTATATTCAGAATCTCAAAGGATTGATTCTGTGTATTTGTACCACTATAATAGACCAAAACAAGCATTATTGAAATGTTTTTATTTGCTATTGATTCCTATTGGCTTGTTTGAGCAGAGACATTGGGAGGATTAGTTGCTCGTGTTTTTCTGGGTAGGAAATAAATGAACATGATATGCATGGGATTTACATTTACGAGACTGTACAATTGTGAAGCCAATCAAATCATTGAACAGCATTTGCATTCCAATAGAGTAGAGAGTATTAATATGTCACTGGGGAATCACAGATAATATAAACTGAGAAGTAGCGACTGACTTAAAGAAAAATAGGTGATCAGCTCAGAGGAAACGGTCGCATAAGCCAATCTGAACATGGAAAACTTTTCATGAATACAAAACAAGTGATTTTCTACAGGTTTATGCATGTATTGTACAAAGAAACATCATTATTTCAAGCAGAAAACTTCAAAATATTATCGAAAAAAATCAGACAGATTCATTTAGATCCATTCAGGTTTCATCTCTCTTTAAATGTTAGACAAAAAAATGGGTTTGTCACGAATACATGAGCTAACGATTAAAAGAGGTGATGCAGAACTTAAAAAGTAATGACCTTTATTCCAAGAGAATGCCATTTCTGTAGAGCTTCAGGAACGTCATCAAATACAACTCCCTCTAACTCACCGTTCTGAAATCCAGTTCGCCATATATGGCCCTAGATCAAAGTTAAACAAAAATTAGGATGATTGAACCTTTTTCATAAGTTCTCAGAAGAGAAGAGTAAATCTTACTTGTAATTGTTTCAAGGCAGTAATTTTACGGTCAGCTTTAATCATTGCCGTTACATTAGAGACCACAGCAGCAATTACGTCCTCTTTCCCTCCATCAGAAGGAATGGGAACAGCATCAACAATACCATTTTTCAGATCTTCTTCTACCTGATTGAAGGATTTCCATAAGGCAAAGATAGACTCAACCAAGAACTGATTGGAGATTGAATGTTTTTCACGTGAGTAGGTAAAGACAAAAAACGATTTTTAATTTTAGGGTACTCAAAGTATAATCACAACTCAAAGACAAAGAGTACTAGATAGGAACGGCAAATCAGATTAATAGTGTCTGCCTAACTCAATTATTATCAGAAATCACAGACATTTGATTTTGCTCATGGAATCTAGGAACTTTGCTGGAAAATAAGCAGAAGCTTTACACTTCCAACATTTTTATAATTAAATTGCCAAAGAAGATTGAAAGTTTATAATATAACCTCAAACAATACTAACTATTTAAGAATCAGTTTATTTCCTCTCTCTTGAGCTCATGCCTGTAAATTCACAGCACAATCTTACCAATGTGCATGTTTAAAAAGCTTTTCTAAATGGTTGGCTTACCTGTGCACGCAGCAGCTCAATATCAGCTTGAGTTTCAGCAGTGTCATATGTAAGCTCCAAATGCTTTCCCACACAGTCACGAGCATAAGGAAAGAGAACGTCCGCAACAAATGATATGGGAGTGGTAGTCCCTTCTATATCCAGCACAATGCAATGCTGCAATGTATTGATTTGAAATAAACAAAATGCATAATAAGCTTGGCCCCCAAGAATTGAAGCACATTATAGGATGACTGAAAAGTTACTCTTGACTGTTCAGCGCCGTCACCAATAGAAAGGGTGCCTGCCTTTGTAGACCCTTTGAATCTCTTGCTGTCTGGTACCCCATGTGGAATACGAATTGGACCATGAGATGGTGTTGACCAATCCAAGCCTAATTGATGGAGTTTAATGGCAGCATCAAAGAGATAGTGGTAGCATTCAGACTGAAAAAGTATGTTCCTAATCAAAATATAATCACCAAAAAAAAAGTTCAATTTGAAATAAAAAATTTAACACTAGTCTCGGATCTATAATACTGAATCTCATATGAGATGAACTTTTAATTTTTACTTATTTATTTGAGGTTTTGTACACCTACAAGGAAACAAATACCCTACTTAGATAATTTGTTATTAGCGATTTACCTATTAACATTTGACGAATATCAGTCAGACACTAAGTTTGCAGCACATGAGTATGCATATTTCATCGCTGTACGATACAATATTCATAACTAAGAAGCTTACCTGTGTTTTAGCACTGATCCATGAATCTCCCCAGACATATATTCCGTGGTTCCGAACAAGCACAGCAGTGGTTTTTGAATATGCTTTGATCTGAAATATAAGGAAGATTAAAAGGTATTAACAATATGGCATGTGCCAAATTCAAAATCACAAGCCAAAGATGATTTTTCTCTTTCAATTCTTGGTTTTTCCAGTTACTCAGTAAAACAAATGAATTAAGATTAAAAACAAAAGGACCAAGATCACATTGGATATTTGCTGCAACATTGCTTATCTAGTACTCAACAATTTTATAGGTCACTGGTTTTTAGGAAATTTTAAAGCATACCAGTAAGCCTTTATCACTTCAGTCATAATTGCACAGTTATAAAAAAAACTGTTGGTGCTAACAGAAATAGAACTCCCTATCCCAGTGACAAGGAAATAACAGGCACTGTATGCATCTTAGAAATAACAACGCCCATTACCCTTCAACTGTGACCAACACGAATAAATACAGCAGGGAAGTCTACGAGAATCACATTCTAATCAACATTTTAAGGATGAGTTGCATTAGCAGCTACGGGACACATGATTATTAATCAAGTCAATTTTTTCAACAAATGTGATTAACAATTCACAGCTTTGAAACACCATTTTAGCTACTTTTAACTCTTGAAACAAACTAATCATATGCCCAGATCATGAGTTTAATTGGTGTTCCTAATATGGGCACGGTTGCTCTCAGTTTCCCTCACTAACACAATAGAGACAAAAAAACTATCAGTCAAAATTCTACAATTAAACAAACCAATACGCCTTTGAATTCTTTAAAAAGTGACATCGAGCAAAAGAGATATCTCATACTGCTTCTGCAAGAGAATCTGTAAGTTCTCTTTCATGAGCTGTGTTCTCTATGATTGGGACAACAAGTTCGTCATAGTAACCATGCCCTTGAATTCCTTTAATCATTTCCATATGAGTAATCTGTAATTGAAAGGGTAAAAGAGTTAGTATAAGCAGATATAGATATCACAGAATTTTATCCTCATTCTATGATGACAAGTTAAGGTTCATACTCTAAATTCCTTTGATGAAGGATCGAGCATTGTTACAAGACAAGATTCCATTCCATGGCTGTGGATAACAGCACCTGCATTACGCATTTCGTATGCCTGCAAAAATGATACAGTAGTAAAGACTCGTTGAGAACTGGCATATATCTTCCTTGAGAAACTTACATCAAATATCTTGTTATACTAATAAAAGAATAATCATATTCCATGAAGATGTCAGTGATCAGATTGTTTTTAACTATAAAAATAAAATAAACAGCAAAGGATAACCCAATACCGAAAGTAAGAAAGGTCAATCAAATGATGAGCATGAGCAATTGTGAATAACCCAGCTCCATACCCTGATCAGAATTCAGAAGGTCCAACTAACCCGCTTGTTCTGATGGAGATCAAATCCAAAAACATGCATGATTTTTATTTATTTTTAAAAAAAAAATCGAAACATATAAATGAACGCACAATTGAGTAATCAGTAATCAGTTGATGACCCTAATCTTTTCCTGACAGAAATAACAAACCAAATAAAGCTAAAGGAAATTTTGCAGTTCAAGTATGCCAACAGGTTCAAAATTGAGCCCCAATTATCAAAATAAACAACTCTAAACCCAGAATAAGAAGCAATAGCCAACTTCAATAAACATCAACAATCAATATACCTTCAAGAACAAGGGACCACAATCAGAACATTTGGGAGGCTTATTTGGCCAAGGCTTCGCCAGTGGTTCAGATAACACAGTCCCATCTGAAGACAACACATACATATCCTCCTCCATCATCCTTTCTTTCTGAACACCTACAGAATAACCCACAAGACTAATAAATCCAAAAACAAATTACCAAAAAAAAATTCAAAACCTCGGTCAGACAATTCATCAAGCACATGATGTACCTGATGGAGACATGACAATAAGTTGCTCTGATTTCGGAATGGAGTCATCGTGGACTTTAACGGTGATGCTTCCCCCAGTGCCGGAAACCCAACCCAGGTGGTAGAATTGGCGGCAGAGCTCTGCAATAAGGGCTTTAGTTTCTTTGACCTTGACGCCCTCCAAATATGCCTGTGAAGTGGTAACCATTTTCGTAGCACCGTTAATGGCGGATGGGGCTGTAGCCATAGTTGAAGGAATCAGCGAAGCCATGTTCGTGGTGGGTGTGTGGACAGAAAGCACGATCAGTGATGCTTTGTGATGGTTTTCAATCGAAGGACAAAGTGGCGTGAATGGAACCTAAGTAACGAACCAGATTCGTTTACGCAGGGTAACTATCCATTCAAAATGATATCTTGATTTTGCACATCCCAAAAATATAAAGCAATATCAACATTGGTGTTTGTTTTGGGTTTGAAGTGATTTAATAAATATGTGAATAGTGTTATTCTATGTTTGTTATGTTTATTTTGGATTTAAGTAGGATAGGTTTAAACTTTATGTCAAATCAAGTACTCCTTCCGTCCCGGAGATATTGATATTTTTTTTGACACGAAGATTAAGGAGTATAATAATTTAATGTAAAGTGAAGTGAGATAAATAATATTTAATGTGTAGTGGGTAGTTGTGATGTGCATGTGGACCCATGCAAATAAATAAATTGTTTTTGTGTAGGTATCATGTTCTTAAAAATGAAATATGTGAATTTCTGTGGGACAATCCAAAAAGGGAAGTGTGTCAATATCTTTGGGACGGAGGGAGTATTAACTGAGGTGAGAGAAGAGGTAAAAGTAGGTGAGAGAAAGAAATAAAAAATATTAATTGAAGAGAGATAATGTATAGTAGGGGGTAGGTAAGTGTTAGTATGGTTCGTAGGTGTATATAGGGGAGATTTAAGGAGATTTATTAAATCTAAAACTGGGTTATTAAACTCAAATCAAATATTGCCATAGTGAAAGTCAATTATATTATAAGGTATATGATTTGTTTTTTGCACGTAGATTAAGGAGTATAACATTTAAATGTGAAATGAAATTAAATAAATAATAGTAGATAGTTATATTAGTGTAGTAGGTGGGTCACATGTGGATATAATAATTGTTTTGTGTATGTCTCATATACAAAAAAAGAGAAATGTATACTTTGTTTTGGGACGGACCAAAATAAAAAAATGTATACCTAGTTGTGGGACGGATGTAGTACATATTTTATTAAATCACTAAAAAAAATGCTTACTCCATACTTTTTCTAACATCATTACACTAGTTATCTTTTTTTAATTATGTGCAAATCAACACGTATATGTATTCATGAGGGAGGGAGGGAGGAATATACATGTATATGTCTCATTAGAAAAGTTGTATCCTTATATATTGAATGATGATTATATACGTAGTGCAATTTCATAAAATGTATAATTAATTTTAAGAAAATGAAGTACAACATTATACACAAAAGTTAGTGATAATTCTCATGGCCATGTAAAAACTGGGTTCATAATTTACACCTTACATACATAAGATTTTATTTGATCCAATATAAAAGACTCACCGTCTATATATACCTGATTATTTTAAGGGGTCAATTTAGCACTCTATCTTATAACTTGAGATCAAGTAAATCCATTAAGTAATATTTTATTTATCTAGCCCTTTGTTTTTTATTTATTGGATCAATTAAACCCTTATCCTTTTAAAATAAAGATAAAGATTCATGAAAATCCCACATTTTATTTTTCTTGATCAAATAACCCCTTATCTATTTTATTCATTTTTTTTTTCATCCAAAGACCTTTTTATGTCTTAATAGATTATGACCTTCATTACTAAAAATTAAACGTAAGATAGGAATTTATTTTTACAAAACATTACTGTTTGTTTCTTTAGAAAACCTCATTCCTTATTATAATTGCTAATAACCAGGCATAATTTTCTTAAATTTCTAATATAACTAAGTGCTAATACAACACATTAACTCTTTTGTAATCGTGCTCTAATTTTCTCTTGAACTATCATCTTTATTTTCTTTTGTTTTATTATTTTTTTGTTTTTCTTTCAATCCTCTTCTTTTATTTAATTTATTATTATTATTTATTATATATATTATTAATAAGAAAAATGTAATATTGGTTTTTGTTTTATTCTATTTTAATTACATTAATTAATTAGTATTAATTACATTCTGTAGTCAATTTTTTTTTCAACATCCATTAACTCTAAAATATACATATTTATAAATATAATAATAAATGTGAAGTGAAAATAATTATTTAAAAAATTTAAAATAAAATGTAAGACATATATATATATAATGTAAAAAGTTAAAATAATTCAAATTAAATAATTTAATTGAATGATCATCGAATTATCGAATGATTATTACATATAGGATATTTTGCATAGTTTTCACAAATTTGAACGACTTTCTAGCCCACGAAATTTTGCACAATTCCGCAGTTTTCACAAATTATGCAGTTTGAAAGATTTTTTGTGAAAAATATTTTAGCATTAAATAGGTTGTTACAATATCAAAATCTTTTTTTCTTGCATAATAAAATAAAGAAACTTACGCAAACCGATATCATATGATTATCCAGTTTATTTTCCCTTTAGTTTTGAGGGCAGGAAGAGCGGCAGGAGAAACTAGGGCTTCCAACTTTGTTGAAAATGAGAAATGGCGGAAAAGTAAAAAGTGGAATCGGGAAGAAGGGGGAAATGGGTTTATGTCTATATTGTACTTTAATTTCAATTTTATTTTTACTTCAAATATTAATATTATATTGAGCATTATATATAAAGTTTGCACGTGTAGTTTAAATAAGATGTAGTTCAAATATGGGTCACTTACTATTAGCTACAAAAAAAATGCATAATTGCTATTAACTACATGACTTAAAGCACTATTACTCATAACTACACAATTATGACTGTAGTACCATAAATACCCCTATATATTTGCACAAATTGATTCTGCATAATTGTTTTGCACAATTTCGCCGGTCAACGGTGGTCAACGCCGGTCAACAACCGGTCATCGGTGGTCAACGGCCGGTCCCCTATATATTTGCACAATTGTTTTGCACAATTTGATTTTGCATAATTGTTTTGCACAATTTCGCAGGTCAACGCCGGGTCAATGGAACGGCCGATCCCCTATATATTTGCACAATTGTTTTGCACAATTTGATTTTGCATAATTGTTTTGCACAATTTCGCCGGTCAACGCCGGGCAACGGCCGGTCAACACTGGTCAACAACCGGTCAACTCCGGTGGGTGGGTGTGGGGTAGGGTTGTTGGTTTTAAAGTGTATTGAGTATAAGGTTATATTTGGTATTTTACTTTAATATTATGTAGTTGAGAGTAATTATTTAAATTCCATGTATCTAATAGTAATTTAGGTTAAAAATGTGTATCTAGGAGTAATAAACCCTTCAAATATTAGTATAATTTCTTTAATTTCAATCTCAAACCTTATTTTATTTTATTTTATTTTTTTATATATTAATTATTTATAACAAAGTGATCGGGAAAAGGTGGATTCTTAAATCTGGGTTTGAATCGGATCTCGTTGAGACCTCATTGCTGTTAAAGATGCAGTGTGTTGGAGTTCACTAATTACGTGCGTCATGGGAAGGAAACTGAAGGATTGAGTTGCAAACCTATTCATGAATTTATCCAACAAAGATTTCACCCCACCTCGTGATTCAAACAATCTTTTTTGCAGTAAGAGTTCAAAAAAAATTGTATTATCTCAATATGAGTCATCGTCGCATAATGAAAAAAAAGAAACTTACTCGGTATTTTAGCATTGTAGGATATTTTACAATTTTCGCAAATTCTGCCGTTTGGAGGATTTTCGTGAAACTATTTTAGCATAAATAGGTGTTTGTGATAAAAGCAAGTAAAATATCAAAATCATTTTTTTTTACACTCGATGTGATATTTCGATAAGTTACACCACATGGAGACAAGCTTTTTTCATGCAAAACAAAATTCTCAAATCTTAATACTGTGAAAACCATACCAAACGCACGTATCTTAATTCTCCAAAACTTCCACCAAACTTAATATAATGTTGAACAAAAATATATCAAACCAATTCCTTATTTAAACTAATTAAAATGTTTTTTTTATGCTCCCATATGAAAAAACTCAATCAATTGGGGTCGATCGACCACACATGTTCGAACGTAAGGAATTAATTTAGGATAATATTCGACTACCTCTATTTGAAGAGTGACCAAATTTCGCTCGATCAAAATTGAACGGAACTTGCGATTGCAACTTTTTTTTCCATTCAAAAAACCAACTCCTAACTGGAGTTATATGTACAAATGACTCCCTATCACTAAATGTAATCAACAAAACAACACATGGCATATTTCACAATCTGAACACCTAAATTAATAAGGGAATGTTATAAAAACATTATAAAAAATTGAAGTGTTTTAATATGATTTATTATAGTGATTTAGTAAGAGGTGTGGTGTTTTTCTTTTTCTTCCTCCTCTTCTTCGTAGTGGTGTGAGAGATGTTTAAGTGGTTTCAAGGTGCGGTGAAGAGGAGATTAATTAGATGGGTGTATTAAGTGAAGTTTAATTTTAAAAAATCTTGGCAAAGGGAATTAGGGTGTATGCTTTGTTTGTTTTTTATTTTTTATTTTACATAAAATAATGTATAATTATTATAAACTACATGACTCAAACCACTATTACTTATAACTACACAATTATGATTGTGATACCATAAATACCCCTATGTATTTGCACAATTTGTTTGCACAAATTATTTTTGCACATTTTGTTTGCACATTTTAAATTCCGGCGATAGTCCGGCGGCAGTTTGTTTTGCACAATTTGTATTGCACTTTTTTATTTTTGCACATTTTTGTTTTGCACATTTTATTTTTACACAATTTGCTTTGCAAATTTTATTTTGCACTTTTTTTTCTACCCATTTTATTTTGTACTTTTTTTTTTCAATTTTTTTTCTACACATGTATCTTACACAAGAATATTATGAATAGAGATTTGCAGTGTAGAATAAGATTAGAAAGAAGTGATAATGAATTAATAAAATAAAAGTGGTCGAGGTGGCCTTGAACACAGTAACACATTTATTCAAACTGTGAGTTAATGGAAGAGGAGATATTAAATCAGATGCATCAACTACCTAACTTAATACTGAAAACATCGCAAGAGGAAAATCGTCAGAAAAGGTGAGTCATCTTTCACCCTTCTTTAGCTCCTCTCAACCTGAAGACTGCTCAATTTCAAATGAACTAATTGATTACCAGCCTAGTTGGCCTTCTTCAAGGAGCAATAAAAACATTACATGTGGTGACTCATTTAATAAATCACAATTTCAGCACCCTGTGGAAGATCACAGTCAACCTGATAATATCACCCAAATATCAAGAGGAGCCAGCGGGAAAAAGGAGAGAACCGTTTCTATTCAACAGCAGATAAGTGAGCAAAGGCATACCAGTGCACTGAAAGATGTGCAAGGTTCTCTCTCCTCTACCGTTCAAGTATCTACCCTACCTGTGAGTTCAATCCATCACTGTCCAGACCAAGCTGATGTGCTTCCATCACAACAAGACAACAGCTTCAAGACTGACACCATATGGAATGATATTGCTAATCTGATGGATTCAATTGCTTCTGTAGAAAATGAACTTTCCAAGGTATCTACACGTAAGGATTACTTGGGGCGAGATTCTAATGGCAGAGTTTATTGGGCCTTCTACTCTCCTGGTGCTCAGCCTTGGATAATGGCTTGTGGAGACTTGGCCTCCAAGAAGAGGGGTCCTGAAGATTTTATCAGTATCCCTAGTTCTGATAAGTGGATGCATTACGAATCTGGTGATGATATTGAGAAATTGATGGGATGGCTGAGCGAGACTAACGTGAGGGAGAAGGAATTAAGAGAGTCTATTTTACAGTTGCAGAGTAACAAACTTAGAGACGCCAAATATACTGAAACTCACATTCTAAACAAAGTAGAAAAGAATGATATTGGCAAGAAGAATCTAAACAGATTAACAAACTGAATGTTCTTACTGCTGTTTTAAGAAATGGTATAACAGAACCAAAGCTCAACCAAAAACTAATCCAATCCAGTTCGATTTCTCCTCCACTCTCCCTTCCACTGCCGTCGCCTCCCCGGAATCCATGACCTCCGCCGACGAGCTGTTCTTCAGCTGCCAGATATGACCAATGAAGCTTTCCACTCACCTCCAGTGCCATCAGCTGCTCGACCCTCTAATCGAGTCCGACGACGTCGTTGACAAGGACCAATAGTTCACCCGCGATAGGGATTTGAAGTTCCGCGAGGGATTCCTTCGTCGGTGGATCAGATCAATGTCGCCAATGTGGAACCCAGCGCTGTCGTTTTCGTGGGAAACCGACGACCGCATTTGCTGAGACAACAAATATCCTGCCGCGGACAACGAGAAAATATCGAATGAAATGACGCTGTGCGCATCGAGGTCTTCGTCGGCAGGAAGGAGTTCGAAGAGATGGGTAATTTTGAAGGAATTTCTGTACAGAAGCAAGAACGAGGAAAGAAACGAGGGTCAAATATTCCGGTCATTCTCGCTGGTGAATGAGAAGAAGGTGGCGGCGAAAGAGGAGGGCAAAAAGACGACGGCGGCGGTCACTAAGAAGGAGGGCAGAAAAAGGAGGGGTGTGTCGGCGCATGAATTGGGAATAAGAAATGCGTGGTTGGTGGTGGAGTCGATTAACGTGTAGCTTTTGGATTGAATGGGGAGGATAATTTTGTCTCATTATTCACTAATTGTGTATCTGATAGTATTTTCTATGTTTCAATGTATCTCATAATAAATAAGTTTAAAAGTGTGTATTGGAGAGTAATAAACCCTTTAATCAAAAATTTAGGATTATGCAATACATTCTTTGTTTTGATTGAGATTTACTCCTTCCGTCCAATAAACAAAATTGCACTTCTTATTTTTTTCGTCCCATAATAAATTCAGACTTCCAAATAAGGACATACACTCAAATCAATAACCTCACAAGATACTCTAATTTCAAAATTGACACTCATTTACAATTCACATAACTTATTTTATAATTTATTTATCACCTAAAAATATCAGACTACCTAAGAATAAAGTAAAAAATAATTTTTTCTTAAACTCCATAACTATTGTGAACTTCTCTTTTGAATGGTGGAGTAATAAACTCATCTTTACATAAGTTCCTCTTTATCTTTTGCACACACCACACATTAATTAATTAATTTAATAAAGTACATATTAACCCAATTTATTTATTGAATTTATTAAATCCACCCAATCATAATTGTTTTTTTTTTAATTCTACCCTTACTCAAAACAAACTATCACCCCAAAATTTGAAAAAAGTGGAGCTGGTTGAGGAAAAAAAAAAAAAAGGGAAAATAAATTGGGTGTTGTTTGGTTAGAAGAAAAAAGAAAATCTATAATCTGATAAACCCCCGAGGCAAACACGCGGGGCGTCTATCCATCGACCTCGATTTTCCGCACTGCATCATCGTCATCTTCGCTATTCCAGCGTTTCAGTCGCAGCCAAAATGTCTCGAGGGAAGATGGGGCAGAACGCCAAACGATTCCTTGACTTGCAGTACAAGCTCTTCTCACGCCGCTATGGCCAGCAATTGATGGACATTCTCGATTTCCCCGTCAAGCTTATACTCTCGCCCTTCACTCTCCCCTTCGACATCGCTGGTTCTGCCCCCCGCGGCTTTGGCGTCCCTGAATTCGTCTCCAAGCTCTCCTACTCCGCCATTTTCGTATGCTTTATCTCCTCCTTTTTTTCTCTACTTTGTTTCCTTGTGCGTTTGTGGAGCTATACGTGTTGCTTATTGTGTGATTTTAGGGTGAAATTGCGCGTTTTAGGATTGATTTTAAGTTGTCTGGGTAGGTTTTGTTTCTGAATTGCGTTGGAGCATTAGTGTTCGTATTCTATACACACACAATTGCAGTTTCATATTTATACTTGCAAAAGAATTTTCGGTTGAACGGTGACAATTGGTTGAAGTGATTGTAGTTGAATAGGGAGCTACAACAAAAGATGGTGTAAGTACGGATTTTTCATCTAAAAAGCTATTATGCAATGTGGCTGTGGCCTGCATAATCTTTAGCACGTTTGAATTTTTTGTTCTTGCTTGGTTCTTAACTTGTTGCGTTAATGTCCGGACTGTTGAATTCTTATGGAAATTTCGTACTACTGTTGCTTGGATATGATTTGAACACTAACATTGCACATAATATTTCTCCATGTTAATAGATTCACAAATGAGAGTATCATTTGCCTTCCTATTTTTCTTTATGGCACTCTACATGGTTTGGCAGTTCAATTTGTATTTTCAGTTAGAATCTCCCTTTACAATCTACAAATATGTATCTGCATGAAGATGGAAATAAATCTATTGGCAAATATGCTTGTCTGAATTGAATTACTGTTGTAATATATATGAACTCTGTGAGAGAAAATTGAATATATCAGTTCAAATTGCACTAGCTCTGTGCAAATACTAGGCACTTTTCGCTCTCTCTGGGATATGAAATGCTTTTAATATAATAGTATGTTTTAGCACTCATGAAACTAATTTTATTTTATTCAGTAATCCATCTTTTTTTTTAGGCCATTGCTACTCTTGGGACTTATGATATTGCATTTGAACTGGGAAAGAAGGTTTTGTCACAGAGGTGATTTTTAGTTTGTGCTTTAAGTTTTAAAGGGACCTCATTGGCAAGCTAAGAATTACAGTGCTAAAGCATGAGAATTACTGTTTTTTATGCCTTCGGTATGTGAAAATGATCAGTCCCAGTGTAAATTCATGAACTATTTTTTTTTTTTTTTTTATGTTAGGTTGGAATTTAATTATCCACCATATATGGAAAACCAATATTTTTTTACTTAGTCTCTCTCTCTGAGATATGATGTGTCTCATTAACTAATCACATAAGTTGATAAATTGAACAGTCAATTTTAAATGCAGAAACTGTAAAACCTGCTGTGGATGGCAGGCCATGCAATGCACCACATGCAGAGGCTCAGGCAGGGTGCAATACCAAGTGAAAAATTATTCTTTGAGAAGGTATGTTAATACCAGTATGCCTTTAGGAGGCTAAATCTAAAAGGGTTGTAAGAGTGTTTACAGACATTTTTTTAATAATGTTATCTGTTGAAAGAGTCAAGTCTCCCAAATGTACTCACACTTTAATGCATCTCGATTTCATAGAATGGTTCTTAAATCCTATTATGCTATATATATCTCTGAAACTTATTATTCTATATATATCTTGCAGTGGAGAGAAGGCAACAGCTGAAAATATTGCGGATGCAATTACTGAAAACCGAGCTGAATTGGTTCATCTTCCCTCAAGTGTTGACCTTCACTTGCCATTGCCATCTAAAGAGTGTCCAAATTGCGATGGATCAGTAAGGACATTATTCTATATGATGCTACTTATTGTTGCTGAGTATTCTAAGTATGAGTATTGGATAATTTGCAACTTTTCATTCCTAAACATGAACATCTTTATCTTCGTTGATATGCTTGGACACTGATACAGTGATACCGATCCTTTCCATGCTAGTTTTAAGTTTGGTATTGCATTATGTACTATATATTGAATTTATGAGTTTCCATAATAGCCTACATCGAGCAACCATACTGTACCTATTCACTTTCTTGTGGACCTTAGCTGTAAAGATTAGAAGAGATTTTTCAGTATTCATAATTATTGGTCACTTATCTTTCTTTACAGGGGGTTATGAAATGTCCAGAATGTAAAGGCAAGTCACCGATTAGGATATCCACAGATGATGTAAGATCTGGTGTCTTTGTATGCTCATAATCATAACAGATTTACATTCTAATGTTTGTGTAGTTTATGATATTGTTTACATGCACCTGCCAAATCTCATTCATTAGCTCATATATTGTAGCTAGTAATTCTATTTTATTTTCCCATTCCCTCAGATAATGGAACCTCCATGGAAAGCCTGTAACATCATGCGAAAGATGGACTATCCTTATGAGGTTTGTGATATTAAATTTCTGTTACTTTTGTGTTGGATAAATATACTGTGTAACTGTGTGCTTGTATCTCTCAATCCAATCTGTTTATGCAGCATGATACGTCATGTTATCGTATTGCCTTTTCTTCTCAGGATTTATCTTCAGTGTATATTTTCTGCAGTTCAATTTTGAGAAGTCTTAAATTTTTAATGTAGATGAATAGATAACCAGAGAAAATTAGCATTTGGACTGGAAGAAGATTGGGGCTTAATAAATTAGATCATCCAACTTCTTCCTCTCTGTACTCATTACAGTCCATGGTGTTTAAAATGTGACCATATTTCAGTATGGAGTTTGGGCTACAATCAATTTTCGTCCAGTTCTGTTATTATTAATTTTTATTTTAATATGCAGCACATAGTCCACAGTATGAAGGACCCAAGCATCGCTGCATTCTGGTTGATAACCTTTCCTCAGATTGTGGGAGGCATGGAATATGATGAAGATGTCAAGCAGAAAATTTGGTGGGAATACCAGGTCAAGTGAACTTTTCATTTTTGTCATTTTTTATAATATGGGGTTGATCTATATTAATTTGTCACGTTATTCTTACTTAGTTAATTGAAATAGATAATCTAAGATAAAATGTGGTCTGATTGTAGAAAAACTCGCATGTGAACTCTATTTTTGCTAGAACTAAGTGGAAAATTTCATTGCTAGAACTCTGTGTTTGCTAGAATTAAGAGGAAATCTGTGAGCAAGTCCTCTGAGTTTTTCAAGAAACAAACAGGGTGAAAAATAATGAGGAAAATACTTTTTTTAAATAAAAAAAACATCTTTTATCAATGTGGTATCACGTAACTATATCTTTTGATTTTGCCTCAAGCAATTCAAACCATTGGCATCTTCCTATGTGGCTTTGCAATAATGTGGTAACATAAGCTGCAAGAACAAATGAATGACTGCTGTAGTTTGGAGCTCTTTTGGTGTAATCTTTATACTAAGCTTTCATGTGTTGTATTTTTTTCTTATCATTGTTTAGGAATCTGTGCGGTATGATCAACTTCGCGACGAAGTTTGCAAACGGAAGCCTGGTTGGGAGTATTTGCAAGAGGTAGAATGGTTTCAGCTAAGATAGATTTCCCTTGAAAATGTATCTTGTGACCCTCGCAAAATGTCATTATTATAACATTTTAGTGTGTGTGGTTAGGTTGGCTATATGGAAGAATTATGCCCATGTCCCTTCTCTTGCCAATAGAGATCTGGTTTGGCAACCATGCTGAAACAAGGACACTGTTGAGTCATTGCTATGCAGTTCTTTTATCTGCTGATAGAATTTTATGTAACGACTCTCTAGACTATTGGGAGGGGATTGACAAATTATGACAACCTTATCCTCATATCCATTTTCTATAATTGGTGATCTATCACATATGTTTAATGCACTACATCAAGGAACCTCATGATTAGATGATGTTATGAGAACTGGTTTATTCTATGTTTGGTTAAGAGGATACATTCTTTATACCTCCCTCTTTACATGAGCTTCATCCCTGCCTGAAAACTCGAAGTTGCTGATAGCAAGTTAACTCATTCTTTTTTAGATTACCCTGGGTGAGTTTGTAGTATGATATTATATCTGTGTGCACATATAACATTGGAATTATGATGAGAAAAAGGGAAATTATTAAATAAATATTTAAACGCTGTGACCCTAAATCCTGCTTCACAAAGGATTCTTTTCTTGAGTCCCAACAATTTTGGGAATTCAATAACACTGCTAATATCATGAAATTGACAGGCTTTAATCTCTATTGATCCTGTCCGAGCCAAGGATGATCCTGTCATTGTGAAAAATATTCCATTTTACAAGGCCAAGAAAGCTTTGGAGGCAGAAGTATTGAAGCTTGATCCTCCCCCGAGGCCTCATCATTGGGGGGTATGTTTGTTTTTCTCATGTTCTCTTGCTGCCTTTAGTTAAAATTGTTACTATGTGATGCCAATAGTTAAATCGTGGAACTGGCTTCGAAGTCGGCATTCAACTGAAAAGTTAATAGTGTAGTTGTAATATACCTTTTTTCCATTCTTTTTAGTTGTCCGAAGATCCAATGAAAAGTTTCCTGCTTTCTTCATCTTTTCTTATAAATAAAACCACTCACTTAGTCACATTTTATTCCTCTAGCATGTCCATGTTGTAATTTCATCATTGCCAGTACAGACCGTTGAGTTTAAGCACTTTGCAGGCATTGGACCTACCACTAAGTTCTTCTTCTTGGAGTGAGGAAGACCTTAAAAATCCGAAGAAGCTCTACGAGATGACAGTACTTCTTAATGCACAAAGAGAAATAGCTGACAAAATTTTGGATGCACAGTGGGAAACAAAGTGGCGGGAAGAGAAGGTCAGTAAATTTCTGAAGTGCTTTAGTGCCTCTTGACATGGATTTATTTTTTCCATATTCAATTATTCATCATTGCGATTCATACTGTCACCGCAATGCTTCGCTATATCGTTCTTGAAAAGATGAGGATACAAATGTATATCTGTTTTCCTTTTCACATCTCTGCCATTCGAACATATTCAGCTTTTTGTGCATTCTAATGTGCACACAAATTTTGCTGAGGAATGTTGATATCCAAATTTTCAGTTGAACGAGATGCTGAAAGAGAAAGTAGAACCCTATTTGCAAAACATCGACAACAGCGTTCTCCCTAAGCCTATAGTACTTCAGTCGAAGCAGAACAACGACCAAAAGGTTGGTTTCACGTCTCGTAATCAAGTCTTGCATTGAACAAACATGTTTCCATATCTGATATGAATACTATAAAATGCTTCATATTAATCCCATTTAACCAATTGTCTGCATTTGGTGCAGAAAGATCAGCACAGGCGGAGATGGTGGCTGTTTTGAAGGTTTCATCGCT
Source organism: Pogostemon cablin (assembly GCA_023678885.1). Taxonomy (NCBI): domain Eukaryota; kingdom Viridiplantae; phylum Streptophyta; class Magnoliopsida; order Lamiales; family Lamiaceae; genus Pogostemon; species Pogostemon cablin. The sequence goes on from CM042971.1 coordinate 30,398,295, forward strand.
GCAACTTTTGTACCATACAACTTTGCAATATTATAACATTAGGACAAAGGTTGGATTATTTGCTACTCCACCCCAATCAGGTTTGTCCTTAAATATGTTTTTTGAGTTCATATTTTGATGAAATGCAGTGAGCATACATACATTAAAAAGAAAAAAAAAAACACAAACATTCTTATAAATCCTGTTTACATAGCTTAGTGTCTGAACCGGGTCTTTTCTTACTCTAAACCTTGTGGTTCCCCCTTTCAATCATATACCCTATGTATTTGCTAGCGGTTTAAATTAAAGGGGGACCACAGGGTTTACCGTAAACCCGATTCACATGAGACTAACTCAAAAAAGAAAGATAAAACGTACAAATAAATAATTATATAATATAAATAATCTTATTATTACACCTTCCTCCAATGCCTAATAATCACCCCACATAAACTCATGCATGCACGAAACAACAACAATCACTTCAACATTTCCTATTTAAATACCACATCTCATACTTTACCCCACATATCAATAAATACACATTCAACAAATAAAATAAATATACGAGGTATGTATAAATTAAAATTTAAATAATAAATAAATGTAGTAAAATAAAATAAAAATAAGGAAGAGTAAAATCTCAACGGGTGCTTCTAGCGCATTTGGTGGCCCTGGTGCAGCCTCGTGTGTAGGGGTTAGCCCTCTGGTGGCTGTTGCAGTTATAGTATGACTGCCCGCGCTGGTTACATGGCACCCTATTCCGGGCCAGCGCGCCGTAGCTGATGTGCCCGCCTTGCCTCAGCTGTCGGCGTGCTGACTCCGAATCCAGCAGCATTTCCTGGTCCAGCTGGTCTATGACGTCGCCCACCAGCCCCTGCCCACCGTCGCCTGACCCCAGCCCGAAGTAGACGTTGTTATCGCTCGGGTAAGCTGCGGCCACCGCCACCAGCGCCGCCATCACGATAACCAGAGCCACTCGGAAAGCCATTATGGGAGGGAAATTTCTGGTTTTAAGCTGAACAGTTTTTTCTTTTAAATTGGTTTCTCTCAACAATGTTGACTTCCTCTTCTTATATTTATTTTTGAATTTTTTCTTATATTTTCGCTTTTTAGCAAATTTGAGGAGGGAGAAAATGGTGGAGCAGCACTGTTTGCATTGCCTAAACGGCCCGCTTGCCTTCGTTTTAGGGCCCGTTTTATGCTCTACTTCCTCTTGTTTTTTTTTGTTTTGCTATTTATAGTTCGTTTTTTTTGGTCCACATATTTTGATTAAATTTTTATATTTTTCATTTTATTAGATTTAGTACTCTGTGTCCATTTATTAATTTTACATTCAAATTTTGCAATGGGGAGTTTTGGTTTATTCGTACCCACATTTTGACCCATTGGTGCACTTTTGAATTAGCCCGGAGAAGCCCAATCACAAAATAAGCCCATTGAAATTAACTCTTGGGATTTTAAGGATTTTTAAGATTTTTTTTTTTAAAGAACTTGGGTTGAAAATTCATGAAATAGGCCATTCGATTAATGGATTAGGCTCGTTTATTCAATACAACCAAACAGACTGGTGAAGAGTTTGAAGTAAAATCTTTCTCAAATTAAGCTGCATCATTCGTTGAGGCGCACATGATTTTTTGTATAATTTTCGTTTGTTATCTTCTCGTGAGATTATATTTTTGAAGAGCAGTATTAGTAATTATTACTATTAATAAAAAAATTACAAGAAAAACTCTTTTTTTAACAAGTTATTTTGTGAAAATGGTGGGTATTGTACGTCATCTTGGCATGCCGACATTAAAACGGTCAAAATATGGGAAAGAGTTGCGTGGTTGGAGGTGTCATTAAAATTGTTGAATATACACGTTTGTATTGAACCATAAATGCACTCTTCTGAGCGGTGCACGGAGGATAAAAAGACCTCACAACTAAGACTGCGGATTCGCATTTGATATAGATCCAGTCCTTTACATGTATAATTAAAGAGTAAGTCGACTATATAAACCTACATGGTTGGGTTCGAATCTTCCATCGTGCAACTTCCTAATCTACTAATGGTGGAGTCCACCATTTACAAATCGGCAAAAGCTCCTGTGCCCCCGGAGACACGTCGTGTTCCCATGTGAACACAACCCTCTCCCTCCATATCCTATTTAAATCTATGTATTGCTAGGGGTTTAAATTGCAAAGGGACACGGAAATTACAAAGGCGCAATGTATCTGGGGCACAAGACCCTCACCCTTACAAAGGCACTCCCTTTTTCCTTTTTGCTGCTGCTCAAATATCTTCATTCATTATTATGGAGTATATGCCAATTCTATTTTCATTTTTATATATTTTCGTCGTCCATAAAGTATTTTGCTAATTATTTATTAAAAATATTATTATCACTAATATTTTAGAATTTAGGATTAGAGAGGAACTATGGTGCAACCGGTTGTACCAATTGAATTGGTACAACCTTGGTCCCCACTCTTCTTAATCAATTTTTGCTCCTTCATTAATGTTGTTTTTTAGTATTTTATTTTTAAATTTATTTTATTTAAATGAGTATTATACCCTAAACATAAATTATACCCTAAACCACAAGGGTAAAATTACAATTATACCCTAAACTCTAGGGATAAATTATACCCTAAACCACAAGAGTAAAATTGTAATTATATCCCTAAAAAAACAGTAACTTACAGCTACAATTTAAAAAAAAAAAAAAGAGAAAAATACACATTAAAGATGACAGAAGGAGATTGTACCGGGATTGTACCAATTGAACGTTATACAGAAGTCTTTGCCTTAAGATTTAGGTTGGTGTTTAAAAGACGAGGTTAGAAGCGTACTGTTAAATGTTAATTGTCATATATCGCCACGTACACGTGCACACGTGAATTGTGAGTGTCGTAATCGTGATTTGATTGTGAGAACCAAGTTTATCCAAATGTTTGGTCTTCATTAAATTTCTGAATTTTTATTAATTTTTTTAAACTATTGATAACACAAGATTTGCGTGTGTTAACTTAATCATTTTATCATCCCCCCCCCCCCCCCCCCCCCCCCCCCCTCCCTCTTTTTTTGGAATTGTCCCAATCGAACTTATAACAACACTCAAAATTTATAAAAAAAAAATAAAAAAAATACCGTTTCACACGGTTTCATATGAGTAGTTATATGTCTCTAGTGTTTTATATGTGATATAAAATTAGATGGGCATATTGTTATATAAATAAAATATGTTTATAAGTAGTTAAAGCATATTTGTAGTGAATCATATTATAATATTTTAAAATTTTATTTTAATTCATTATTTATTGTACTTTTAAAATATATATTTTAACTACGAATTAACATACTTTGCCTATATAATAGTCATATTTTAACAACGTGTCAAACCGTTTCATATAATTACCGTCTCACATGAGACTTTGTTATGTTCTATTATTCTTAAGAGTTAGTAAAATATTTAAAAATAATTATTTTTAAATAGTAACATTTAATTGAGTTCGTCTTATGTAAGATCATTTTACATTTTTTAAAATATGATGTTACTTTTTAATTACACTTCAAATTGTTCATAAAATAATTCACTACGGTACTATTAAATTTTATTAACAATATACTCCCTCTGTCCCAAAATTGATTACACACTTTTCACATTTATCCGTCTCAAAATAGATTGCACCTACCAAAAAAAGAAAATATCACATCAATCCCCACCCCTAAAAGTTCATCTTAATTACAACTTTACCACACTCATCTAACACACATAACATATTTTATAATTTATTTATTACCTAAAAATACCACAATACCCCTAAAAAGTTAACATTTCTTAAACTCCGTATCTACAGTAACAGTGCAATCAATTTTGGGACGGAGGGAGTATCATTTTTATGCGGTAATAAGAAATCCATTTTGTAAGACAATTACACAAATATTTATAGGCATTATAACGTTTCATTCCACAAGTAGATATTATAGAAAATGACACACCAATGAACGATATCACCCCCAATATGTCACGGAACATTTGGTGCCCATTATAATACTCCAATATATTTAAGTAGAAAGAATTTAAGTGAAACAAGATTAGATTCGAATTATTTGGAAATTACTTTTGACAAGTGTTGTGATTATATGCAATAAATGATTGAAAAAAAGATGAGGAGAATGGTATATGATCCAAATAAGATTGTGTCGGCTACTTCTGCATCTGTCTCATTCATCTCGATTTTCCGCTGTCTACGTGTCCTCTGCGTGTTCTTTTTTCTACTTTCCTTTTCAACAACTCATATTTAATTTTATTTATTTATTTATTTTTGTCTAAATATTTTGATTTTTCTCCATATATGCTATCGCATATTCTGTTCGATTTCTTTTATACTCCTACTAGCTAGATTTAATTTAATGCATTTTTCTTTAGCAGATATTTTTATATAATTATTTACACTTTTATTTGTATTTTTAAATAATTTTGTTAATGTATATGTGAAGCTAAAACATTGGTTTGAAGCATAAATTTTATGCTAAATTTAGTTAAATATGATTAATTAATAAAATAAATTGGCATGGGTATATAATAGCCCACCTACATTTATGAATATTTAATGAAATGCTTATTTATTTGTTGACAATATATATATAATAAAAAGAGTAATTACAATCCTAATAGCTCTTTTACCTACGGAAAATGAAGAAACTATTAATATATATTTAACAAAGCACATAAATATTTATTCAAGTCCATTTAAAAATTTCAAAATTTATTGATTTTAGTACTATAAAATTTAAAATTTATTCTTTAATTTTTTTTAAATTATAGGAAATTAAAAAATAAAGTGAATGAAATTAATATAAAATCATTAAAGTTTTATAAATATATATTACAGACCTAAAACTTGACTAATAAAACTTAAAAATCATCTAATGGTATTCCATTTTTATACTTAAAAAAATAAAATCTCATTAATGCTATGGAGAGAAATATATCAATCAAACAGGAATATTTATTACCTTGATTTATTCTTATTTTTCCATCGACCAATCTATTGATGACTAATAAATTAGCAATTGGATTTCCATCAATGTCCAAATTGCTGGTTTTTTCCACATCAACGTCGACCAACGTGTCCAACATATACATACTTATACATTATTTATTTCTTTTTATGTGTCATTTACTATTTTATTTATTAAATGCAAGTCATCTCTTGTGTTACAAATATTTTTTATAATTAATTTAATGTCAATTATATAAGAATTTAATAGTTAATTTTAAGGTATAATATTTAATCTTATGAAACACAATTGTGAGATAGTTGATTGGATTGCATACTTTTAGCATTTTCTTTATGTAGTGTAGATACATTTCTATCTTATTTAAGATAGAATATGCGTCCCCTTTCAATTAATTAGTATTAATTTTTCCTTTTTGTTTTTATTTTTATTATATTTAGAAAATCATTATATCTAAATTTAGGGATAATGTGTGTTTTTAATTAATTACTACCAGAATCAAATTACAGTTATATTCTTAGAATTATTACTGAACTTTAAATCTTAAGAATAAAATATATCTTAAATCATGAATGTTAAATTACAATCATACTTTTAAATTACCACTAAAACTTTAATAGTAAAACATGCTCTAAACCAAGAGTAAAATTATAATTATATCCTAAAAATTAAATTCAAATTCTAAACATAGGTAAAATATGTTTTAAATTACAAAGGTAGTATTGCAATTATACTTTTAGAATTAACACTAAATTCTAAGGATAAATAATAAATTTAAGGAACAAAATATGCCCTATACTTCCAAGGTAAAGTAACTACTAATTATAATCTAAATTGGAGGAGTGAAATAATAATTATAATCTTGATATTAAATTAAGAAAAAAAAAACATAAAAAAATACTGCATAATGTTCTCAACGAAATTTTGGGAGGGGCTGTCCTATGCTAGTTAGTGTCATAAGAGAGAGTTTTAAGGAACTAAAAGATAGATGACTTTTTTCATATCTAAGAATATGGAGTAAGTTTTATCATAGGAATTTTAGATCTTTTCAATGAAAAATAATTTAATACTCGTTTAATAGTTTCGAATCAAATGTACAACGAGTTTATTTATACAAAAGAAACTCTCATGTTTATGTGTTTATATCAATGACATTAAAGAAAATAATCCAATGATGATGCAAGAGGAAAGTAATAAAATCAATCCGAGATACGAGGAACGAAATTTATTATGAAAAAGGAAAAGAAGAAGAAATAAATGGTTCAGAAACAGACATTTATGATTTTATCTACTCAAACAAATTCAACTCCTGTTACAAACAATATGAGAAAATGGAGTAATAATATATCACAGAATATTAATTTCTACCAAAAAAAAAATATTAAAAATAAAATAAAATTTTGAACAACCCTTAATTCTGAACCATAAACCCACCCAAAACCACACTCAACAACACAGTGGAGATCATCAACACGATCGACGACGGAGAGCCCGACGGCGCCGCCAAAGAACCCGGCGAATTAACGTCGGCCGGCGTACCGCTTCCCGGCGCTGAAGGACCAGGTGATGTCGCTGTAGAAGAGCCCGGCGTTGTGGATGATGAAGGTCCTCCCGACACGGTAGTTGCCGACGGTGAGGCAGCTGGTCCCGCCGAAGAAGGACCCGAAGCTCCACCGGGTGAGGTAGCTGGTCCAAAAGCTCCACCCGATGGAGGGGATAAAGGTGAGCTACCTGGTGCCGACAGGGGTGAGCCACCACGTCCACCTGGTGGAGAATTTGGAGACAAGGGTGAGCCACTAGGTCCGGCAGCTCCTCCCGGAGGAGAATTTGGAGACAGAGGTGAACCACCCGCTCCACCCGGTGGAGAATTTGCGACAGTGGCGAGCCACTTGGTCCTGCAGCTCCTCCCGGAGGAGAATTAGGAGAAAGAGGTGAGCCACCAGCACCACCCGGCGGCGGAGAATTTGGAGATAGAGGTGAGCCACCAGCACCACCCGGCGGAGAATTGGGAGACAGGGGTGAGCCACCAACTCCACCGGGAGGAGAATTAGGAGAAAGAGGTGAGCCACCAGCGCCACCCGGCGGAGAATTCGGAGATAGAGGTGAGCCACCAGAACCACCGGGAGGAGAATTCGGAGACAAAGGTGAGCCACCAGCTCCTCCTGGAGGAGAATTCGGAGACAGAGGTGAGCCTCCAGCTCCTCCTGGCGTAGAATTGGGAGACAGAGGTGAGCCACCAGCTCCTCCCGGTGGTGATTTCGGAGACAGTGGTGAGCCACCAGCTCCACCTGGCGGAGAATTTGGAGACAGCGGTGAGGCACCAGCTCCACCCGTTGGAGAATTTGGTGATGGCGTGCCACTACCCGGAGGAGAATTAGGAGACAGAGGCGAACCACCAGATCCACCTGGAGGAGAATTTGGTGATAGAGGTGAGCCACCAGATCCTCCCGGTGGAGAATTGGGAGATAGAGGTGAACCACCCGGAGGAGAATTTGGTGACAGAGGTGAGCCACCAGCTCCACCCAGTGGAGAATTTGGAGACAGCGGTGAGCCTCCAGCTCCACCTGGAGGAGACTTCGGAGATGTTATGAAACTTGAGCAAACACTTGAAAATGATCACTCAAGAAACTGCATTCACTTGTTTGTTGAATCACTCACGTTTCTCACACACTTTGATAAACAAAATGAAAATGAAATGAAAAAGAGATCAACACAAAGATGTATAGTGGTTCGGCATAGCCTACATTCACTGTCTTGAGAGAAGAATTCACTAAACAATGAAGAAGATGGTTACAAGAATACAAGCACCTGAAAACCCTAATCCTTAAGCTTGTATCTAATTGATATGTGAAGAAGATGTGTTGATGATTCTGATTTCAGCTGTCATTCTACTTCTTATATGGATGTGTGTCTCACGTGTGTAATCCATTCACAATGCACACACTTAATCAGTTATAACCAACTGATGAAACCATTGCAACTGATTTACTGAACACAGGTTCGACCTTGGTTCGACCAGTACATGAGGTCGAACCATGAGTGTCGTGGTCGAACCAAGGATAGAATGACTTGCCTGAAATGATTCGACTAGGGTTCGACCTAGCTTAACAGGTCGAACCTAACCTTAACAAGTCGAACCTTAGTCAGTTATAACCAACCGTCTGTGGTTCGATCAAGGTTCGACCTAGCTCATCAGGTCGAACCTTAGCTTAACAAGTCGAACCCTTGCAGTTACAATTAACTGTCTGCTGTTCGATCAAGGTTCAACCTAGCTCATCAGGTCGAACCTTAGCTTAACCATGTCGAACCTTATCCACCTTCCAGCTGATGCTTCCAACACTCACTTCCTCCATCTGATCACAACCCTCCATGCTTTTGTAGTATGTATGTATAAAGTATGCATGGTCTACTTCATCACAATTCTCCACCTTAGACCTTGCATCTTCATGTTAGCTTCATCTTCTCCACCTTGCTGCTTTTATAAGGAGCAGCAACCTTTCCTCCTTCATTTAATTCAACTGAACCAAATGCTTACACAGCTCATACTTCTGAGCTGGTAAGACTTTTGTAAACATGTCTGCAGGATTGTCATCTGTCTTGATCTTCTTGATACTCACAATCCCTTTGTCTATCATGTCTCTTATGAAATACAACCTCACATCAATGTGTTTGGTTCTTTCATGGTATCCTTTATGCTTGGAGAGATGCACTGCACTCTGATTATCACAATGTATCTCAACTGACTCTTGTTCAATCCCAAACTCACTCAACATACCTGTCAACCACACTCCTTCTTTTACTGCTTCTGTAAGTGCAACAAACTCTGCCTCTGTGGTTGATAATGCCACTATATGTTGATGAGTTGCTCTCCAACTTACTGCAGTACCAAACAAGTTGAATACATAACCAGTAAGAGACTTCCTAGTATCAAGATTTGCTGCATAATCAGCATCAACATATCCTACTACTGCCTTATCCCATATTGTCATTTTCTGAAACTTCAAACCTGCTGTGATGGTTCCTTTAACATACCTGAGAGCCCACTTTACTGAACTCCAATGTAGTAAGCCTGAATTACTCATAAACATGCTAATCATACTCATAACATAAGCTAAATCTGGCCTGCAACATATCATTGCATACATCAAACTACCAACAACACTGGCATAAGGAACATTACTCATCTCAAACCTTTCTTGATCTGACTGAGGAGCTTGGAGTAGGGACAGACTCACACCTTGTTTAACTGGTGTAGTTACTGTCTTACTGAGATTCATATTGTATCGCTTTAATACTTTGTCTAAGTATGACTCTTGGAACAACTTCAGCTCACCAACTGATCTATTTCTCTCAATCTGCATACCAAGGATCACCTTTGCTTCTCCAAGATCCTTCATATCAAATTCCTGCTTAAGTATCTCCTTTACTTCACTTATACCAGCTTGATCATTGCAAGCTATGAGGATATCATCTACATACAAAAGTAAGTATGTATAACATCCACCTTTGTTCCTAACATAAACACAACTGTCATGTAGGCTCCTGCTGAATCCATTTGATGTGATGTAATAATCAAACTTCAGATACCACTGTCTTGGACTTTGTTTTAGACCATACAAAGATTTCAGCAGTAAACAGGCCTTATTCTCAGCTCCTTCAACACTTACACCATCAGGAATCTTCATGTAAATATCCTCTTCAAGATTTCCATGCAAGAATGCTGTAGTCACATCCATCTGATGTAACTCAAGATCAAACTGAGTTACTAATGCTAGTAAGATTCTGATGGAACAGTGTTTGACAACTGGTGAGAATATTTCATTGTAATCAACACCCTCCTTTTGTGAGAAACCTCTTGCTACAAGTCTTGCCTTGTATCTAACACCTCCTTCTTTGTTTGTAACAGGCTTCTTCTTATAGATCCATTTACAGCTTACTAACTTATTGTTCTTTGGTCTGTCAACAATCTGCCATGTTTTTTTCTTATGTAGTGACAGTAGCTCTTCTTCCATAGCAACTATCCACTTGTCATTGTCATTCCCTGATATAGCTTCATCATATGTTCTTGGCTCATAATTCTCTATATCAGATGCAACATATAATGCATATGATACTATATCAGCTTCCATGTACCTCACTGGAGTTTTAATCTGTCTCCTTAGCCTATCCCTTACAAGTTGATAAGAACTTAGATCATACCTTGAACTGGATGAGCTAGGAGAGCTATCTTCCTTATTCTGATCAGCACTGTTATCATCTTGATTTGACTGCTGAGCTTCCTTCCTTGCTTGCTCCACCTGAGGCTCATCAAGATCTGTAGTAATTGATACTACTTAATTCCTTTCAACCAATGGCATCTTCCTTTCATTAAATGTGACATCTCTGCTAACAATAAACTTGTTAGCTTCATAACACCACAACCTGTACCCTTTTGCTTCTTGTGAGTATCCAACCATCACACACTTTACTGCTCTAGGTTCCAACTTATCTTACTTCACATGAGAGTAAGCCTGACACCCTATTACTCTCAAATGAGTGTAACTAGGTGTCTTTCCAGACCACATTTCTTCAGGTGGTTTGAATTTCAAAGCTGCTGATGGACATAGGTTGATCAGATAGGCTGCTGTAGTCACAAGTTCACCCCAGAACCCTTTAGTGAATCCTCCACTACTCAGCATACATCTTACTCTTTCTAACAATGTTTGATTCATTCTTTCTGCAACACCATTTTGTTGTGGAGTTCCAGGTGTAGTCTTGTGCCTCTTGATTCCCTTTCTCTACAGAAAACATTGAACTCTTCTGAAACAAACTCAAGCCCATTATCTGACCTCAAGCATTTCAACTTCTTTCCTGTCTGATTCTCCACCTCAGCAAGCCATTCCTTAAATGCAGTGAATGCTTGATCCTTTGTTTTAAGAATCTTCACCCATAACTTCCTAGAGTAGTCATCTATGAAAGATATAAAATATCTTCCACCTCCAATAGTTGGATTCTTTGATGGTCCCCATAGATCTGTATGAACATACTGAAGCTTCTCTGATGAAGTATGTTCTCCAGAACCAAACTTCAACCTCTTTGACTTACTTAGAATACAGTCTTCACACTGATCCATCTTACAGGTTGAACTTATGTCTAGTAGCTTCTGTCTTGCTAGCTCTTGTAACCCTCTCTCACTTACATGAGCTAATCTTCCATGCCACAACTGAACATCTTCTTGCTCTTGAGAAGTGTTCAACTGTCCAGTGACAACTGATCCTTCAAGAAAATAAAGATCAGAGCTCTTAACTCCTTTCATTACCACTGACTTATCCTTTATGATGGTGAGTACACCTTTCTTCACATGGTACTCACAACCCAAGGAGTCTAACATACCTAATGATATCAGATTCCTTCTCAATCCTGGTACATACCTCACATTTGTGAGCAACTTAATGGATCCATCAAACATTCTGAATTTGACAGAAACAATACCCTCAATCTTGATGGCTTGATCATTGCCTAACAAGACTGATCCTTCAAGATATGGTTTCAAATCAGTAAACCATTCCTTGACTGATGTCATATGAAAAGTGCAGCCTGAATCTAACACCCACTGGTCTGACACTTGACCAGAAACAACAACCAAAGCTTCAACATAATCTTGGTCCTTGTTACTTCTATTTTCAGTCACCTGATTTGCATGGATTCTTTGATTTCCTCCCTTTTCAGCAATCTTCTTGGCTACCATTGCTTTCCACTTATGACAGTTCTTCTTATAATGACCAGGCTTGTTGCAGTGAAAACAGTTATTGTTTTCTTCACCTGCTGATGTACCTTGATTACTTCTTTCATATTTCTTCTTATCAGCATCAGACTTCTTATCATTCTTGCTCCACTTATGTTGTTTGTTGGCAACAAGACCTTCTCCTGCAACTGCATTATCTGAAGTCTTATGGAGCACCTTTGCTTTGATTGCTAGAATCACTTGCTCCAGGGAGATTGATTCAACATTTCCATACAACAATGTGTCTCTCAAACCTTCAAAAGACTTAGGAAGAGCTGACATCAATATGACAGTCTTATCTTCACTTGATAGTGCTACATCAATGTTCTCTAAGTCATCTATGATCTTATTGAAATCATCTAGTTGGCTTAGAATAGACTTATCTTCTGATACTTTGAAGGAGTAGAGTTTCTGCTTGGTGTACAGCCGGTTTGCCAATGTCTTCACCATGTAAAGATCAGCAAGCTTCTTCCACATATCTCTTGCAGATACTTCCTTGGAAACTTCCCTTAGAGCTTTATCACCTAAGCACAGAATGATAACACTTCTTGCCTTGGACTGTTGATCTTGATCTGCAGCTAATATACCAGCATCCACAGCAGCTGCTTGATCTGCTTGTTCTGGTAGTGGTTTAACTGCATCAGCAAGACCTTGTTGGATCAGAACAGCCTCTATCTTCATCCTCCACAGACTGAAATCAACTTTCTCTGTAAACTTCTCCACATCAAACTTAGTTGTAACCATGATTCTTCCCTTCTTTTATGGTATTGTGGCAGCTTCTTGTTCTTCCCACAGACGGCGGCACTTGTTATGAAACTTGAGCAAACACTTGAAAATGATCACTCAAGAAACTGCACTCACTTGTTTGTTGAATCACTCACGTTTCTCACACACTTTGATAAACAAAATGAAAATGAAATGAAAGAGAGATCAACACAAAGATGTATAGTGGTTCGGCATAGCCTACATCTACTGTCTTGAGAGAAGAATTCACTAAACAATGAAGAAGATGGTTACAAGAATACAAGCACCTGAAAACCCTAATCCTTAAGCTTGTATCTAATTAATATGTGAAGAAGATGTGTTGATGATTCTGATTTCAGCTGTCATTCTACTTCTTATATGGATGTGTGTCTCACGTGTGTAATCCATTCACAATGCACACACTTAATCAGTTATAACCAACTGATGAAACCGTTGCAACTGATTTACTGAACACATATTCGACCTTGGTTCGACCAGTACATGAGGTCGAACCATGAGTGTCGTGGTCGAACCAAGGATAGAATGACTTGCCTGAAACGGTTCGACCAGGATTCGACCTAGCTTAACAGGTCGAACCTAACCTTAACAAGTCGAACCTTAGTCGTTATAACCAACCGTCTATGGTTCGATCAAGGTTCGACCTAGCTCATCAGGTCGAACCTTAGCTTAACAAGTCGAACCCTTGCAGTTACAATTAACTGTCTGCTGTTCGATCAAGGTTCGACCTAGCTCATCAGGTCGAACCTTAGCTTAACCATGTCGAACCTTATCCACCTTCCAGCTGATGCTTCCAACACTCACTTCCTCCATCTGATCACAACCCTCCATGCTTTTGTAGTATGTATGTATGAAGTATGCATGGTCTACTTCATCACAGGAGACAATGGGGAGCCACCTACTCCACCCGGCGGAGAATTTGGAGACAACGGTGAGCCACCAGCTCCGCCCGGTGGTGAATTCGGAGATAAAGGTGAGCCCCCAGTTCCACCCGGCGGAGAATTTGGAGAGCCACCTGGTGGAGATTTCGGAGACAAAGGTGAGCCACCAGCTCCACCTGGAGGAGAACCAGGAGACAGTGGCGAGCCACCATGTCCAGCCGGCGGAGGATTAGGAGTCAATGGCGAACCACCATGTCCACCAGGAGGTAGAGGAGCACCGGTGGCGGCCTGACGGCTAAGACAACGACGAGAAGTTTCTGACCACGATCACAGTCGTCTTTATTGCCACTGATAAAATAGAATTGCCCCTATCGATCAAACGTGAACACAGAATCTCCATCCTCCAATTTAACAATCGGATTTCCAGCATTGCACTTGTCATAATCATCTTTGCTCACCACCACCACTGAATTCGTACCCTTCTTGTATTTAAACACTGCAAAATCAAAATCAAAATCAAAACAACAAACACACGACTGATGATGATGAGAGTGAAATTAAATAGACTTACAGAGAGAGTCATTAATTTGAAATCTATTCCTCTTAGACCGATGATCGTAGCTCTCAGAAGGGCTCACCACCCACCCATCTTTCCCACCAACCACAAATTCGTAACCCAATGAACAACTCACTAAACAACTAAACACCACAACACAAACACCAACATGAAACCTATTATCACCCATCAATCAAACAAATACAACACCAGATATATGGAGTAGTAGATATGATCTTATATCAATGATATCTCTTATGTAACCAAATAAGATTGGAGACATAGAAAGAGAGTGGGGGAGAGAGGGAGAAGTATGGAGAAGATGGGAGAGCGTAATGACATATATAGAGAAATTAATTGTAGAGGTTACCGTTGCAAACGCAAATGCAAATGGGAAGAGATGTGAAGAAATTAAGATTGCAATAAATGGTTGCTTTCTTCTAATAATTCATTCGCCTTTACCCGAATTTAATTTTTTTAAAGCAATATATAATTTTTTACTAAAAGACGAGTTCTAATTTATATTATAATTCTTTTTTTTTAACATTTAAAAAACTTATTAATATAGTAGTTATTATTGATTAATAAGTTAAGAAGTGATAATTCGAGATATAAAAACAAATTTAAAAATTGGATGAGATATCCACGTGGAAAATTTTCAGAGGTCCAACGTATATGAAAATATTAAAGTAGATGGGACCTGCCGACTAGTACTGAATGCGAATTGAATTAAGTGGGGTTTGTAGCTTCTTAACGTTGGTAAGTTATCTTATCTCAATATGTGCTTTTATTAGGATTAAAATTAAAATAAGATTATTATAGGGATAAAATAGGTTTATTGATAATTTAAATATATTTTTTAAAATATAATTAATAATGCATTAAAGTATAATACTCCCTCCGTCCGCTCGAAAGAGGGTCTTTTTTCCATTTTGGTCATCCGCCCCAAAGATGATCATTTCCTTTTTTACACACATGGGACCCACACAAACCTACTAATACAACTAAAATATGGGGTCCACACTCCCACTAATACAACTACCCACTACACATTAAATAATAATACTCCTTAATCCACGTGCCCAAAAATAAAATGTCCTCTTTGGGGCGGACGGAGGGAGTATTAGGTATCATAATATTATTTATTATAAATAAACTTTAACAATTAATATTAGGTAAGTTTTGCCCGAGACAATTTCATACTTTTTAAATTAAATACTCTCTCCGTCCCACTGAAAGGTCATCATTTTACTATATTGGACGTCTAATCCAAATGTTCTCATTTTTCACTTTTAGTAAAAAGGTACAACATGTGGCCCACCACTCACTACTAATACAACTACCCACTACACATAAAATAATAATACTCCTTAATCTACGCACAAAAAGCAACCGATAAAGTTTGGGCGGGACGGAGGGAGTATCACTTTTACTATAAAATGTTATCACTTTTAATTTATACTACATAAATTGTTTATAAATATCAATTTCCATTAATGAAATATCACTTTTCATTATAAAAATATCACTTTTAATCTGTCTTAATTGAATCCTTAAGTAGGATTCACATAAATATTAGCCATTAATACATTGTATAATAAGAATACTTTAATTGATCAATCCATCTCAAAATCATTTCACATAAATAAATGGTTCTAACAAGAGATATTTATAATGTCATGTTATACTGTTTCGCACAGTTCATATGTAAGAAATTATTCCTCATATATAAAAGTAATTGTCTAAGTGATATCTTTTGAACATTTTATAATACAAATAGAACTTGACAAAAATCTTTAATGAAAAAAAAATTAAGGGCACACTTTAAAATTACCATACATCTTCGCAATAAATTATTGCTTTTTATTTATAATATTTATTATATATAAAATAATTAATTGTGTGACTTTTAATTAAAATATCATCACGGATCTTACACAAGTGATGTTGCTCACTCTATATAAACACATGCTCGAATATTTATGTAAATATAATTTCCGGAAAATTTGGAATATATATATATATATATATATATATATATATATATATATATATATATATATATATATATATATATATATTCAAATAAAGAAATACTTCATTCGTCCCGTTTCAATGTTTACGTTTGTTTTTTGCACGTTGATTGAAAAGTATTATATTTTAATAGGTAGTGGGTGGAAAAATATAATATTTGATGTGAAGTGAATAGGTATATCAGTGTTGGATGATATATTTATTTTTTTTGGTTGGTCCCATATTCCTAAAAAGGAAAACGTAAGCATTGAAATGAGACGCGCAAAATAAAAACGTAAATATTGAAACGGGACGGAGGGAGTAATAATTGAGAATGATGAGAAAACGTTCTCTAAAATTTGTTTAGTTTAAAAAAGTTCGAAAGAAAAATTAAATCTGAATTCATGGATCTGTCGGTAAGACGGTAAGTGAGAAAGACATTTAATTTAATAATCTTTGCAGTTTAAGTCAACTAGTGAAGATTTAGTTTTATAAAAACAAAAACATAGAAAGATCACTACAAAAAAAAGTCAAATTTGTGACGGCCGTGAAGTCTTCACAATTGTGACGGTTTTTGTGACGTCTTTTCCGAATTATGACGGCTTCGTGATCAAATCCAGTTTGTGACGACTTAAATTAACTATTTTTTTTTTAAATTTAGTGACGGCTTTTGTGATGGCTTTTGGCCTTCACAAAGTAATGAATGCGTCGTTTCAATTCAAATTCTTTTGTGATGACTTCAAAGCCGTAACAAAAATTAATTAATTAATTTTTTTAAATTTAGTGACGGCCTTTGTGATGGATTTTGACCTTCACAAAGTAATGAATGCATGAAACGGTACCGTTTCAACTCGAATTCATTTGTGACGGCTTCAAAGCCCTCACAAAATTAATTATTTTTTTTTAATTCGTAACGGCAGTTGGGGTTAAAACATAATACTTTTATATCTAAGGATGAAGGAAAATGTGAGATATTACTAGACAAAAATAACTAATGTAAGAGAATATAATATACTAATTATTACATTTTATATAAATACTATATATATTAATTAATACTCCCTCCGTCCCGGTCAAACTGCATCGTTTGACTGCATAAAGCTCTCACAAAAGTTACAGTAAATGTATCTAATTGCTTGGGACGGAGGGAGCATATTATTGTAATAAATATGAAATAAATACTAATAGGTATACATTATACATGTATACATAACTAAATATTGTGGCTGAATATTTAAAAAAGAAAAATAATTTGTTTATTATAATATAATGAATGCGGAATATATTATTTTGATATATATATATATATATATATATATATATATATATATATATATATATATATATATATATATTATTTTTTAATATATTAATGGTTTAAATATGAATGGGATCTACATCTACGAGACTGTACAATTGTGAAGCCATATACTGTATGGTATTAGATATGATAGATGCAAAATGAGAATATACGACATCAATCCCATATTTGAATTATAATTAAAAACATAAAAGTAACCTTCAACGAGCGGTTATAATTAATCAATTACGTGGGCTATGAATTATAAAATATATATATAAAATGTGAATAAATTATAATGGAATGAGTAATTACAAAGTTGTCCTTACTAATAAGAGACACCTCAGCAATTAAACCAACGAAAATTATAAGGACCTTCTAATTGGGTTTGTTAATTTTCTCTTCCCTCCATCACTCTTTCTTAATTTGAGCTGCTGTATCGTACTGTTTCTTCTCCTTCATGAGCATATTGCTTCTTTATTCCTCATAATAGAGCAGCAGCATTTCTGAAATTCTATTGGTTTGCTTATTCTTCTTTATCTTCGTCACCTCTTCGCTGATGAACTAACAAAGTCGACCACCGAACGATTTCAACGGGAAGAATATTTTATCACGATTTTTACAATTTTGCAAACTCAGTCTCTTAAAACTTTCATCCTTGCAATCAAAACAAATTACTTGTCTCAATTCATGATCATCAAAGAGATCCATTACCAGCCAATATATGGATCCATACACAGAGACGCCACTATCAGGGCAATAGTCTCCCAAGAATCCTTTCATCTCCTTCATCTCACCCCCATTTGTTGTCTATGCAAGAATACACTACATAAAGCCTCATATCACCAATTACTATCTAATAATCCTTCATTAATGGATCTTAACACATTCCATGAATAGATCTAATGAGCCAACGGACATCAACCGATGGTGGACAATACAACTCCCGGTACATACTACGAGATAATAGCTCTCAAAAGACGGAGCTCGGTGTTGAAGGCCAGTGACACAGGTGAAGGTCTACGTACCGAAATCAAAATTCGTGAGATCTAATCTAACAAGTATAGATCTGACACACACAACGATGAAAAAAAATACAATCCCATATTTAATCTAAAAAGGAAAAATTGTTTAGAAATGAAGAAGGGGTAGCACCCATCATCCGCTGTTCCACATTTGGATAGCTTGGTTTGTATGTGGCTGCCCCACCACTATGAATACGCACTGCTTGCCGCTCTTGCAACATCGTATATTTATTGAAAAAATATTTGAAAGTCCTCCATGAGAGAAGAGAAGTAGTTGGATGAAGAAAGAGAAAGAGGAAGAGAAATGCAATTGAATGAAAATGGTCTTTTGGTTTCGCTCCAAAAATTTTTGTATGCATTCATTTCAACTTTTTTCTACAGATATTTTTGCATAACGTAGAGAGAGAGATTGGGAACGTGGGTTATATTGTTGGGTGAAATTGGAATTTCACCCCTGCGGATACAAAGGCGGATGTCTCATCCTACCCTCAACGTGGGATGTGTAATACGTTTGCCCACAACGGGCCTCACTTTTTCACAGGCCATTAGGTTTACATGTGTGTCTAACCAAACGTCGTATTATGAGGGTTTACCCATCAATCCCTCTATAATACCTTCAACCAAACAAGTTGTGATGGTTTAAATATCAATGGGATCTACATCTACGAGACTGTACAATTGTGAAGCCAATCAAATAATTGAACAGCATTTGCATTCCGATTAAGTAGAGAGTATTCGTATGTCACTGGGGAATCACAGATAATATAAACTGAGAAGTAGTGACTGACTTAGAGAAAAATAGGTGATCAGCTCAGAGGAAACGGTCTCGTTTCGCATAAGCCAATCAGAACATGGAAAACTTTTCATGAATACAAAACAAGTGATTTTCCACAAGTTTATGCATGGATTGTACAAAGAAACAACATTATTTCATGAAGAAAACTTCAAAATATTATTGAAAAAAATCAGACAGATTCATTTAGATCCATTCAGGTTTCATCTCTTTAAATGTAAGACAAAAAAATGGGTTTGTCACGAATACATGAGCTAACGATTAAAAGAGGTGATGCAGAACTTAAAAAGTAATGACCTTTATTCCAAGAGAATGCCATTTCTATAGAGCTTCAGGAACGTCATCAAATACAACTCCCTCTAACTCACCGTTCTGAAATCCAGTTTGCCATATATGGCCCTAGATCAAAGTTAAACAAAAATTAGGATGATTGAACATTATTCTTTTCCATAAGTTCTCAGAAGAGAAGAGTAGATCTTACTTGTAATTGTTTCAAGGCAGTAATTTTACGGTCAGCTTTAATCATTGCCGTTACATTAGAGACCACAGCAGCAATTACGTCCTCTTTCTCTCCACCAGAAGGAATGGGAACAGCATCAACAATACCGTTTTTAAGATCTTCTTCTACCTGATTGAAGGATTTCCTCAAGGCAAAGATAGACTCAACCAAGAACTGATTGAAGATTGAATGTTTTTCATGTGAGTAGGTAAAGACAAAAAACGATTTATTAATTTTAGGGCACTCAAAGTATAATCACAACTCAAAGACAAAGAGTACTACATAGGAACGGCAAATCAGATTAATAGAGTCTACTTAACTCAATATTATCAGAAATCACAGACATTTGATTTTGCTCATGGAATCTAGTAACTTTGCTGGAAAATAAGCAGAAGCTTTACACTTCCAACATTTTTATATTTAAATTGCCAACGAAGATTGAAAGTTTGTAATATAACTTCAAACAAAACTAACTATTTAACAATCAGTTTATTTCCTCTCTCTTGAGCTCATGCCTGTAAATTCACAGCACAATCTTACCAATGTGCATGTTTAAAAAGCTTTTCTAAATGGTTGGCTTACCTGTGCAAGCAGCAGCTCAATATCAGCTTGAGTTTCAGCAGTGTCATATGTAAGCTCCAAATGCTTTCCCACACAGTCACGAGCATAAGGAAAGAGAACGTCCACAACAAATGATATGGGAGTGGTAGTCCCTTCTATATCCAGCACAATGCAATGCTGAATGTATTGATTTGAAATAAACAAAATGCATAATAAGCTTGGCCCCCAAGAATTGAAGCACATTATAGGATGACTGAAAAGTTACTCTTGACTGTTCAGCGCCGTCACCAATAGAAAGGGTGCCTGCCTTTGTAGACCCTTTGAATCTCTTGCTGTCTGGTACATCATGTGGAATACAAATTGGACCATGAGATGGTGTTGACCAATCCAAGCCTAATTGATGGAGTTTAATGGCAGCATCAAAGAGATAGTGGTAGCATTCAGACTGAAAAAATACGTTCCTAATCAAAATATAATCACCAAAAAAAAAAGTCCAATTTGAAATAAAAAATTTAACACTAGTCTCGGATCTATAATACTGAATCTCATATGAGATGAACTTCTAAATTTTATTTATTTATTTGAGGTTTGTACACCTAAAAGGAAACAAATGCCCTACTTAGATAATTTGTTATTAGCGATTTACCTATTAACATTTGACGAATATCAGACAGACACTAAGTTTGCAGCACATGAGTATGCATATTTCATCGCTGTACGATAAAATTTTATATCTAAAAAGCTTACCTGTGTTTTAGCACTGATCCATGAATCTCCCCAGACATATATTCCGTGGTTCCGAGCAAGTACAGCAGTAGTTTTTGAATATGCTTTGATCTGAAATATAAGGAAGAATTAAAAGGTATTAACAATAAGGCATGTGCCAAATTCAAAATCACAAGCCAAAGACGATTTTTCTCTTTCAATTCTTGGTTTTTCTAGTTACTCAGTAAAAGAAATGAATTAAGATTAAAAACAAAAGGACCAAGATCACATTGGATATTTGCTGCAACATTGCTTATCTAGTACTCAACAATTTTATAGGTCACTGGTTTTTAGAAAATTTTAAAGCATACCAGTAATCCTTTATCACTTCAGTCATAATTGCAAAGTTATAAGAAAAACTGTTGGTACTAACAGAAATCGAACTCCCTATCCCAATGACAAGGAAATAACAGGCACTGTATGCATCTTAGAAATAACAACGCCCATTACCCTTCAACTGTGACCAACACGAATAAATACAGCAGAGAAGTCTACGAGAATCACAGTCTAATCAGCATTTTAAGAATGAGTTGCATTAGAAGCTACGGGACTCCTGATTATTAATCAAGTTAATTTTTTCAACAAATGTGATAAACAATTCACAGCTTTGAAACACCATTTTAGCTACTTTTAACTCTTGAAACAAACTGTTATGATGTCCCACATCGGTTCCACACGCAAGTGTGGAAGGACATATAAGTGGTGGTCAATCCTTCACCTTCAGCTATGGTTTTACGTAAAGTTAGGGCTCCCTAGCTTATGTGCCTAACAATTTGGTCCGACCTGCCGGATCCGGACGGGCCACGGGAAGGGGCTACCCGAGCTCATTTACAACTTGAGCCGAGTTCGAGCACCTACTCGGGCTCGTATAATAGCTCTACTTGAGATGAGGGAGTTTATATAAATTTGGTAGCTAAATAATTTTTCTAATTGGGATTCCACAGAGAAAAATGGATGGAAGCTATTCAAACGTGAACTACCGACGAAAATTACACCATTCTGCAACACTCCTTGCTCGTTTCATCAGCTTGACGAGGGAGAAGAATTCATACGGCCCTTTCAAATCGAATTTTGGCTTCCAATCATCAATCCTTTGGTAAGCTTGAGTGTTTAGCTACCTTTAATCCATTGTTCACAATCAAAACACCTCTCAAACCTGAATTCAAGCAAGGTACGTTTTCGTGCCCTAACTTTTTGAATTGGCTTCTAATTTCATAATTGGCGCATGGGCCTTGTGAAATAATATGCTTAATCCTTGCTTAATAATGTTTAATATGTAATGGATAATTAATTGATGGGATTGGGTTGAAATGGTTGATATTACCAGTTTAGGGTTCATGGTGAAATTGGGGTATTCTTGAAATTGATTGAATTGGATGTTTTAGGATGGGTTGTACGATCGATTCCAATATGCACCTTCCTCAGTCCAAGTTGCAATGCGTTTTAAGATGGATGCATGATACAAAAGATGGTAGAATTCCAACAGCTCATCACCAAATTTTGAAGGGAGGATGACATCCTTTTCATAATCCTCCAGCACATCACCTTTCCCTCCGAGATGTGTTGCCATATTTCTGGCACATCTCAATAAGCTTAAATTTAATTTGAGTTCAGTATATTCCTGGTCTAAATAAGGAGCACCTCTAAAGTCCTTGTCCTCGTAACATTTCAAAAGGGAGCAAAAACTTCATCACGGTCCTTAAACCTATCCATTCATCCAACTTTAGAGGGCAAGTCACTCACGACTTTAAAGTATTGCGATTGGTCATTTCTACTTAATGAATCTATCTTGTCGAATATGTTCTGAAAAAACTGCACTCAGGGTGAGTCATCAAAGCAGGATGATACTCACAATATTCTTCCATACTTAGACTTGTATCAGCAGTTCTAATAAAAAATAGTAAATAAATAAATAACATCAAAATTTAATTAAAATAATAAAATATAATGATTCATTAAGAAACTTACTTGACGGGATTAGCAATTTGATACAGGAGTAAGCTCATATCATGAGGTATCTCAATATCGCAGTATCCAGAAAATATATGATCTCTAATAAACGTATCAACAATGTCGAAATTATTCTTCCAAGTCCACGGTGTGAGATCTCGATAGTTTACACCACATGGGACAGACTCCCTTGATGAATAAAAAAATTGTCAAATCCCAACATTGTTGATTCCTCAAACGAGGTGTCTATTCTATGCAAATAATCCATTGCTATAATGAGGGCCTTGATAGCTTTCCTGAATGGCTCAGGAACATAAGAGCCTGATGGATAAGTTACTCGTGACTCAACGAAGGAACATATGAGAACGAGTATGCTGACTCAGGATTGTATGACCATGTTGGAAAAATTCTTTGTTGTTCGGAAACACAGGAATACCCGTAGGAGTCTTTTGGACTTTTATATGAAAGCACGGGTTTCAAACCTGGGTAACAATTTATCATACTTTAAAGAGAAAGACCTGTCGGCTGTCGACTTATCAAAAACTCTCTGTCTTTATAAATCAATAATTGGACTGAAATGATATTCTTGCGGCGCACGTTAAGGGCATGACGAAATTTTCCACATAAATTTGCCGTATTCACAATTCTCATGTTGTTGTGGATCGAACAAATTAAAATGGCAAAACCAAACAAATTATATTATATAAAACTGAAAATCAACCGAGCTTGGAAAAAACTGAATAGCTACGGATTTAATTTTTCCTGTTTTAATTAGATGGTCTTAGGGGTGGACGGTACGGAATATCGAAAATTTTCGTGCATACTATATATCATACCGAAATTTTCGGTATTAGAAAATTTATACCGTTACCGTATCAAAATTTACGATATTAAATTCGGTACACCAACGGTATGCATTTTCTAATATCGTAAATTTTGATACGGTAACGGTATAAATTTGCTCATACCAAAAATTTCGGTATGATATATAGTATGCACGAAAATTTTCGATATTCCGTACCGTCCACCCCTAAGACCATCTAATTAAAACAGGAAAAATTAAATCCGTAGCTATTCAATTTTTTCCAAGCTCGGTTGATTTTCAATTTTATATAATATAATTTATTTTTGTTTGGTTTTGCCATTTTAGTTTGTTCGATCCACAACAACATAAGAACTGTGAATACAGCAAATTTATGTGAAAAATTCCGTCATGCCCTTAACGTGCGCCACAAGAATATCATTTCAGCCCAATTATTGATTTATAAAGACAGAGAGTTTTTGATAAGTCGACAGCCGACAGGTCTTTTTCTTGAAAGTATGATAAATTGTTACCCAGGTTTGAAACCCGTGCTTTCATATAAAAGTCCAAAAGACTCCTACGGGTACTCCTGTATTTTCGAATAACAAAGAATTTTTCCAACATGGTCATACAATCCTGAGTCAGCATACTCGTTCTCACGAGTAACTTATCCATCAGGCTCTTATGTTCCTGAGCCATTCAGGAAAGCTATCAAGGCCCTCATTGGAATATGTATACTCGTTCTCATATGTTCCTCCAAGATACTCGTTGAGTCACGAGTAACTTATCCATCAGGCTCTTATGTTCCTGAGCCATTCAGGAAAGCTATCAAGGCCCTCATTGGAACAATGAGTTATTTGCATAGAATAGACACCTCGTTTGAGGAATCAATAATGTTGGGATTTGACAATTTTTTTATTCATCAAGGGAGTCTGTCCTATGTGGTGTAAACTGTCGAGATCTCACACCGGGGACTTGAAAGAATGATTTCGACATTGTTCATACGTTTATTAGAGATCATATATTTTTTGGATACTGCGATATTGAGATACCTCATGATATGAGCTTACTCCTACATCAAATTGCTAATCTCGTCAAGTAAGTTTTTCTTAATGAATCATTCTATTTTATTATTTTAATTAAATTTTGATGTTATTTATTTATTTACTATTTTTTATTAGAACTGCTGATACAAGTCTAAGTATGGAGGAATATTGTGAGTGTCATCCTGCTTTGATGACTCACTCTGAAAGAGTGCAGTTTTTTCAGAACATATTCGACAAGAAAGATTCATTAAGTAGAAATGACCAATCGCAATATTTTAAAGCCGTGAGTGACTTGCCCTCTAAAGTTGGATAGATGGATAGGTTTAAGGACCGTGATGAAGTTTTTGCTCCCCTTTTGAAATGTTACGAGGACAATGATTTTAGAGGTGCTCCTTATTTAGACCAGGAATATACTGAACTCAAATTAAATTTAAGCTTATTGAGATGTGCCAAAAATATGGCAACACATCTCGAGGGGAAAGGTGATGTGCTGGAGGATTATGAAAAGAATGTCATCCTCACTTCAAAATTTGGTGATGAGCTGTTGGAATTCTACCATCTTTTGTATCATGCATCCATCTTAAAACGCATTGCAACTTGGACTGAGGAAGGTGCATACTGGAATCGATCGTACAACTCATCCTAAAACATCCAATTCAATCAATTTCATCAAATTCCAGAATACCCCAATTTCACCATGAACCCTAAACTGGTAATATCAACCATTTCAACCCAATCCCATCAATTAATTATCCATTACATATTAAACATTATTAAGCAAGGATTAAGCATATTATTTCACAAGGCCCATGCACCAATTATGAAATTATGAAATTAGAAGCCAATTCAAAAAGTTAGGGCACGAAAACGTACCTTGCTTGAATTCAGGTTTGAGAGGTGTTTTGATTGTGAATAATGGATTAAAGGTAGTTAAACACTCAAGCTTACCAAAGGATTGATGATTGGAAGCCAAAATTCGATTTGAAAGGGCCGTATGAATTCTTCTCCCTCGTCAAGCTGCTGAAACGGGCAAGGGGTGTGGCAGAATGGTGTTAGAATCGTGTAATTTTCGTCGGTAGTTCACGTTTGAATAGCTTCCAGCCACTTTCCTCTGTGGAATCCCAATTAGAAAAATTATTTTAGCTACCAAATTTATATAAACTCCCTCATCCCAAGTAGAGCTGTTATACGAGCCGAGCGAGCCCGAGTAGGTGCTCGAACTCGGCTCGAATAGCATAACGAGCTAATACTTGAGCTCGGCTCGGCTCGAATTTCTTGCATATGAGTAATCTGTAATTGAAGGGTAAAAGAGTTAGTATAAGCAGATATAGATATCCAGAATTTTATCCTCATTCTATGATGACAAGTTAAGGTTCATACTCTAAATTCCTTTGATGAAGGATGGAACATTGTTACAAGACAAGATTCCATTCCATGGCTGTGGATAACAGCACCTGCATTACGCATTTCGTATGCCTGCAAAAATGATACAGTAGTAAAGAATCGTTGAGAACTGGCATATATCTTCCTTGAGAAACTTACATCAAATATCTTGTTATACTAATAAATGAATAATCATATTCCATGAAGATGTCAATCATATTCCATAATCATATTCCATGAAGATGTCACCAATAGAAAGGGTGCCTGCCTTTGTAGACCCTTTGAATCTCTTGCTGTCTGGTACATCATGTGGAATACAAATTGGACCATGAGATGGTGTTGACCAATCCAAGCCTAATTGATGGAGTTTAATGGCAGCATCAAAGAGATAGTGGTAGCATTCAGACTGAAAAAATACGTTCCTAATCAAAATATAATCACCAAAAAAAAAAGTCCAATTTGAAATAAAAAATTTAACACTAGTCTCGGATCTATAATACTGAATCTCATATGAGATGAACTTCTAAATTTTATTTATTTATTTGAGGTTTGTACACCTAAAAGGAAACAAATGCCCTACTTAGATAATTTGTTATTAGCGATTTACCTATTAACATTTGACGAATATCAGACAGACACTAAGTTTGCAGCACATGAGTATGCATATTTCATCGCTGTACGATAAAATTTTATATCTAAAAAGCTTACCTGTGTTTTAGCACTGATCCATGAATCTCCCCAGACATATATTCCGTGGTTCCGAGCAAGTACAGCAGTAGTTTTTGAATATGCTTTGATCTGAAATATAAGGAAGAATTAAAAGGTATTAACAATAAGGCATGTGCCAAATT
Source organism: Pogostemon cablin (assembly GCA_023678885.1). Classification (NCBI taxonomy): domain Eukaryota; kingdom Viridiplantae; phylum Streptophyta; class Magnoliopsida; order Lamiales; family Lamiaceae; genus Pogostemon; species Pogostemon cablin. The sequence goes on from CM042971.1 coordinate 30,425,235, forward strand.
CAAAATCACAAGCCAAAGACGATTTTTCTCTTTCAATTCTTGGTTTTTCTAGTTACTCAGTAAAAGAAATGAATTAAGATTAAAAACAAAAGGACCAAGATCACATTGGATATTTGCTGCAACATTGCTTATCTAGTACTCAACAATTTTATAGGTCACTGGTTTTTAGAAAATTTTAAAGCATACCAGTAATCCTTTATCACTTCAGTCATAATTGCAAAGTTATAAGAAAAACTGTTGGTACTAACAGAAATCGAACTCCCTATCCCAATGACAAGGAAATAACAGGCACTGTATGCATCTTAGAAATAACAACGCCCATTACCCTTCAACTGTGACCAACACGAATAAATACAGCAGAGAAGTCTACGAGAATCACAGTCTAATCAGCATTTTAAGAATGAGTTGCATTAGAAGCTACGGGACTCCTGATTATTAATCAAGTTAATTTTTTCAACAAATGTGATAAACAATTCACAGCTTTGAAACACCATTTTAGCTACTTTTAACTCTTGAAACAAACTATTATGACGTCCCACATCGGTTCCACACGCAAGTGTGGAAGGACATATAAGTGGTGGTCAATCCTTCACCTTCAGCTATGGTTTTATGTAAAGTTAGGGCTCCCTAGCTTATGTGCCTAACAATTTGGTCCGACCTGCCGGATCCGGACGGGTCACGGGAAGGGGTTACCCGAGTTCATTTACAACTCGAGCCGAGTTCGAGCACCTACTCGGGCTCGTATAATAGCTCTACTTGAGATGAGGGAGTTTATGTTGATATATTTTTACATATAGCAAAGTGAAAATGGCAAAAACGTGTTGATAAAATTTATGTTGATATATTTTTACATATAGGAAGATCGCAGTAACCAAACCCGCCCTCAATTATAACGCTAATAACCACTGTTTCTAGAGTTGCACAATCGCAGTTCCCTCCACCATTGAGTTGTGGTGTTTCTCCTCTTCTCACCGATTATCTCCACCACGTATCGATCTGATCCGATTCTTCATCTGGTAAATCTATTCTTAATAAATGAAAATTTATTTTATTTTCGGAATTTTTTTTAATTTCTGTTTGTCTGTTTTTTCCCCCTAATTTTTTTATTTATAATAATGAGATCTGGGATTGAGGAGAGTCTTGGATCCACTTCATTTTATGAATACCGATAAGTTCCACCAATTCATTTGGTGGGACTATTCCACCCTAGTTGCTCTAGTCAATTTGGGTGTAAATACACACACATCCTCACAATTAATGCTTACTCATGCAAAAACAAGTATCTGCAGATAATTAAGTGACAAGTCTCCAAACGCAAACCTAAACCTTTTCCTTGAAGGAACAGAGGCTCAAATTCAATCAAAATCAAACATATAAACAATGGTTTTTGGATGATTAAGGAGAATAAGAAAGTTTAACCAGATATTTAATAACACAACTTCAATCAAATTATTCATACTTAAAAGAACACAAATACACTTTCAAATACTTGTCGTTCATCATGTTTTTGATTTTATTTTATAAAAAATTAATAGCAGAAACGCAACAAATATTAGAGCAGAGTAAGGGCCTACAACTACAGATATAAGTAGATTAAGGGCAGAGGAAAACAAGAGATTACCTATAACTACAACTGGAGGCCTCTCTCTATCTCTTGTTTCCTCAAATTTCTGCTCTGCTCTCATCTCAAATACGACCTAACCCTGCACAGTTAGGTTTTAATAATTGGGATAAAAGGATGGGCCGTTTAGCCCTATACAAGGCCCGTTTTAAATTGTAACCCAACTGGGCCGGCGGGCTGATATTTTCGGCTGCCCAATCCCGCCCCTTTACTCTCTATTTCGGGATCCACTAAGCCCATCTCTATCAAATCCTCAAATTGATACCGATTTTACTCCAACTATTACTACCAAACCATTCCCAAATTTGACCCATTTTTGTACTAGTACCAAACTATCCCTAATTTTTTTTTTTTAATAATTACTACTATTCCCCTTTTTGTGATAAAAACAACATTATACCATGAGCAAAAATGAGTAAAAAATTTAACTCTTGGCATGAATACACAGAATCTGCTTATTTAAGCAAATGAGTAGAGAAACATAATTAATATATGGAACACGGAAATAGAATCATTAATTAATCTTCAAAGATTTTTTATGGTGATTTGAGAAATAGATTCTCAGAGGAAGACCTGCGGTTTGGAAATCTGTTATAAGTCTATAACAGAAATTAAGTAAAATGATTCTTCTCGTAAGTAATTTTAATGTTTTTTCATTGGTTTTGTGTTGAATAATGAGGCTTATAGAACCATATATTTCTTCAGATGAGATTAGTAATGTATACAATCTCTTTTATAGTTTGTAAATTAACTTACTTTTAATGATGGGACAAACAACGGCGGTGTCCATAGAGAGAAACATGGATTATTACGATATTAGAAATTTTGATACGGTAACGGTATAGATTTTCTAATACCGAAAATTTCGGTATGATATATAGTATGCACGAAAATTTTCGATATTCCGTACCGTCCAACCCTAAGACCATCTAATTAAAACAGGAAAAATTAAATCAGTAGCTATTCAGTTTTTTCCAAGCTCGGTTGATTTTCAGTTTTATATAATATAATTTGTTTTTGTTTGGTTTTGCCATTTTAATTTGTTCGATCCACAACAACATGAGAATTGTGAATACAGCAAAGTTATGTGGAAAATTTCGTCATGCCCTTAACGTGTGCCACAAGAATATCATTTCAGCCCAATTATTGATTTATAAAGACAGAGAGTTTTTGATAAGTCGACAGCCGACAGGTCTTTCTCTTGAAAGTATGATAAATTGTTACCCAGGTTTGAAACTCGTGCTTTCATATAAAAGTCCAAAAGACTCCTACGGGTACTCCTGTGTTTCCGAACAACAAAGAATTTTTTCAACATGGTCATACAATCCTGAGTCAGCATACTCGTTCTCATATGTTCCTCCAAGATACTCATATGTCGTTGAGTCACGAGTAACTTATCCATCAGGCTCTTATGTTCCTGAGCCATTCAGGAAAGCTATCAAGGCCCTCATTGGAGCAATGAGTTATTTGCATAGAATAGACACCTCGTTTGAGGAATCAACAATGTTGGGATTTGACAATTTTTTTATTCATCAAGGAAGTCTGTCCCTATGTGGTGTAAACTATCGAGATCTCCAAACGCAAAAAGTTAATATGCCAAAATCAATTTCTTCTCCATCATATTTTTTACTTTCCTAAATCAATGCTTTCTCACATTTATTATTACAGTACATACATACTCTTTGTATCTATTCTCCATATTGCAACTTTAATTAATTAATTTTATAAAACCAATACTTTTGATATGTACTCCTATTACTTAGAAAAATTGCAATTTTAACTTGAGAGTGGATTTTTCTATTTCAAATGTTTTTTATTTTATTTTATATATTAATAATAGTCTGATAATAATTTTTAAAAGAACTACTTTCCTGTGGATAGATTTATTTGAGATGAGTTGGGAAATGAGTTGATTTATCACTAAGTATCTCTATTATATAGATAAAATATGTTTATTAGTAATTAAAGTATATTATCAAGGATTTATGTGAAACCGTCTCACGAGAAAACTTTCATGAAACGGATAGGAAAATATGAAATTTTAATGAAAAGTAATAATATTTTAATAAAATTTGATAATAATGCTGCTAATTACGGGGTCTCTGGATGATTTGTTTAGGATATAATTTATCCCTGGGGTTTAGGGTATAATTATAATTTTACCATTATGGTTTAGTGTATAATTTATCCCTAGGGTTTAGAGTTTAGGGAATAATAGTCATTTGAGTATAATAAATTTAAAAATAAAGTAAAAAATAATATTAATAAAAGAAGGGAATTAATTAAAAAAGGGTGGGACACAAGTTCCACCAATTCATTTGGTGGGACTATTCCACCCTAGTTGCTCTAGTCAATTTGGGTGTAAATACACACATCCTCACAATTAATGCTTACTCATGCAAAAACAAGTATCTGCAGAAATACGTTAACCTGAATTCAAGTAAGGTACGTTTTCGTGCCCTAACTTTTTGAATTGGCTTCTAATTTCATAATTGGTGCATGGGCCTTGTGAAATAATATGCTTAATTGAATCAAACAATTTTTAGCATATAGATTCAGTTTGATCCTTGACTTGTGCAAGAAAATTCTTTGATGATTAGTGTTTGATTATCGAAAAATGAGAATGTTTGTGATTTAAAAATTCTTCAAGATCTCTTAATTAGTTAACAATACATGATTATATCCTTAACTGGAGCTCAATTGTCCTCAGATATTCCATGGGTCATTGCTATTATTGTTTGCAAATTCACTGAAGCTTTTGATATTATTTTCTAAGATTTCATGGAGATATCAACTCTATGAGGTTCTAAATGACTTTGACTGGTTTGTTTTGCCAGAATTGTTATCTTGGTCCTTTAATTGCCTAACTACTATGTTGATATTGGCATAAACCTTTGGGTTTAAGAGGAAATAATGCAGTGGAATAGGGCCCTTTTCAAACTTAGATGTGAATGCCATCAGTAATTTTTTTTTTGATTTAGTCTATAGCAGTAAAGCTTGTGGTGGTTAGTATAAAAGATTGTAGAAGTAGACATGCTAACTTAACTTATAATAAACTAGTGCGAAACAATTTTTTCAATATGAAACTTATAATTTTTTTTAAAAAATTCAGTATGAAACAATTTTTTCTGTATATTTTGATATATTGGTAAGAAGCAGTGTTTTGGTATTTCGGTAGAATTCGGTCTTGACAATTAGCGTACCGAAAATTTTGGTGTACCGAAATTTTCGGCAAAATTTTTGGTAGAGTAACGGTATGCATTTTCTAATATCGTAAATTTTGATACGGTAATGGTATAGATTTTCTAATACCGAAAATTTCGGTATGATATATAGTATGCACGGAAATTTTCGATATACCGTACCGTCCATCCTAAGACCATCTAATTAAAACAGGAAAAATTAAATCCGTAGCTATTCAGTTTTTTTCAAGCTCGGTTGATTTTTCAATTTTATATAATATAATTTGTTTTTGTTTGGTTTTGCCATTTTAGTTTGTTCGATCCACAACAACATGAGAACTGTGAATACAGCAAATTTATGTGGAAAATTCCATCATGCCCTTAACGTGTGCCACAAGAATATCATTTCAGCCCAATTATTGATTTATAAAGACAGAGAGTTTTTGATAAGTCGACAGCCGACAGATCTTTCTCTTGAAAGTATGATAAATTGTTACCCAGGTTTGAAACCCGTGCTTTCATATAAAAGTCCAAAAGACTTCTACGGGTACTCCTGTGTTTCCGAACAACAAAGAATTTTTCCAACATGGTCATACAATCCTGAGTCAGCATACTCGTTCTCATATGTTCCTCCAAGATACTCATATGTGGTTGAGTCACGAGTAACTTATCCATCAGGCTCTTATGTTCCTGAGCCATTCAGGAAAGCTATCAAGGCCCTCATTGGAGCAATGGGTTATTTGCATAGAATAAACACCTCGTTTGAGGAATCAACAATGTTGGGATTTGACAATTTTTTTATTCATCAAGGGAGTCTGTCCCTCTGTCCCTATGTGGTGTAAATTATCGAGATCTCACACCGGGGACTTGTAAGAATGATTTCGACATTGTTCATACGTTTATTAGAGATCATATATTTTTTTGATACTGCGATATTGAGATAACGGAACAAAATGACCTAGGGAATGTCATACCAAAGATTTTGATTCGATTCAAAAAGTATATTCTTATTAATTTAGAAAAAAACTTTTATAATAAAAAATTAATGCTCCTGATTTTTAAATTTATTTTTCTTAGCCACTAAAAATATTTATTTATTTTATATTTCAATTGAATAGTTTTCAATAAAAAATACTCCCTCTGTCCTACGTTAACGTTTATATTTTCCATTTTTGTTTGTATCAAGTTAAGGTTTTTTTTTGTCAAATTGGGTCCACACAAACAATTAATTATTCTATGTAGGGCTCATACACAATACTAATACAACTATCTATTTCACATTTAATATTATTTCTATTACCTCACTATATATTAAAAGTGTATATTGGGTGCACCCATATGTGTATACCTTTTTATTCTAATTTGTATACATATTATCTTGTATACATGTTTTGTAATAATTGTATACATTTTTACTCTTAATTGTATATGTTTTTGGCAGAGAATGTGAACAAGCTCACTCAATCTATTGAGAAGGGGAAGTTTCCGTCTCAGAGTATTGAGAATCCAAGATCCTGCAACGCCATCACATTAAGGTCGGGAACGCAGTACGAGGGACCCATGAGGCCGGAATCAAATTTGGACATGTCTAGGGGAAGATTCGACCATGGTTCGACCAATATTGAAGGTCAAAATATTGAAGGTCAAACCACACAGGGGAGGTCGAACCCATACACTGGACATGATCAGGAGGCATTGCAGCATCGGTTCGACCAACATGCAGATGGTTCGACCTGGCCTACAGGTCGAACCTATATCGAACCAGGCCGTTCACAGCACTCTGTTTTTCCACATGATGGGTTCGACCTGGACATCAGGTCGAACCCACCTCGAACCACACAACTTGGAGTACCCTGTTTTGTCGCAGCAACAGTTCGACCACGACATGCATGGTTTGACCTATCTGACAGGTCGAACCCAGGTCGAACCTGAACTTCGAAGTGAGAACAACATTCCAGACGGACGGTTCGACCACTACGTGCCTGGTTCGACTTGTTCAACAGGTCGAACCCTGGTCGAACCTGTCCAAAACTTGCATATTCCTACTCCGAACACTCCCGATGATGTTGATGCTACTCCAGTGGTTCAGAATGAGCAACGTACAGAGATTATAACTGAGAAAAAGTGGGAGAGAGCCAAGCGATTGAGAGCTGAGAAGGATAAAGCGGAGAAGGTTGAACGTGATGAATGGGGTATCCCCAAAACGAAGATACCTCCACCGTTTCCTTATAGGTTCGTGAAGAAGGGATTGGAAGAGAAGTTCAAGAAGTTTTCAGAGATCATGAACAAGATAAGCTTGAGCATTCCTTTCTCGGAAGCAATAATGGAGATGTCGTACTATGCCCGAACAACTTTCAAGGACAACATATAAGTTATTCTACTCTCTTAAATGATCCAATTTTACTAAATCATTTATCAATGAGCTTTCATTAAATATATCATATCAAATAGCATTAAGAATGTCTTAAGGACAACATATCCGCTATTCCTGACGATTGCAAATGTGGTATAATAAAATGAGCTAAAATTTGACATTATAATAAAAACTAAAATTCCAGTTTTGGAATAAGTTATGGAAGTACTAATTCTATTAAATGAGTAAATGATATGAAAGACGAGTTGAAATCAATGACTGATAATGAAGTTTATATCCTATAAGAATTGCCAGAAAGGTATAAAAGAATTGGATACATATGTATCTTTATGATCAAGAGTGAACATATGACAATATCAAAAGATATAAAACTAGAGTTGTTGCTAAAAATTTACTCAAAAGGATGACATAATTGTAAGGAGATATAACAAGTTATTTCTTTAAAAGACTCTATTAGAATTATCATGGCTTTGTAACTCATTATGACTTAAAGTTGCACCAAATGAATGTTATGCCTGTTTTTTTAAATGGTGATTTGATATAAGAATTTAAATGGATCAACTCAAAAGTTTTTCCATTGAAGGAAAATATCTCATGGAGTGTAAACTTAAAGAATCAATATACGAATTTATGCATTTTTTCCTATAAATATATCTTTTGGATTTAAGAAAAATATCGTAAATCGATGTACATATCTAAAAGTCAGTGGGAGCACATTAATTTTCTATGTTAATGATAAACTTGCTTGCAACTGATGATCTTGGTTTATTATGTGAAACCAATAAATTTCTCTCAAAAAATTTTGGAATGAAACATATGATGAGACAAAAAAAATGTCTCCGTAAGCATATGTTAATAAAATTCAATAGAGGTTATGGATGGAAAGGTATTTGTAAAGCACGTTCCAATCCGGAAGGGAGATTATAAGTTTAACTTTATGTAATATCCAATAATGAATTGGAACGTACTAAAATATTCCTTATGCGTATGTTATTGGTAGCTTAAGATATACAAAATTGTATAAAGACCAAATACCTTGCTACTAGAATACTTGGTCATTATTTAAGTGATTCATAAATGGATGACAATAATGTTGCATAAGGAAATATTATGGTGTATTTATATGAAATGAAGCACCCGTGTTTACTTATCGAAATTCTAATTACTTAAATGTAATTGAATACAGATTTCGATTATGATGATTATATGATGCAAGAAATTCACTTCGACTTTTATGTTTCTTAGTCAGAGATATTGTGTCATGCAAATTGTGAAGAACTTTATAAAAACTGCATTCACTATTAAAGTTAACTTGTGGCATGATTTGAAGCTACAATTTAAGGACATTAAATGTGGAATTTAATTTCAGGACTTGAAATAAGTTGACAATAATGTCAAGTCGTTGAAAACTTATTATGATTATTCCACTGCATTGTTCTTCTCTAAAACGATAGATATTCCAAAATTGCTAAAACATATGGAATAAAAGTATTTGTCATTAAGAAGAACTTTAGAAACAAATATGTCAATTGAGTATAATGGCACCAATCTTATGATTTCGGATCCATTACGCAAATGAACTTTTCTAATACATTCATTGAACGTTACGTGAATATGAGATCATTGAAAAGTTGTAACAAACTTATGATGAAGAATTGACATTAAGAGCTCATTATGTTTTGTTTCTAATTGATATATCTTGTTTTGTCATTTTAGTATACATCAATGTTGACATTAATTAAACAAGATTTTATCTCGAATTGAGATACTTATGTGGACCATTATTGATCCTTACGTTTATGAGTTATGTTGAGTAGAAAGCTAATATCATAGTACATGGAAGGAACTATGTCGAGTAAATGATATAGAACCGCTATGACTTGTGTTAGTCTATACTTAATATTGACTTTATGAGTTGACCAGTTAATTTATCTTATGTCGCGCATATTATATAAATTATTTAAACCCTTACGTTTAAAGTTTAATTCTATCACTCGGCCAAGTGGGAGAATGTAAGATAATTATGGCCTAGTGCCATTAATAATAAATATATACTACATATTTATTATGATCAAATATCTTAAATAAAGATATGATTTAAATAAATAATATATATGAGATAAATAAGGTCATATATATTTATGGATAACAATCACATTGATAGAATGTGATTTGATAAAGATTTAATATCCCGATCTGGTCCTCTCTCCACCTATAAAAGAGACACAGCTTTATGAATTCTCTATCACATTAAGTCTATCGCATTAAATCTTACGTACTGTGTCATAAAGAAAGGGGTGAGGAGAGAGAAATCAGTTCCCGGCGTATTGACAGGGAACGTATCATTGGAGGATCGCCATTAATGGCGTCTAAAGGTAAGTCTTCTAATCGTGTTTATGTGGTGTGAAAATCATGAAGATCTAAGATCCATGTCAATTAATAAATTAATTGTTTATGAAATTATGCTAACAGTGTCAACGCCGCCGTCTCTGGAATCCATCTCCGCCGTCCGCTTAATTTCTCAACCCAAAATAAAAAAGAACACGACCGCTGAGTGTATATATGTGCGTGTGGTTAACCAATACATTGACACGCTGTGAGAATACTTCTGGTCTAAAATAAACAATAAAGATGTTGCAATTTTGGAGGTGGGGGAAAAAGTACTGTACATAGTAGTATACGACAATGAACACTCGTTCCAAAAACTTTCGCATTTCATTTTCACTATTTAGTTGGGTTGAATGAATTTTTTTTAAATAAAGTGTATTATTTTGACATTTTTACTACTCCTATTTTAAAACTTTTATAGTGGAATAAAAATGGAAATACGGAAGTATATATTCCCTCCATCCCACCCAAAGCATCATTTTACAATATTAGGTATTTCATCCAAATGACAATATTTTCATATTTTTAGTAAAAAGGTCCATCACTACTCATCACATCTCTCTAATACATCTATTCACTTAACATAAAGTAATACTCCCTCCGTCCCACGTATTTTTACACACTTTCCATTTTGGGGTGTCCCACGTATTTTTACTCATTCTATTTTTGGCAAAAATACATAATATTTTATTACCTACTTTTTACCATCCCAACAACTTTAATTATTTTTTTACACTTTATTTATCATTCCCAATAACTTTATTCATTTTTTCTTTTTAAATTACTAATTTATCCCTACTTTCTCTTACATTATATATTAAAAAAATAAAATGTCTTAATCTCTGTGCCAGTACAAACAGGTAAAAATACCTTGGACGGAGGGAGTAATACTCTTTAATCTACGTGCAAAGAGCAAATGCATCTCTTTGGGTGGGATGGAACCACAGAAGGAGTACTATTTTTTGAATGAAGGTAGTATTCCCTCCGTCCCACCCAAAGAGTTCCTTTTTGCCCTTTGAGTGAGACGGAAGGAATACTTTTAAAAAATTAAATAAGAATTAATTATCCTAAGCTAAATCCGACGTCCACCTACCCTTCAAGTTCCGACATACTATGAATCTACATAGTTCATGATCCGGGTCCATCACCATGTCCACATGCTCTAAAACCGGATTCAGATGCCAGACGTGCTCAAAATCGCACCTTTTATTATTCTCAATAAGACTAGGTAACGGTAACTGTAACTGTATCAGTACTTACACCCGTAAGGTGATGTTTGTTTTCGTGTTTGAAATCCCAGAATTGGAATTCAAATTCCACACACAAATTTTAAAAATCACCCCTATATACAGGGGCGGACGTATGAAGGCCTTAGGGGTGCATTGTGCCCCTTGAAATTTTGAATTTTTTTACTATATATGTAATAAATTTTTTAATAATATACAGTAGTTTAGTGTAAATTTCTTTTTTATGGAGGTTGAGAGGTTCAAGTTCGAATTCATCCCATCACACGTGTAGTTTTTCATTGTCTTTTTCACTATTTTTTACTTTTGCCCATTCTTTCCAATATTATTTCACTATTTCTCATTCTTCCTATTCTTTTACAATTTTACTATTTACTTCTGTCCATTATTTCCAATATTATTTCACTATTTTTACTTCTTCCCATTCATTTACACTCTTCTTTTCATTATTTTTACTTATTCCCATTCTTTTACTCTTTTCACTTACTTCTGGACGTATTAAACGCTATATTACTAAAATATTTTTGATTTTAAAACATGTATCAATAATACAGATTGAGTGTACAAACATTAACCCGAGTACATAGAATATCAATTTATACATTATACTTCGCATTATTTTTTGGGCCCCCTCGACACAAATCCTGCGTCCGCCACTGCCTATATATATATCTATATACATTATCTCTCCTCAATTAATACATTTTCTCTCTTTATCTCTCCTCTCTCATCTACTTTCTTACATAAATTAATACATTCTTACATATTGATTTGACATAAAGTTAAAACCTACCTTATCAAAAACCCAAAACAAACACAACATCACTATTCATGATTTTCAAACTCTCCAAAACCCCAAAACAAACATCACCTAACTGACAAATGACAAAGAGTGAGGTTCCTGTGCACACGAGCGTACGGAGCACGTTCCGTGCGCTTTCGCAATTTTCGTTCCCCTTTACAATTTAAACCACTAACAATTCATATATTTAAATATAATATAGTGGAGAGAATTGTGTTCACATAAGGACATGGAGTATTCCTCCGTGTCCCAGGAGCCCAGAAACTTTTGTTAATGACAAATTAATCAGCAATGTAATAATATAAGCTAGTTTAATTAACAATAGTTGTTTTCATTTTTATTTAATAAAATATAGTGATTTCAAGCCGTGTTAATAAAATGAGTAGAGGAGCCATTTGTATTGGCGCTTTTCCCTTGGATCACAAGAAGCGCCATCCCTAGTGGGGCTTTCCCCTCTGAATCAGATAAAGTCTGACACCACAAACATTTTATATTTTTTGTTAAAACATAAAATTAATTATAATTTCTTCCTTATATTTTATAATCTATTTTGACTTTATTGTGGAGTATTTTTCTTGTGTTAATTCGAAGGGAAAGTCGCCTTTAGATTTAGTAGTATAATATATTTGAGGGTTAAATTTGCGTGTTCTCAAAACACTTTACTTTCAAATTTTACATTGTCCGAAAGTTGTATATTTTAATACTTCCTCCGTCCCATAAAACTTTTCACACTTTCCTCATTTGTTTATCCCACAAAACCTTTCACACCCCAAAAAATGAAACAATATTTTATCTAACAACCTCAAAAGTTCCTTTAATTTCAAATTTGCCACTCATTTTTCACACTCATATCATTACTTTATACTTTTTTATTATCTAAAAATACCACAATACCCTCCAAAGTCAATAAAGTTGGTCAAAAAGTGCACATTTTCTTAAACAACGTTGAACAGTAAACGTGAAAAGTATTATGGGATGGAGGGAGTATTAAATATTACAGTATAATTTAGTATAAAAATCAACATTCTTAATTTTCTGAGATAAAAGAAATTAAAAATTTTAATCAAACATTTAAACTATTCATATTGCAGCCGATCTTTTTAATAAAAAAATTATATCATTATTAATTTAAGTATTATACATTTTAAAATAAAATGTTATGCCCTTATACACCTTGCATCCGGAGACACTGAAACCAACTCTTCATTGATATCATATGCACCAGTGCATGGATTTAACACAAGAAAAATATTAAACAATAAAGGTAAAATAATTATATTATAGGGATGAAATTATAATTATACTTAAAATTTAAAAGTACAATATATTTAGAGTTGATATCATATGCACTATGCATTCAGTTTAATTTTATGAGGTAAATTATTTTGTGCATTCGAGTACACTGTGCACCCACCTTCAGAAATATAATACTCCTAATAAATAGAAATACATATACTGATAAATAAAAATTTATATACATTATTAGCAAATTTCTATTAATTTTTTTAATGAAAAATTAAATGTAAAAAAATTATATAATTATTAAGAAATACATCTACATACTATTAAATTAAAAGTTTTATCTATATGGGTGCATCCATGCACTAGATGTATAGCATATCAACTAATTTTATGATATCATATAGTAGTACATGGAGTATAATATTATTTAAACACTATATAAAAAAAATAAAAATTTAAAAGTATAATTATATATTAGAACAAAAAATATAAAATGTTTGGGGTGCAAGGGGAAAGTGCCAGTAGAGATGGCGCTTCTTGTAATTCAAGGGAAAGGCGTGAATACAGATGACGCCTCTACTCATTCTATTAACACTTCTTGAAATCACTATATATTATTAAATAAAAATAAAAACAACAATAGTTAATTAAATTAGCCAATAATATATTGACACATTTTTTTTTTGGCATGAAGATTAAGGAGTATAATAATTTAATGTAAAGTGGAGTGAGAGAAATAATATTTAATGTGTAGTGGGTAGTTGTATTAGTGGTGAGTGTGATTTGTATGTGGACCATGCAAATAAATAAATTGTTTTTTATAGGTCTCATGTTCTTAAAAAGGAAATTATGTCAATTCTGTGGGACAACCCAAAAAGGAAAATGTATCAATATATTTGAGACGGGGGAGTATATGTTAGGACACTTAATTTTTTTTCTTTTTAATATAATCATAGTCATTATATATATAAATAAATATGTATATTATACTCCCTGCGTCCCATAAAAGTTGACACACTTTTCTTTTTTGTTTGTCCCATTAAAGTTGACACATTTCCTTTTTAATATATGAGACCAACACAAAATAATTAATATATTCTCATGGGCCCCACATATCACATCTAATACAACTACCCACTACACATTAAATATTATTTCTCTCACTTCACTTTACTCCACTTTACATTAAATTATTATACTCCTTAATCTCCGTGCCAAAAAAAATATACCAACTTCTCCGGGACAGTGGGAGTAAAATTTATTGATAATTAAATATTAAATAAATTTAATTAACTAAGTATTTTGAGTGTTTGGTTATGAATGAAGAATGATGAAATCGAGAATTGGTCATTTCTTTCCTAAATGAAAGGAATCGTTCCCATTCCATTTCAATTTCGTAAAATGCCTCAGAAAATATAGGTACTTTTTGTGGGGTTTGAATTTTGATAGTACTGTATAAACGGGTGGCAATTCCCGACACGACACGATAGCACGATACGGGCACGACACGATAAATGCGGGTTAGTGTTTAGTCTTATTGGGTTCGTGTCACTAATGGGTCAACTCGATAAGAACACGAAATTTTCGTGTCGTGTCGTGTCGGGTTCGTGTCAACCCGTTAAACACGACCAATATTAACAGATGACCCATTAACATGTTAATAACCCGTAACTTGTTAACAACCTGTTAGTATATATAATAAAATATTAAAACCCTAGCTAGATAATATATTAGATTTTTAGTTCCGCCGTTGTTAGTTCTTAGCTCTATCTGACTATCTTTCATTCTCTATCTCCTTCTTTCCTTTTCCTGTTCGCATCTATCCAATATCCACGATTCCACCATACCCATTACTCATCTGCTACTCTGCTGTGCATCTCTCATTCTTTCTTCTTATTGTTCATGTTTATTCACCACACCCACATCTGCTGTGCTAGAGTTGTTAATAAGCCCGTAAACCGTGGGCCCGAACCGATTAACCCGAAAAAAATTAGGGTTAGGGACAAGAAATTTGAGCCCGTTTAACATCCGGGCTTTTTGGCCCGAACCGATTAACCCGTGGGCTAATAGGGTTGGCCCGTGGGCTAACCGGGCCGGCCCGTAGGGTTGAAAATTATTATTATTATTATGTTTAATTAATTTTAACACCCATAATCTATACATCGACCACCCAATCTCACCCTACTCCCAACCCATCGTTGGACAAACTCTAACCATCTTTAATTTTCATCTCTTTCTCATCTTTTTTCTTACTCTAACCCAAAATTTTCTCTAATAAATAAAATAATACTTGAATAAATATATTAAGATTAATTTAATTATCACAAATTCTTTTAATTTATATCTTTTAACAATATTTTGCATGTATTAATCTTAATTCTCTCAAATTTTAAATAATGTATTAGTTAATTTTGAATTTTTTATATTATTTATAATAAATTATAATTTATAATTTTTTAAATTTTTTTTATTGTACAACCCGCGAGCCCGGCCCGTTTAACCCGTAGCCCGTTAGGGTTAGGGTTAGGTTCACCCTTTCATAGCCCGTTTAAACAGACCCGATTTAGCCCGAAGCCCGATTAGCCCGAAACCCATTAGGGCCAGCCCTAATGGGTTAGGGCTGACCCGTTTAACATCTCTATGCTGTGCGATTATTGTTTCGGGTTGCGCCTCAACGTCAACAACTACCTCCCATCTCGCAGGCATCCATTGAAAAATAAGGTTTGGGTTCAATTTTCAATTTTTTAAAATTTTTTTAGCTTCCATCTTGAAAGATTACACCTAAAACAAGTTTTATGGAGTGAATATTATTGAATTACGTTAATAACGTTTATGAGAAAAAAATTGGGGATTTTTATTAATCTTAATTATCTAAAATAAGGATTAAGGAGACATAAGTCATCAGATCCTTAAATTGTTGTTCCTCAAATTTTAAATTGTTATCATAATTTCTATGGCTTCTATAATTAGTTTTCCACTGAAATTATACACAAGTCTACAGTGTTGGTGGAAGAGTGCTAGATCAATATCGAAGTGCACTTAAACCAAATACTGTGGAAGCTATTATTTGTACAAGAGATTGGTTATTTGGAGATAAAGGTACAAACGTTTATTACAATATATTTTACATTGTGTTAAAACATATCTTGTTATTTCTAATTTTATTATTTTACTTTTGAAAGTTTTTGAAAAGCAACTTCCAATTGATGAGATATCAGAAGATTTACTAAATCCTAGTGTGGATGATTCAAACCTAGATGATTCAATACAAAATTCCAGTTTTGCTTGAAAGGTAAAACTTTTTTATAATTATTTGACATGTAGTCTTTGCATTCACTATTTTACAGAAATTTTTTAAACTTACAATTTCATTTTTTAATTTGAATGCTAATTAATTTTATCTATTTATGCAGGATGAAATTGCTTGGATTGGAGGAAAAGATTGTAAAATTAATGAATTTGGATGTTATAATTAGCCTCAAACATGTATATTTATTTTATGTAGACTGTAGACAATGAGATTGTATTTCATGATTTTAAAATTTTAATTATGTATTTTTAATTTATTTATTATTTTCTTATCGTGTTGTTATCGTGTCGTGTCAACCCGCAATTTTTCGTGTTCGTGTCGTGTCAGCACGAATCCTTATTGTGTCGTGTTCGGGTTTGACCTTATCGTGTCGTGTCACTATCGTGTCGACACGAAACCCAACCCGTTAGCACGAATTGCCACCCCTGTACTGTCTGTATATTTTAGTCTGTAGTGGGCCCTGTATATTATTCTGTATATATGGAATATCGCTAGCATTAAAATAATAAATTAATAATAAGAACAATTTTGTTGGGTCATATGTTAATGGGCCAAATTTTATTAAATAAATTAGTTAAGAATAGGCCGAATACAACTGTTCAGCGAACAAGCCCATTTCAAAGGCCTAATTAGCGTGTTGGTGTTTCATTCATGGACCTGTGTTTCACGAAAGTTGCTCATACAATTTTTTGCCAAATAAATAATACTTCCTCCGTCTCATTTCAGATGATACACTTTCTATTTTGAGTTGTCACACAAAAATTTACATATTTCCATAAAAAACAAAAGTAAAAAACAATCACCCTTCCCATACACTTTATTTACAAAAAAAATCATCTATACCTAATATACATTATCATTTATTTATTATAAAAAAATATCATTATACCCTTAAAAGTTATCACTTTCTTAATCTGCGTGTCGGAATTGGGGGTGCAATCTTTTTGTGGGTGGGAGTAGTTGAGTTTAAATTGCATTTAATTAAAGATAAGAATAATAAAAATATCAAAGAGAAGAAATTTGATAAGTGAAGTTTGAAAGATAGACCAATTTTGTATAAGCACCCAATATCTTCTTCTACTACTACATCCACCCAATGCCACAATAAAACCAGTGAATTACTTAAGGAAGAGTTGAGAGAATTTTGTATTTGATCGATTAAAAAAATGATTGTGCTGATGCTTAAATTTTACAAGATAATTAAAGGTTTTATTTGATCCTATTAGAAATGATAAAATAAAGGGTTGCATGTAAAAAAAAAGAAAAGAAAAAGAGAGAGATCATTTCTCAGCACAAAATGATTGAATGTGAACACTTATAAAAGAGAAAAAATTTCGGTTTAACATGAAAAAAACCGAAGCAAACCGGTTATTTTGGTTCGATTAATTCTCGGCTGATGTCTGCAGATAAAATTTAATTAGTGATAGCACTATTATGAAATGGATCAAAATTCGTTTGTTAAATTATTATTATGTACTACTATTGTTTATTTGATTTGATGTATATATAACACCTTTTTTTTTTTCAACATGATAGTTATTTTGGGTCCCACCCACATTTCATTTCTCATAATGTAGTATTATATTATATACTATCACTAAATTAGTGTTTTCACCCCTAATTAATTCATAAGAGGTACCATCACATATCCCCAATATATATATATATATTTTTAAAAATTTATTTATGGAAATAATATAACTTTTATACATTATTGTGATGCAAATTTAATGTTAAACATATAAATTCAGCTCCAAACTTTGATTTTGCACCGATCGAATTTATATATACATATAAATGCTCCATTAATCCTAATTTGTTGAAAACATGTACACATTAATAAATTTCATTTTGTGTCACTCATTGACTATAATTCTTCTAGAGATCTGTTGCAGTATAAAACTATCAGATGATCAGAGGGGGAGAAGATCATCTCACTAAAAATGTGAAAATAAATAAATATGCAATTCAATTATCTATTATAAATGAAATTCAAATTCTTACCAACACAATTACACAAATATATAATATTTATACAAATTAAGGTTGATTAAATGAAAAGAAAAATGAAAGAGCAAGAAAATATTGTTACTCATATATTTGCAAATTTATTCTTCTTTCTTGGGAGGTGCAGCTTCATCTGCCTTTGGAGCTACTTCTTTTTTCTTGGGCTTTCCCTTTTGTGGCTTCATGAAGCAGAAACATGAGCAACAAGGACACTGAAACAAGAACTTCATTTTCCTCTCTCTCCTCTCTCTCTCTCTCTCCTAAATGTAGTAGTGATCTACCAGCAAATGTGAGCTAGAAAGATGAAGACTTAATTATATACTATGTATATTCTTGATGCATCAATTCTTTTATAATTAATAATTTTCACTTTTCATTATGGGATTCCATTTTAGTCACTTTCACAATAAAAACCCTAGAAAAAGAAGACAGACAGGGATTTGTGGCTCTTGGTGTAGGGATAAAATAGGCATTTACCTAGCTAGCTACTTTGTTAATGTGAGGGAGTATATATTTACCTAATAATCACTCTCTAAATAACTACTCACACATTCATATAATTGTGTGTTATTGAATAATAACAAGCTTTACAATATTTATCCAATATCAACTAAGTTTATGTTAGAATAAATTAATGTCATGTGGAGTACATTATTATCATCATGGAGTCTTATAATATATCCAAAAACAACGTGAACATTTTTTTTTAATGTGCCCTATAATAATGCACATAGAGTTGTTAATAAGCCCGTAAACCGTGGGCCCGAACCGATTAACCCGAAAAAAATTAGGGTTAGGGCCAAGAAATTTGAGTCCGTTTAACATCCGGGCTTTTTGGCCCGAACCGATTAACCCGTGGGCTAATAGGGTTGGCCCGTGAGCTAACCGGGCCGGCCCGTAGGGTTGAAAATTATTATTATTATTATGTTTAATTAATTTTAACACCCATAATCTATACATCGACCACCCAATCTCACCCTACTCCCAACCCATCGTTGGACAAACTCTAACCATCTTTAATTTTCATCTCTTTCTCATATTTTTTCTTACTCTAACCCAAAATTTTCTCTAATAAATAAAATAATACTTGAATAAATATATTAAGATTAATTTAATTATCACAAATTCTTTTAATTTATATCTTTTAACAATATTTTGCATGTATTAATCTTAATTCTCTCAAATTTTAAATAATGTATTAGTTAATTTTGAATTTTTTATATTATTTATAATAAATTATAATTTATAATTTTTTAAATTTTTTTTATTGTACAACCCGCGAGCCCGGCCCGTTTAACCCGTAGCCCGTTAGGGTTAGGGTTAGGTTCACCTTTTCATAGCCCGTTTAAACAGACCCGATTTAGCCCGAAGCCCGATTAGCCCGAAACCCATTAGGGCCAGCCCTAATGGGTTAGGGCTGGCCCGTTTAACATCTCTAAATGCACACCACCAAAAAAAATAAAAAACAAAAAATCACAATTTAGTAACCTTAAATAATGTACTTTAATTTTAAAAATATCACCTTCACATAAGACACATATTACGTTTTACATTTTATTTATTATTACAACCTTAAAAACCCCATATTACTTTTAAAAAAAATCTTAAACTCTATGTGTACAATAACACTAAGGGCACATCATTTTGGAAGGGAGGAAGAATATGAAATGCCAACCAAAAACATGCTGCATGTCTTGTGGGGCTAACAAAATGGCCACCAAGATGGACTTTATTTGTCTTAATTAGTGAGATATCCAGACTGTGAAGCATTAGAAATAAAAAGTTGCTTTGATTTCTACAGATTACTATATAACTATTTATGTTTACGTTGGTAGAAAATTTTGATAAAATGGGCCATGAAATTGGAACACAACCATGTTCTAAATTTATTATATGATAATGAAAACCATATCACATAAGGCTTGGAAATCGCTTGTTTAGACATTGCTTGCCTTTCATCAACTTAAAACTAAACTCTTCCTCTAAAAATTTACTCAAAATCCATTCTAACAATGATCCACTATGCAAATAGCTATTATAATCCTATAATAGTTTGGAATTTTTTTCAATTCAAAACCTAAAAAATGAGTAATTTATTCATTCAAGCCCTAAATTATTTTTTCTATCAATTTAAAACCTGAATTATAAAAAAAAAACTATCAATTCCCAGACCTGAATTTGTCACATATTATCTCTTATTTTATCAATTTAGGACCTAATTTCAAGCCCCAAATTACTAATTTAATATATTTCAAATTCTAAATTAATAAAAAAAATTAAGTCATGAATTGATAGATTTTCATTATAAGTAATTTTGTATTTGATCCATCATCATTGTCGGCACCACAATGATCCGCCAGACTAATAAGTAAATAACCCACCACGTTTAATTTTTCAAAAAAATATAACCTTATGAATTGTGGGTCAATTTATTTATAACCTATTTGTTCTGACATATTTTATTTTTATTAATAATATAAAATTAATATAAAAAATATATAAATAGCTAAATTCGTGGCAATCCGCATCTCCACCCTAAAAACACAAGAGACGGGTTATTTGTGAGACGGATCGATCCATTATTAAAGTATGTTTATTGTATAGATAAAATATGTTTATTTGTAGTTAAAGTATGTTAATAATAAATCATACTATTATAACACGTTAAAATCATACTTTAATACATAATCAAGCATATTTTATAAAACGTACTTTAACAACCATTAAACATACTTTATTTATATAATAAATATACTAACATACTTTATTTATATAATAAATATACGTTAGTGATAGGTTGACTCGTTTCATACCCGTTTCATAAATAACTCGTCTCACACGCGGCACTTTGTGAAAACGCAATTAATTGATCCACCCTTCAAATGGTCTGTCCTACCAATAATCCTTCCCACTAATGACTCAATTTATTCTAACTCACCATTTGGTGGATTATAGTAAATTGTAGGTTAATTTGTCCCACCAATTCATTTTGAAATTCCTTCTCTTGATCCATCTTCTCTTTTCTTAATGAAAAATTGGTATGATTCATCGTTTTGATTTAATTTAATTTATTTTTATTGAATTTATTTATATATGTATATACCTAAAGAGTCCAAACGTTCATAATTCATAAAACAACTTCTATGACATTTTTTTAAGGAACAACTTTTATGACTCTAGATATATTTAATTTTAGAATATTCACGTGACTCTTGTGATTAATTAAAGTGATTAATCACATTTTAAGGAACTTCCAATTTACAGGGTTATGCAAGTGAGAAGGGTTTTCAACTCTCGTGTTCTATATATTTATTTATAGCTTATATAGTTCGACATTCCCAAATTAAATGTGGGCTTTAAGACCATTACAGCTGGCCTACGGCCCGATCTTAATTTTATGTTCAGTCAGGCCCAATTAAGTCTGGTCTTTAAAACCTTGGCCCAATTCTATGAAGGGGTGAGAGAGATTTTTATGCACGTCGGAGATGGATCAAATTTGATAAAAATAGGCCTTTACTTTTTTTCTTTATTTTTTTTAAGGAAAACAAAAATAAAATGTAATCTATATAAGATCAATTTTAAACATTTTTGGAAACTTGAAATATGAGTGAATGAGTTTGATGAATAAGAAATGATAATATTTTAATAAAAAGAGATATCTCTTCAATTAAAAGTGATAATGATACACTCAATTATTTTAATTTGATACATAGTTATATATGTGATGAAAAATGATAATTAATTAAAAAAAAAGTGAAAGAATCGTAGGCTAGTGTTGCCCAACATTTTTTTAGTTTAAAATTATCCATTCTATGTAATACTCACCTTTTTTTTAAAAAAAAAAATTCTGAATACCATCTAAACTAAACAGATGTTAATACACAAAATTACATACAATATTACACATGAAATATCTTATAAACAGACAAAGAAAATTCTTTAATGAGATTTTAAGAAAAATGATTTTAATTGTCAAAGCTTGTAAGTTAGGTAATTCCAACTTTTCTTTTACTTCTGTACCTTTATCTTTATCAAGTAGTTGATCTAACTTTTCAATCAACTTGCATCACTATTTATTAATAAAGCCACTCCCATACTTGTAATTTTCTTATGCTAATTCCTTTTACTTATAGTCCACTTATACAATACTATATGATTTTTTTTTCTAATCTTGAGAGAGAGAGAGAGAAAAGAAGAGAGAGAGTAACCAAGAAAATTATTAGTGGGGTAATGGAGTGGTAGGGAGTAAGTCTCTTTATAAAAAGTTAGCATTCAACAATTTCTAATTGTCAACTTCTTAAAGCCACAAAGCATCATTGTGTCCATCTTATTGCCACCATAAATCATTTTTGACTCCACTTGCTTCTTTATAAGCTTCATAATCAAGTTTTTTTTTTTTTTCCAATCATATCCTTTCTAATTTGTTTATACTTTTCTTTAAGAAAATTATATTTACTACTTTACATTTCTCATGTATTTTATTATATTTAAAAGATTTCATAAATTGATTTATTACCTTTAAGACATTCATTAATCATATTTGTTTGTTGCTATATTACTCACAGTTATCATTATATTCAACCTGAAAATGATTTTAAGGATGTGAAGGGATGTTGGATTCACTTGTATTTTTTAAATTTTACCTATAAATAATATTTTTATCTAAATACCCAATATGCATTCAAATTAGATATATTATAGTATTTTTTATTCATTTTATGATATGGCGTAAAAATTATTTACCAATAAATGAAAGAAGAGTCTGAACCCGATTCATTATGCATTATATTTTTGTAAAACTATTCTTTAGTATATATAAAATATATAAAAAAAAAAAAAATTTGCACGAGACCGTCTCACAAATCTTAGACGGATCCTAATATACTCATTTAGAAGTACGCGGATCGCGATGATTTTATTCAGGCATTAATAATCATTCCATGCATTTCACTTTAATGTTTACTTCTTTTTTTTAAATTTTTTATTTTTAAAAAATATGATAATCTAAAATTTTTTATTTATCAATTCAAATATTATAAATTTGTGAAAAGTGATATTATTTTTAGAAAAAATGATACCCGATGAAAGAAAAGTGATAATTATATCATTGAATAATTTTTTAAATAATTTAATTAATAAAAAAATGATAACATTTTTAATAAAAAATTATATTGAACAAATAAAAGTAGGCAAAGACTTGTATGAGACCGTCTCACGTAAGACTTACGTGAGACGGTCAGAAAGTGATAATAAATTAATGAAAAGTGATAATTTTATTTCATGAACAATTTATAGTATAAATAAAAAGTGATAACATTTTATAGCGAAAGTAATAATGATTTATGAGGAAAGTGATAACTATTTTAAAAAGTGAAAAATTGTCTCACGTGAGACGGTCTCACGCAAGACCTACCCATAAAAGTAATATTCATTTAATTGAATTATTTCATTAATAAATTAGTAAAATGTGATAATATTTTAATAAAAAAGTGATATTTTTCCAACATAACTAATTCACTTATGATTCGTTTGACGAATAAAAAGTAATAACACCCTCAATTAAAAAGTGGTATCTAATAAAGAAAAGTGATAATAGCTCAATTAAATTTAATTATGAGTAATTCACATGACAGATAAAAAGTTATACTAATTTAAAAAAATTGATAACCATCAAAGTGAACTAGTATATCATTATAAAATAATTGATAAAAAGCAGTAACATTAATAAAAAAATGATACTTGATCAATAAAAAGTGATAACATTTTTAATAAAAAGTGATAACTGGCTAATGAATAGTGATAACATATATTTTATTAACAATTACGAGACAAATAAAAAGTGATAACAATCCTAATAAAAAGTAGTAATAGAGTATTTGAACAATAAAAAGTGACAATTGTCTGTTTAACTATTTTATAAATAAAATATAAATGAATACAAGTGATAATATTTATAAAGAAAAGTGATAAATGATTGTGAAAAAGTGATAATATTAATATTATTATTTAATAATTAAATAAATAATTTCATATAAGTATATATAAATAGAAAGGAAAAAAAATAGAATCACTTCGTGGGCAAGGGCCTGTAACATGTCCGCGTACGGCTTTCGTGCGCTTATATTTTAATTAAAGAATGCGTCAGTGGATAATCTGTCTCACGAAATATGATCGGTGAGAAGGTCACCTACCCATAAAAAAAAATACTCTTTAGATTTTATTACTTTTCTATTTAATAATAATAAAAATATTTAAAAAGTATTTTTTTCATTAAAAAAAGTAACACATTATCTCTCTAAAGAGTAATTGATAATTGAAGGTGTAAGATTTTAGGAGTAATATTTTCATTTAGAAGGGTAATAATTCAATCACTTTAAAGAATTATTTTTCATATACTAAAGAGTAATTGGTAACACTAAAAATAATATATATATATAATATTAGCAAATATTAATATTAATAATTTAAGATCAAAATTTAATTAAAAAATTAAAATAGAAAAAAGAAACTTACAAGTTGAAATCAGCAATTTGATTTACAAGTGACTTCATATTGAAAGGTATTTTAGCATTGTATGATATTTTGCAGTTTTCATAAATTTAGACAATTTTCTAGTCCACCAAAATTTGGACGATTTTTAATTTTCGCAAATTTTATAGTTGGAAGGATTTTCATGAAAGGTATTGTAGCATTTGATAAGTTACATAAGGTCCCATACATAGATAGTTATATATAATCAGTTTCTTACAATACATTTGAATTAATTGAATATACTAAATTTATGCTTAATTAGTAACTAAGAAATAAATGATACTGGATGACATTGATCTCACTTGAACACTATTGAGTCATTGTCTAATGTCAATCACTCTTAATTTATTTTATTCTATAGATGCGCGTGTCACCCTTATTAATTGACCTGGTTGCGATGTATGGAAAGCTCGGTGGTTTGCATACTGCATAAAACCTGTTTTTATCTAATCAAATTTACCAGAGTGTTGTTTCTCGGACGACAATGATTTCATGCTACAATCAAAACAGCTACCATTTCGAAGCGATTAAGACATTTGCTAGAATGTTGGAGTGTGGAGTGAAATGTAACATTTATTTATTCTATAGATGCGCGTGCCACCCTTACTAATTGACATGTTGCAATGTATGGAAAGCTTGGTGATCTGCGTACTGCAGAAAACCTGTTTTTCTCTAATCAAGTTTACCAGAGTGTTGTTTCTTGGACGACATAGATCTCATGCTACAATCAAAACGGATACCATTTCGAAACGATTAAGACATTTGCTAGGATGCTGGGCTGTGGAGTGTGTCAGGATTAAGCTTCCAGAATCGAACAACACTCACAAGTGCCTTCACTCACACTTTGTTTGTTGTATGATGTTGTGTGTGTGAATGCATGTAAAACTTATAATTGCAAGATCGATTTTACGTGGTTCGGTGCTTGTCTCCACCATACATTATGAACTGCTCCAATCGGATGGCTCACACTTGCCCCTTTTGCTTACTCAAACGGCTGCAGCTAGCTGTCGTAACAGCTTTTCTAAACTTCATTCATCCATGCTACACGTCATCACTCCCATACCCATTGTATAATCCAAGTCTGCCATGCATTAGTTTAATTGGATCAAGAGTTACAAGCAACCATCCTTACAGAGTGGAATGTTAACACGTTTATAGTCAATATGTACCTTTTTGAGGGAAGATTTTTCGTGAAAGGTATTTTAGCATCATATCCTGTAAATGGGTTGTTTGTCGGTAAATTACACCATCGCATAGAGACAAGTTTTTTTTTTTTTTTTATGCATAACAAAATTCTCGAATCTTAATATGATTGATTTCAAAGTACATTAAAAGAAGATTAAAAGAAGATTTTCGAATATGTGAAAGAAATAAGGTACGTAATTTAAATTCTTTTATGATGATTATAATATTTGCGTATAGTGCACATGATCTAATTTGAAATTTATTAAATTAAGAGAAGTAAATTTTCCAAATAAATTTTATTTGTGAAAAAAAGGAAAAGCTATTTATAAATTGAATTTTTCGGAAAGGAGAAAAACGGTTTTTTGGGATTCAAGTCGGTAATCATTGAGGAAGTGCAGCAGTTTACTATCCCATTCTTAAAAAACTACTCCCTCCGTCTCACAAAAATTGTGACATTTTCCTTTTTGGGTTGTCCCACAAAAGTTGTTACATTCCATTTAAAGTTTATGAGACCCACACAAAAAATATTAACATATTCACATGGACCCACACACACAACTAATACACCTATCCACTACACATTAAATATTATTTCTCTCACATCACTTTACATTAAAATATTATACTCCTTAATTTTCGTGCCAAAAAAAAATGTAACATCTTTAGTGGGATGGAGGGAGTATATCTTAATTAAATAAATAAATTTTTGATGAGGTGTTGATTAAATGAGAAAGGGCATGCAATTAGCGACCATTGTGTCAATGGACATAAATTTTGAATTTGCATGGATATTTTTATGGACTATATTTCCAATAGAAAAGTTGATTGTTTTTGGAGATAACTGTATGTATGTCGTTAGTGTTTATTTTGTTGGTTAGAAATTATTAAAGAAAACATGATTGGGAATGGCTTGTGATAATGATCTGTGTGTTTGGTTAATTCATTAAGTAAAATTGAATATTGTAAGGAAAGAAAACATATACGAAACGCATGGAAGGGAGAAACAGTTTTTTCGCATTCATTAATTGCCTAATTGATTATTGGGATCATGGCGATTTTTTCCAGAATATTTTCCATTATTAATAAGTTTCCCTTATCCTATAAAATCCATGTATTCTCCAAGAATAAAAAAAATTGATGATTTGTGTCTCTTCGTGAAAAGTCACGTTTATTGGAGACGAGTCGTGTCTCTTCATTAAAAGCCGCATTCTTTGTAAAAGAGTTGTGTCGCTTCATAAAGAGTCGTATCTTTACATGAAATGTCGTCATGTCGTAATTAAAGAATTGTATCTCTTTGTGAGAAATAAAAAAAAAAACTAATTGTTCAAATAATTATCAATCAATTGATTAATTATTACAAAATGCCAACCTGACCTAAATGTAGGAGATACCATGTACACTCAAATTTGGTGAAAAACCCCATAGACCTTTAAACGTGGGGAGTCACTGTAGACATCCTTAATTCCAAAGGTATTCGAGTAAGACGTAATCATTGTTGAAAATGTTTTCTCAATCTTAAATATTTGGAGATTCAATTTATAAAGTTTTTATATGGATGCAACGTGGATTTTTAGTTGGTGGGTTCACATGAAATGAAATGAAAGAGGCCTCAATTTCTAAAGGATTTTTTTGGCTTAATTACTGCGACAAAAATAGCCGCTATTATCCGTGACTCCCGCCTAACGCGCCGCTGAATCTCACCGGCGGCAGCCCCTCACACACCGCACGTGCCGCCGCCTCCAACACCATCTCATCTCTCTGACCGCCCTACCTCTAGCTCACGCCCACGCGCACTGCCCACGCGCGCGTCGCATCTACTCCTTTTCAAAATTAAAATACACGTCCATATAATTAATTAATTCTTCAAACCCATTTAATATTTTTGTTTGTAGTGTTAGTTAACATTATTAGACTTCCCTTACTACGCTCAACATTTATGGATTTGTTTGATAATTGACACCAAGAACGTGTATTAGGTGTTAGGAAATTAAATTTTTAGTTGTAAAAAACAATATAAAATCAATGACTCAAATAAAAAAAAATCGTCTTTTTCTAAGTTTTTTATTTATTTAAATTTATATCACAATTTAATGAAATATAATAATATTAAATTATATTTTAATAATTTTAAAACTCCACTTTAATTAATCATACTTTAATCATTTTAAAATCATATTCTAATAAATTATTTATTATATTGTGAATTATATTGTCTTAAAATCATTTTATTATCAATCTAAAAATTACTCATTTTGTCCTGCTTCAACTTTTGAATGTTATTAATCTGAAAGTGGAGTTTCACACTTAAAAACTACTATTACCCTTTATTGTTATGTAATATTCCTCCGCCCACTTAAAATGTATTCATTTATATTTTGCATATGAATTAAAGAGCATTATTATTATATTTAAAGTGGGTAGTTGTATAGGGAAGTGGTGGGACATATAATGTATATTTTTACTAAATAGGGGAAATGAATACCGCCCAAAATGATAAAATGAATACCTTGAATGATATAATTAATTTAAATTAAAATTAAGGATGAAAATGTAAAAGTCATCTTGTCTAATACATGCATAGTTTCAAAGGAGAATATCACTTTACATAAATATAAAAAAAAGTTATAAATGATTTTTTTTATATATATAAAATTATTTTCAACAAAAATCATACTTCCTCCATTTATTATACTCTTACCAATTTTCTCATTTATTAGTTTCATTACACATTTTATATTTTTAAAAAATAGTATAAATTTCAAAATAAATAATCTTTTAATATATTACTCATATTTTGAAAAATGTTACTCTCACTTGACACACACACAACATATATTTTATTATTTGAAAGAATAATTCTCATTATTTAAAAAAATAATAATAAAATTAGGATAAAAAAATTGTACTCACTCTGTTCTACTGCAACATACATGTTTCGTCATTTTAAATGAACTGTTGGAAAATTTAATTGGTTAGTAAAAATTAATTAATACCAAGAAAATAATAATTAAAGTGGGTAAATTTAGTCCCACAATATAATTGATTAAATATGGTAAATTTGTGATTTTGGGTGTGATCACAATCACTAATAAAATAGCAATTATGTCATACAACAACACTACATCCAAAGCATCTGCATAGTGCACTAGACGTTCAAGATTCATGATCCACGCAAAGAGTTGTACTCGACTTCGCCATAGTTCTACTTTACTTCGCCATCATTCTTAGACGTTCAAGATCTAGATTTATATCCTTAGATGTTCAAGATCCATAATTCAGATCTGTAATAAAGGTTAGCAATTCTCCTTTTTATTTTTCTAAGATCTAAGATTATGTAAGAAGTAATTATTCTTTCTATTTTTCTATTCATTAGAATAATTATTGATTGATATACATATAAAACAAAACAAACTAATTCATACTTATAATGATTTTGATACTTGTAATGAAATTGGACGGGGTAGTATTTCGTAAGAATGTGGAGTGTTGTTCAGTCGCGTAAGAAAAGCGTGAAAGTGTAGGAAGGAAAGAGTGATAGCGTGATGAGAGTCATAGTAAGAAACGCACTTAAAAATTAATGACCCCAAGACTCGTCAAAATCTCTAACTCTCCCACTGAAAACACATTTTCTAATGGCGAAAGAGACAAATTTTGGTATTGACAATGGAGTCAGAGTTAAGTGGTTTCGCTAAATTAACTGTGACAACAGATAAATCCAAACTCCCAGTATTTATTCAAGCAACAAAAAGTCAGCTCTTTGTGTCATCATTTCAAAACACTCCCACCAGCCTCTTTTGTCCACAATTAAAATTGTGGTTTTTTTTTTCTTTCTTTTTCTACCAACATTAATCAATGTTCATTAAACTGCGCTTTTATACTGTCGTTTACAAGAATGCTCTTTTTCTTCTTCCCTGTTTCTTTGATTTGAAATCTCTGGATTTCCAGTAAGTATTTCTTTTCTCATTTAAGTTTCTGCCTTTTGTTCTTGTGTTGGTGAACAGTGAACATGCTTTCTTGAGGGTTCCGTATCTCTTTGTTTATTACAGTGGGCTTTTGCTTGCTTCGTTTGTAAGTGATTAGGCATTCAAAAATCGCCTCTTTTTGGGCAGAGAGAGGTACTTTGGTTTATGGGTTTGGAATAAATAAAAGGGAAACCCCACATTTATGTGTAAAAAATCTTCAAACTTGGGATCCGAAACCACGAGAGCCTCGCTTCAATTACAAGTTGCTTGCTGAAAATTTCACTGTATGTATATATGTGTGGTGTGTGTGTGTGTATCTTTTTCTTTCTGTGATATTTGAAGTGTTTTGGGAACTGGGTTTGAATTTTCTTGGTAATTTAGTGCTTCTTTTGTTGGATTGTGATGGTGAATCTCGCTATGAAATGGTGTATTTGAAGCAAGGTTTTTTATTTTTGGAATTATTTTCAATTATGGACTATTTATCCTAGTGGGGTTACTGCAGCACTCATTTCTTGATTTGCAAGTTGGTAGTTTGGTCAATTTTCTTTCTAATCTTGGAATGAGGGTATGAATTGTGTTATTTAAGTTTTACATCGATTTGGGATCTTGCTATCAACTAAGGGTTGAATCTTTCATTGTATCTAGGGATTGGAAGCCACGTGGGAGACCAGGAAGTGATATTTTGGTGGATGTGATTACTCATAAGAAGTAAACCTGATTTGTGAGGGAACTATATGTGGAATGCGAGTGTTTTTGTTTCATTCATCGATTGATCTTGTGAGAATTTGACAAGTCTATGGTTTCTATTGGCCCTGATTTGAGGCGGTGAACTCAGTTGTGATCATCAATGGTGGTTCGAAAATTTAGCCTGATGAATTGTCTGAATTTGGCGTTCTTAGCTTGTGTTCTCCATTTATCCTTGATCATTGCATCTCCTCAAGATTGTAATCCGAATGATTTATCTGCGTTGAAGGAATTCTCTGGCCAATTGATCAATGGTTCTATCAAATCTTATTGGTCTAGTGACAAAAAATGCTGTAGTTGGGAAGGTGTTGTGTGTGATGATGGTGGAAGTAGAGTGACCATGTTGAAGTTATCTGGAAAAGGTTTGAAGGGAAAGATTTCAGTCTCTCTCTCCAAATTGGATCAGTTGGTATTGATTGATCTTTCACACAATTCCTTGGAAGGTGAATTACCCTTGGAATTCTCTAACTTGAAGAAGCTGCATTTTCTTGATTTCAGCCACAACAAGCTGGATGGGCCGGTTTTTGGGTCGATCGTTGGATTGAAATCTATCCAATCCCTGAACCTCTCTGGCAATTCTTTCTCAGGAAACCTCAGTGACATTGGGATATTTCCTAATCTTGTGGCTTTGAACATAAGTAACAATTTGTTCACTGGTCAACTCATGTCCAATATCTGCAGTTATTCCAGGCGAATTCGAGTTTTTGATTTATCATCAAATCATTTCAGTGGTGAACTTGAAGGCTTGGAGAATTGCAGCACAGCTCTCTATCAGCTCCACCTGGATTTCAATTCTCTTTCTGGTGAACTCCCAGAGTCATTGTTCTCCCTATCTTTGTTGGAGCAGCTTTCTGTCTCCTCAAACAATTTCTCTGGCCATCTAAGCCCTGAAATCAGTAACCTTTTCAAACTCAAATCCTTAATTTTATCAGAAAATCAGTTTTCTGGTTATCTTCCTAATGTTTTTGGGAACTTAACTGAACTAGAACAGCTTGATGCTAATTCAAATTCATTCTCTGGCTCACTGCCATCAACGCTCTCGGTTTGCACTAAGCTGCGAGTGCTTGATCTACGAAACAACTCTCTTTATGGTCCTATTGATCTTGATTTTTCAAGATTGTCTAATCTCTGTACTCTAGAGCTTGCTAGCAATCATTTTTCTGGTTTCTTGCCCAAATCCCTGTCTAATAGCCAGGGACTGAAAGTTTTGAGTCTTGCCAAGAATAATTTGAGTGGCAAGATCCCTGATAGCTATGCTAATCTTTCATCTCTCGCCTTCCTTTCGTTGTCGAATAACAGCCTTGTAAACTTATCAGGGTCCTTGTCTGTTCTGAAGCAATGCAAGTATCTCACCACACTTATACTCACTAAGAATTTTCATGGTGAAGAGATCCCCGAAAACGTGACTGGGTTTGAGAGCTTATTGATTTTTGCTCTTGGAAATTGTGGCCTGAATGGTCGTATTCCGAATTGGTTGCTGAATTGCAAGAAGTTGCAGGTTCTTGATTTGTCTTGGAATCATCTTGAGGGCAGCATCCCTTCATGGATTGGAGAGATGGAGGGTTTGTTCTATTTGGACCTTTCGAATAACTCACTAACCGGAGAAATTTCGAAGGGCATCACAGAGCTTAAGAGCCTGATTTCTGCAAAGAGTTACAAATCCAGTCTCAACACAGCAACTGGTGTTCCACTTTTTGTGAAGAGAAATCAGAGTGTTAATGGATTGCAGTATAATCAAGCTTCAAGTTTTCCTCCATCCATTTTGTTGAGCAACAATAAGATAAACGGATCGATTTGGCCTGAAATTGGACAACTGAAACAGCTTCATGTCTTGGATCTGAGTAGGAATAACATCACAGGGAACATCCCCAGCTCCATTTCGGATATGGGAAACCTGGAGACGTTGGATTTGTCGTACAATAATCTATCTGGATCGATCCCTTCGTCATTCAATAAGCTCACATTCCTATCTAAGTTTAGTGTAGCTTATAATCATCTCACAGGAGCAATTCCAACAGGGGGGCAGTTTCTTAGCTTTCCTCCCTCAAGCTTTGAAGGCAATCTTGGTCTCTGTGGAAAACTGATCTCTCCTTGTGGCGGCAATAATATGGGGCTGCAACCGCCTACTCCATCCCGGGGCGACAGTAAGTTTGGCCGGGGCAGTATTCTTGGAGTGACAATCAGCATCGGGGTTGGCATTGCTATACTTCTTGCTATTCTTCTGCTAAGGATATCAAGAAGAGATGATGGGGTTCCGATTGAAGACGTGGAGGAGGACATGGGTCGTGCGCCTAGATTCTCCGATGCATTTGGACCTCCGAAGCTGGTTATTTTCAACAATGCAGAGTGCAAGGATCTCACTGTCTCCGACTTGTTGAAATCAACGAACAATTTCAGCCAATCGAACATTGTTGGCTGTGGAGGATTTGGTCTAGTGTACAAAGCTGATCTACCTGATGGCACCAAAGCTGCAATCAAGAGGCTTTCCGGTGATTGTGGGCAGATGGAACGCGAATTTCAAGCCGAAGTGGAAGCTCTATCGAGAGCTCAACATAAGAACCTAGTTTCTCTCCAAGGATACTGTCGTTATGGCAATGATCGGCTGTTGATCTACTCCTACATGGAAAATGGAAGCCTCGATTATTGGTTGCACGAAAGAGTAGACGGGAGTGTGTTTCTTACATTTGAAGTCAGATTGAGAATAGCTCAAGGAGCAGCCCGAGGACTGGCTTATCTACACAAAGAGCCAAATATAGTCCACCGGGACATCAAGACGAGCAACATTCTCTTGAATGAGAAATTCGAGGCTCACTTGGCTGACTTTGGGCTGTCGCGGTTACTCCACCCCTACGACACCCACGTGACAACGGATTTGGTAGGCACGTTGGGCTACATCCCTCCCGAGTACAGCCAAACACTGACAGCAACTTTCAGGGGCGACGTTTACAGCTTTGGAGTCGTTGTGCTCGAGCTTATAACAGGAAGACGACCGGTGGAAGTTTGCAAAGGGAAGAACTGCAGAGATTTGGTGGGGTGGATGTACCAGAGGAAATCAGAGAAGAGGGAATGGGAGGTATTCGATTCATCTATACGTGATAAAGATTGTGAAAAACAACTAACGGTGTTGCTTGATATAGCTTGTAAATGTATAGATCAGGATCCTAGAAAAAGACCCTCAATTGATGAAGTTGTTTCTTTGCTTGAAGCAATCGAGATAGGAAAACCATGAAAAATAAGTTTTTTTTTTTCTTTCTAAAATTGTTATATAGATTTTCTTTTGACCTTTTCTACTTGAGGTTGTCCTAATTTTTCGTTATTTATATATATATATATATCCTTTGTTTCCTTCTTATTTTACATCCTCATGGAGTAATTACAGAGCTTTATATTCTTCTTGTTTCTGGTTTTAAGCATCTACTGTCTACTACTGATCTTGATGCAACATTGCAACTCCCATTATTATTTCACTGCAATTCTTTAGTTTCACTTGTGTTGTGATTGTTGGGAGCACGAGGAGTCTAATTCTTGCCTCGACTTTTACTTTTTTGGATTACAGATGTCAAAATGAGATAATTGAATTGCATAGTATAAGATGTACTCAGGGAGTTTAATTCTTGCCTTGACTTTTACTTTTTTGGATTACAGATGTCAAAATGAGATAACTGAATTGCATATGTAGTATAAGATGTAATCAACTGGATACAGTGTGGCCAAAAACTCTCTCTCACTCTCTCAATCAAGAAAAGAAGATTGTACAGAAACAAAGAATAGGAGAGAGAAAAAGATGAATAAAGATTCATTGCTTGGAATAAAAGAGTAGCATCAAAAGAGCCTGTTCTCATTGCTTTGAACTCCATGAGTCACTGGTGCTTTTGCTCTCACTTTTCTCAGGTACCAAACTCCCACACCAACAAATGCCCCAGCTACTGATACGGCACTCACAGCCCCTAACCACAGTTTCAACCATCAACATGAGAGAGAAACAGAGAGAACAGAGAGAGAGAGATGAGAATCCTTAACACACTCACCAGCAACCATTGCAGGACTGCTATGCTGCCCACTATGATCTGCATTCATCAAAATTCAGACTTAAAATATTCAAGAATTATGCATGCATGCATGATCATTTCATCATATGTATATATACATACCTTTACAGTAAGTAGTGACATTCCCCTTGTGGCACAAGCAGAGGAAATCCTGTGTGACTGTGTCGAACCCACACGTCCTGCCTCCCCTCGCCCCGTCCTGACACCACAGGCACCTCGTGGTAACCGGGATATCAAAATCCACCCTGATCACATACTCAGGAACCTGATTAAAAGCCGGAGTAACACCAAGGTTCCTCCAGTAGACGCTGGCATACGTTGCACAATGCCTGAGCATCATCCTCAACGACTCGCTCCCCTTGGGATAGTACGAGCAGCACTAGCTACTACCCCTCAGCGCAGACGAGCACTCCGGCAGGTGCCTACACAGATAGCTCGAGGTGTCACATGTGGAGTCACACTGCTCTGGAAACCGCTCACAGAACATCGGCTTTGGCTCCATGATCACGTCGTTTTCGCTGCAGTTGAAGAAGAGTAATCGTTCTGCGACGACAGCCTGAAATGAGTGCTGGTGTCCAAGCTGAAAGCTCTGGTGGGACGGAAACGGCTGCCATCTCTGCAGTTCCACATGAAGGGGTCGGATACGAGGATGTGGGGATCGGAGTAGCTGATGTTCCGGACAGGGTAGCGGCCCGATGGGGTCCGGAACTCGAGCTGATCCGATTCGGAGCATACTAGGATGTGCCTGTAATAAGGGCTGCCACAGCCGTCGTCGATGCCAAAGGGGTAGTTGATAGGTATTTGGCCACAGGAGGTTCTGCATGGGGTTGTTTTGGACTGTGTGGGAAGTGGGAGTAGGATGGAGAGAGAGAGGAGGAGGAGAGAGAATGGTGTGTGGTTCTTACATGGAGAAGCCATTGATGGAGATGTTAGAGAGGATTATGGTTGGTTTTGTTGGGGGTGGTTTTGATGTTTAGTAGTTTGATCATTAGCTAAAGTTTGGAGAATCTATTGAAATGGTGGTTTTTTGTTGCTTTTGTATCTTTTGCTTTTTCTTGGTTTTTTTTTCTTTCTAAGAGTTATTTGTAAGTGCTTTATTCCATTTCGTTTTGCTTTTAGTATGTTACTTCCTCTTTTTTTTTCAGATTTTTGAGACTTTATTAGTATAATTTAACATTATTTAATAATAAAGAGGGACTAGGGTGCAATCGGTTGTGCCAATTGAATTTGTACAACCTTGGTCCTCACCCTTCTTAATTAATTCATGATCCTTCATTAATGTTTTTTTATTTTATTTTTAAATTTTTTTTATTTAAATGACTATTATACCCTAAACCTTAAACCCTAAGGGATAATTATACCCTAAACCACAAGGGTAAAATTACAATTATACCCTAAACCCTAGGGGATAATTATACCCTAAACCACAAGGGTAAAATTACAATTATACCATAAACCCTAAACCCTAGGGGATAATTATACACATATGTGAATGGTTTGAGTAGAAACAGCGAGCAACATTTCAGACTAAATTCTTTTATTTTAAATATAAAAAGGCTGACACCAAATTATTATTAGAGGATTATCTAAACACACGTGGCCCGTTAATTCATAATGGGCTTAAACAATTGCATTAGCGTCAAGCCCAAAGCCCACTTATTTTAATTCGTTACTTCCATATTTTACCACATACTCCATTAACTTGCTTATTGTATGCCCGATTGAAAATTTATTAACTTTTTTAAAAGATAAAGTATTAGTATTTTTTATTTTTTTTCACTCAATTTGAAAATCATTAAGAAGTGACAAACTATTAATTTTTAATATTTACGACATAATTAAATTATTAACGAGATGGGAAAACTACTAAAATATATTTCCTTCGTCTCCTTCAAAAAGAGTATTTTTTTTCATTTTGGCCCACTAATACAATTAAAATATGATGTCGACATTTCTATTAATACAACTACTCACTATACATTAAATAATAATATTTTTTAATTTACGTGCAAAAAGCAAAAGAGCTGGGAGAAATGGAGTATGCATTTCATGAGGAACCATTAATTAATATACATATATTTTCATTTGCTTGCATTTATGAGTAGATCATAATTAAGACAGTGGAAATGTGTATGCATATACATGACAGTTATATTCTTTTCTTAGTAATAGAGATTTTATGTTAACATATAAAAATATTTATTATATATAGTATGATCTCAGTGAATATTTCGTAATGTAGACAATCACTTTTTTTTTTTAAACCTGTATTAATTTTTATTAAAAAATATCATCATAGAAAAATATTGTAGAGTATATTTGGGTTTCGGTATAATAATTTGATTAGAAAATATGACATAAAATAATAAGAATGGAATTTGAGTCGAATCAAGAGTTACACTCTTTCTCCTTAAGACGAAATTGTCCCGCTCTGGTGCTTACGGTTCGACGGCAATCATTTTCAAGATACAACGACTCACATCTTGTGATAGTTGCACTACAAATCACAAGATACGGCGAATCAACCGATATTATGAACTCGCCTTAGGAGTATGATGACTTGAGAATACACTATAAATTAGTTATAACGACATAACTTTATTGAACTTTTTCGGACATCAATGACTTTGTGACAAGTGCTCAAGTACTCAAGTGAAATTTAATTTTGGAGTGAAAATCGAGTGATGGATTATGGAATGGAATTGCATATTTATAAATTTCAAGGCGTCTTTACGTGAATTGATGCGACCGTTGGATTAAAATTTGAATTCAAATTCATCTCTGTCTTTTAATGAAAAGACGCAACTAATTCAACAATCACAACATTTGGTCGCACTTATTCATAAACACACTTTAATCTAATAAACACCATTTTAAGGTTAATTTTCTATTCACCTAAAATTTCCAACAAATACTCCATGTTTTACGTATAATTATTACTACTAGAATTGCTCGACAATAAATGGTGATATATATGCTTCAGCTGTTTTATAATTTTATTTTATTTTTTCTCCCACGACAAAATAAAATATTTTTATATATACATATATTTTAAAAGAGCAATTTACTGTGTATACTTGGACCACTGTGAAAATGTGGTTCTGAGTGTCTTTGTGCAACTGTGTTATCTGTGTATATCACTATATTGTGTACAAATATTTTATTATTATAGTATTCAAATATGATCAATAATTTATAATGTATATTTTTTTATTATTAATTTATTTATTTATTACAATGAGACATTAAAATTTAGGGTTATTTTGAGGTGTATCCCCAAATTTATAGCTAAAATGGTTAGTGTGGTGGTTTTTTTATTTTTAAAAAAATAATTATTTTATATTATTTAATGGTGGTGATTAATTTAAAAACTAATCTAATGATTATGATTGTCCAAGTGCACCAGTGCACCCTAATCGGACTTTAAAATTTAAAGCACCATTCTCCAGGTTAAAGTTGATGAAATATCAAAAGAAGAGGTTAAAGTGTTCTTCACAAAATCATTAGGCATTGTGGATTCTGGCAAAACAAATTTGTGTTAAATATTACACGTGAATGAATTTCAATTAAAGTAGATTTTGTTTATCACAAAATTTGTTCATACCATTTTCAGAGATAATCAATCGAATCTTAACCAACTTCATTTCCGATAAAATTGTCATGTCGGGGTAAACTAATAGTACTATATACACTATTGACCAAATATTTCTCTGTCTATTAAAGGTAGATACATTTTATTTTTGGTCGATTACCAAAAATAAGTCACATATATATTCTTCTGAAAGCCCCTCTACAATACGTAAAGTATTTTATGGAACAGTTACATCCTATAATTTCTACAGTGGCCATTTTTTCCTTTTTTTTTTCATTTAATCTTTTTCTATTTTTTTTCCATTAATTATTTTTTTTATTGTCTTTTCCTTTTTTTTACTGCTCTTTCTTTTTTTTATTAATTATTTTTAAAAATTACAATTTTAATAATATACTTTACCATACGAGTTTATTGCCTATTTTATCTTTAAATTCATGGAATATAGAATATTGTAATTTTATTTTTATAGTTTATGGAGTAGTATTTTGTTTTTAGGCTTTAAAAATAAAATTTAAGGTATAATTGCATTTAACAATAATTAATTAATGATAATTAATAAAAGAATGAAAAAAAATGAGACCATGAAATGAAACTAAAAAAAGAGTGAGGATAAAAAAAAAAAAAAAAAAAAAAAGTATGAGAACCATAAAATTTCCCCACGAAAGATTCATGTAATACTCTCCCTGTACAATATAAGCGTTGTTTCCGCTCATATTCTCTCAATATATATAATCTACATTCTAATAGACATTATTGTTACTCTCATTTGAATATTGTACCCAACATTTCGCATTTTCTATTAGGGAGTAAATGGAGTATTTCGTTAATTTTAAATATAACATGCCTCATTTAAATATATAAGCAGGTGAGTCACTGGGTTCCTCACAAAAGTGAGTGATCCAGGTTCGATTCCTATTGGAAACGAATATGAGGGGAGTTATAAGGAGGCTTGGATAATAAGAGTGTATGGGTGCTTGGTGAACTAACTATTAACTATACTAAAAATTAACTTTGTTCGATAAAAAAAAATTACATGCCTAGATATTACTGTCCCCGTTTCTCTTTTTCATTTTTATAATACCGCATATGAATTATGTGTGGTGAGTATGGGAGTATTATTCGAGTGTATTTCAGGCGGACAATGTTGGTTGCCCACTAATCTTGAAAGGAGAACACTTTGCCATCCCTTGGAAAGTTAAGAATGACTACTTTCATACCTAAAAAGGGTATTTTATAGGCAACTAGATTACATAATATTTGTAGGGGGAGTGGGGGTCAATAGGATTCATGCCAACATGACTTGATCATCCCACTATGCATCTACTAACTATGAAAATTACAACTAAAGAGGCTGTCTATTTCAATGATTTTCTTGCTTGATGTATACACTTGTGTCTGAAATCCACTATTCTATTATGTTTTTGTGCTTTATACAAACATGACTTCCTAATTGCTATTTTAGACCAAGCAAGATAGGAATTATTGGACCATTAGGGTTGCAGGATTGCTAGCAAAGTGCAACTCTTCTTCCTCAATAGCTTTATTGATTGAGCTAACTTCCAATTCACTCAAATAGTTTCTTCTAGATTTTGGCATGTCTTTCTTTAATATTTGGAGTGTGTAATGTATCTAATAGTATTTCATACCAAAGAAACAACAAATTATGGAAAGAGTACTAGAACAAACAAAGGTGAGCATCCAATCACCAAGTACAACTTTTTTTTCCCCAAGTACAACTTGTCACTGCATCACAAATCACTCCAAGAAAGTCTCCATAACATCAGGGTACATCCCTGTTTCATTCCTATATTCCCCTTGATTGTGTGAAAGGTGATTGAGTGATGATGAAGAGGATGAAGTTGCCATTCTTGCAGGTAAAGTGAAGCTCCTCTTGAACTTTCCATCCATCTTTGAGTGGCTATCCAATCTCAAGAACTCATTCGGGTTCGCCCCGTGCATACCGGAAGGATCCGAGTGGGGATCGCCCTTGCCCGCGAGCCCATCCGCATTGAACAAGAGCTTGGCTTCGTCGGACTGGGCAGTCAGTGCATTGAAGAAGCTCAACCCATTAGGCCACTTGATGTCGTTCTCGTGGTCCCCGATCATGTCATCCATACGTGACTCGTTCGCGTGGGGATGCAAGAACATGTGCGTCTCGTCCTTCGACTGAGGCATCCCAAGTCGAGCCGAGTTTTGGAAACTCGGCATTGATGGGGTCGAGGGCATCGGCCTTGGACCCCAGTTGAACAGGGGAGGGGGAGACCTAATAGGCATCGTCGGCTGTTTCAAGGGAACAGCCGACGATGTAGACGCGTTCCGCGTGGACGAGAACAGTTGG
Source organism: Pogostemon cablin (assembly GCA_023678885.1). NCBI lineage: Eukaryota > Viridiplantae > Streptophyta > Magnoliopsida > Lamiales > Lamiaceae > Pogostemon > Pogostemon cablin. Next base: position 30,465,806 of record CM042971.1, read on the forward strand.
GATAGATAGAATCCTGATTGATAGCCTAAGGATTCAAATGTGTGTCTCATTCTCAACACAAAATGAAGGTCTTCTGGTATCTAAACATGGTTTAAAAAAAAATCAGACAATCAAAAAAGTCATCAATTAATCTAGAAAAATGCATTCACTACATCAAAATGGTCAACAAGAAACTCACAATCTTGCAAGAACCAAGCTGTAGAAGTCCATGTCCAGCTTGGATCACAGCTATAGTCTGATAAACAAAAATGGGATTAATTGAGATTTATTATCAAGAATCAAGAGTGAAAGACAACTAATGACAGTTGCAAACTTGTAGTTAGTTGTTTTCAGACCTGAATGCCAGAATCAAACTGTTCAGTCCACTCAGAAGGTAGCTGCAATTAATAAATCAGAAGAGATCATCAATCATTCAGAAACAGTAGTTTCACTTTCTCATCAGTAGTAACAATAATTGGGACATTGAAAGTCTACTTTCTTCAACGAACAATTAGCACAAAAGTAACCACTAAAAAGGATCCTAAATCAATTCACTTTAGCTGCTTAATCATAATCAATTACCAATCAATCTTAATTAACTCAAAGGGTTAATACATACAGCATCAAATGAACTCTGCCAGTAGTTGGAAATGTTTGGTTCACACTCTGTAGGCTCTTTGAATACCCATTTGTGGCATTTATCAGATGCAACTTTTCCCATCAATCTGCAATTAATCTCCACCAAATCAAACTAGACCCACACAACAACAAAAATAAGTGAAAGAAAAAAACACACACAAAATGAAATCTTCTCTCTCTCCCCTCTTGAGAGAGAGAGAGAGACAGTGGGGAGGATAGATACAAAAATCCAATCCTTAAAGCACCTACCCATTACCCACCCTTCTCCATAATTATACAATTGGATGGACATTTTGCTGAAGGCTTTCCTGACAGGATCCTCCCCTTCCATCTCATCCAAACACTCTGCAACTCTGCCTCTGCAGAAGCCATCTTCCCACATCAACATTCTGCACATATGAACAAAAGATAAACAATCAGAAAAAGACAAGATTGTTGTTCGTGCTCATTAATACAAATAATCTTGTCTCTTTTGAACTTCTTGATCAAGTGTTTAATTAAGGGGTCATTAATACACTCACAAGCTACCATTGTCATCTCCAACTTTGCAACCATTGCCACCTCTGACTCTCCTGTAGTAAAAACAGAGCAAACCCACCTCAGATTCAGAATCAAAAACTCAAGAAAATAAAACACCACCCAAATGTGAGAAAGAAAACTCAAACAAGCAAGAGTTGACAAAATCAAGAAAATGGAAGAGGAGAGAGAGAGAGAGTACGGGCGAGGTCGGATGGTCCAGAAGACAGAGTAAGTCCAGTCTGAATTGAGACAGACGCTTCTAAGGGCCTCATGAAGGGCCATCATCCCAACTGCTTCTTTGCTCCTGTCTGTTGCTCCTGAGCCCACCATCTCTGTCTCTCTCTCTCTCTCTCTCTCGCTTTTTTTCCCCTTATTTGGTGAGGACTTAATCCACTACTAAGCTATGTAGTAAGATGGATAGATAAATATGTGTGCTTTTTTATATCTATCTAGTTTGCCCACGACTACACTGCAGAATGCTTGTCAAATATCAACCACAAAGAGAGAGAAACAGAGAGAGACTGCTCCTCGCTTCATCCCTTTCTTTCTTTTTCAACTTTTGTCACCACACACACTCACACACGCACTCACTTTACCACCATCTTGTGCAATATTTTACCACAGAAAACCCCGGTTTACTTGGGGGGAGGGAAAGGTAGGGGGGGTGGGGTGGGGGGTGCTAGTACAGACTACAGAGGCATCAGAACCACAGTGGGAGTGAAAGTGCGTGCAAATGACTGTGTGAAGTATGTGTGTGTCCATTTTTGAAGGGAGTTGAGGATTCTGTTCCACTCTCTCTCACACACACAAACACGCACTCTCTCTCTCTCTCTAAATTTTTAACCGTGGAGCAAGTAGGGGGTGGGTGGGGTCAGGGGGGTTTTATCCTCCTTAGCAAAGCACCAACAGACAGCGGGAGAAAGGTTAGGAAGAAAAAAGGCAAAAGGATGGGTGAAATGACGGTGTTGCCCCTCTCCCCTCAAATTTCTGTCTGTCCGAAGAGCTGGAGCACGGTTTCGTATACTCCTCCCCTCCCTATTTAATTTCATCATCACCCTCTCTTGCTTCAATGCTAATAATGCTAATCATAATTAATTTATTAATTACAATTCAATTTAATTAGTTGCTGGGCCATACCCAATTTAGCATCAAGGGGTCCATACATAGTAACATAGGTGAAAATATATCACACAAAATCACAAATGAAAAAGATACTCTCTCCTCACTATTCTCTTAATGCATGGGTGTAAATGTAAAATTTTTTAGTCTCGTTTGTTAAGATGTAGGAGTAATTTCGAGCTCGAACTCATCATAAAAAAATTACTAAGTTCAATTTTGAAAATAGATTGTTTGTAAAGATTCGTTTATATTCGAGAACGCATTTGATAATATATATATTCATGAATACTTTAGGTGAAATTTCCTAATATTTCATATTAAATGAATATGACTACGATCAACGATTATTAATATCGTCAATGCATAGCCGAACTTTAGTTTGAAATAGAAATTCCCGCTAGTAGTGATGTATTCTGACTCTTTCCGAATTAATGGTCACCAAATTGGATATCAATGCATCGAAAAAAATTAATCAAATAATAAATTATCAAACATTATATAATTGAAAATCTACCTAAAATTTATAAGTTGGATGTGGATCCACCCTGGAACAAAGGGGTACCCTGAATTTTAAAAAAATGCCACCACTTTATATGACCTTTTTTTTAAATTTTATAAAATATAGTACTATTTTGTACTCTTATTTTTTATTTTAAATTAAATTCGTAAAATTAGTATATTTTATCCCTACGTATAAAACACTGTATCAGCCTTTAATTGAATTTCGGAATAATATTACTTTTTATTAATAGTATTTTAAATATTAACACATTCATTTAGATAAATTTAAGATTTGTGCAATTGTTATATACTCCTACAAGTTTTTACAAAACAATTTTTTTACTATGATCTTTTCGGACACTTTTAAGATAATTATTAGTAGGTTTTTTTTACAAGGATTATTAATATTTTTACGTGTTGTGAATAGTTATATTAAATTTATGTATGAGTTTTCTTTTAAAAAAATAAAAATGGGTATTTTTGTAATAGACATTCAAATTAATAAAATGAATATGTTTGGTATGTAATATTAAAATGAATGTCTTAGATTTGTAAGGAGTATTATGTAAAAATTTTAAGAGTTTGAATGGGTATTTTTGTAATAGACGCTCAAATTAATAAAATGAATATGGTTGGTATGTAATACTAAAATGAATGTCTTAGATTTGTAAGGAGTATTAAATTTTAAGAGTTTGTTTGTGTATATAGGTGTATAAGTTGTTCAAAGTACAAAATTTTATTATAAAGATTATACACTTTAAATAATAAAAGTGTTATTTTTAAAATTTGTTGAAATATGAATAGCATTAAAGTTTGACTGTAATTTAAAAAAAAATCTTTTACTAAAATGTACTCCATAATATTTAATATTAAAAATATAGCAGATTGATTTAGACGCACGAAATTAGTTTTATGGGTGAATTCATTAGTTCAACTCAACTCTTTGCATGGAAAAAAGGGAGTATAACTTATTAACTTATAAGCATCAACATAAAGAGAAGAATTGACAAAATATTCTTATCGAAACAACATTGTTTCATGGAGTTAAAAAGAACTTATCAATTATTAACACTCCTAATATTAGAGATTTGAAAGTTTCCCACCTAACATATATTTGATTTTTATGTTTGATTAATTAGAATTTTAATTTCTTAGCTTGAATTGAATTTCAAAATATTACTCACATAACAAACTACTCTCTCCGTCTATAAAAAGTAAATGTTTCGACTTGAAAGGGAACGAGTATTATTCTATGTATGTATAGTTAAATTTTAAATATTATTTAAAAAACAAAGGATTAATTACTCATAGGTACACAGTTTGTACCCTTAATTACTACTAGATACATTGATTTAAGATAATTACTATCATATACAAAATATTAAAGTAAAATACCAAATATACCCTAAACTCATATACCTTTAAACCACAAACCCCAACCCCCACCCACCACTGGACCACCGCTGCCGCCGCCGGAAAAAAACTGTTCGTCCAGAAAGAAAAAAAAAATTGCTCGCCGGAAAAGCTGCCGGACCACCACACTTTTTTGCTGCACACACTTTTTTTGCTGCACATGAATTTTTGCTGCACACAATATTTATGTGCAGCACATTATAGGAGTAATATTGGAATATCACTATATATTTTTGTAATTAGTAGTAATATTTTTGTATGTTTGTAACTCATAGTAATTTAGAATTTTTTTTATACCTAGTAGTAATCCTCCCTGTACAAACAAACTAGTTTTTAAATGAATGATATCTCTCAATGAGACAGTGACGTATTAGAGCAATGGAAATGCTTAGTGTGCAATTGAAAGTATGGTAAATATTTTCAAGTGGAATTGCCTTTTGAAATATCAAAAATTATACAGAAGAGTAATAATTTTTTATTTATATTGTAAAGTAACATTCCCGTTATACTAAAAAAGAATATTTCTATTCCCAACATCAAATCGACTACATACTAAATGTTACTCCCCGTTCCATAAAAATATTGCACACCTCTTTTCAGCACGGAGATTAAGAATGTGATAATTTTTAGGGATATTATGGTATTTTTTTATAATAAATAAATGATAAAGTATATTAGGTGTGTTAGGTAGATGTGGTTTTTTGTAATAAAGTGTATGAGGAATGGTGATTGTGTTTGACTTTTTGCTTTTTAAAGAATGTGCAAACTTTTGTGGGACAACCCAAAATGAAAAGTGTGGAATCTTTTCTAGGACGGAGGGAGTATATTTTTATGCCTAAAAAGTAATACAATTAAAAAAAATTACTTATGTGAGATTATTATTCATTCTATAAAATTTTTATTATTGACTCAGTAATCAAAATTTACCAAATGTGAACTTTGGTCGGATCATAATGTTCATAGTACATCTTGATTTTAATAAATTATTTTTTATACAAAAAAATTACTTTTTAAATAATGAATTATTATTATTATTTTAAATGAAAATAATGTTAATCACAAGAAAATATAAAAAATCAAAATATACCAAAATTCAAAATTGAAAATTAATACTTTTTATTGAAAACATTAATTGTTTATCTATTTTAAAATAATTTTTTATTATTAAAAAATAATGTTGATAAATTAAGATAAAAAGATGAATAGAATGAATGTTTAAGAATATATTGTGTGTAAGAGATAGTTTATAACAAAAGCTCCTGCGCCCTCAGGGACACACCGTGTTTCCATGTGAACACAGTCCTCTCCCTTCATATTCTATTTAAATATATGTATTACTTGGGGTTTAAATTGCAAAGAGACATAAAAACTATAAAGGGGCACGGTGTGTCCCGATGGCACAAGAGTCTCACTCATAGTTTATATCTATATATTTTTTTATTTTAGTAAATCCAAACCTTAAATTTGGACTAAAAACTTTAATACCATCTTCGTCTCAGTTTGATGGGACCTAATGTTAGTATATTATATATTATGTATGGTGTGTGGATTTTGCGTGAGACCATTTAATATTTTTTAAAATAGTTACTACTTTCGCTATAAAACATTATCACTTTCGCATAAATTTTTATTTATATTATAAATTGTTTATGAAATAATATTATTATTTTTTATTAATTGAGTATTATTTTTTATCATTCTCATGTAAACTCTTATAGGTCTCACACGAATTGTTTTAGGTTTATTCTTCTAAATTTATATTTAATAAACCCCCTTAAATCTTCAATATATTAACCTATAAACCCTTCCCCCACCTCTATCCATACGTTATCTCCCTCAATTAATGCAATCCTCTTTCATATTTTCTATCATTTAAATTGATACACCCTTCATGTTATTATATAAAAATAAATTCAAAATATAACAACAAAAAATTATTTCATATTTATTTTTTTAACCTTGAAAATTATTACTCCTTTGAATCTAAATAAACTCAAAATATAACAAAAATAAAATAAAATTATTCCATTTGTGATCGAGAAATAGCTTATTATGCAAAAGCGTAATACTAATATGATAATAATATATACTCTCCTCATCCATTAATAAAATATTTATTTTGTCATTTTATTCCTCTAAACATTTATCTTGTTTGGCAAAAACTTGTGTGCGCACGGGAACACTTTCCGTGTGCCTTTATAATTTTGTGTTAAATTGTATAACCTTTAGTATAAAGATGTGTACCCTTTATTTTTTGAAAAAAAAAATATTAATAAAAGTGTATACCCTTTAGAACAAAATAATGTATCTGTATCTTTAATACTAAATTTTAAGGCGCGTGATGTGCATCCGGCACACGTAAGCCTCGCTCATCTTGTTTTGTCACTCCAAAAGTACTCTAATTTCTCGTACTAGCAAAATGACTCCACACATAATACATACAAATATCCATTTTTCCTTTTTATAAAAGAGCTTCGTATATACGTTATTAATATAAATACTCATGCCATATAAAATAATAATATTTTTTAATCCACATACAAACAATAAATCATTACTTATAAATAAAATTAAATGAGTACTTATAAATAAGACGAAAGAAGTACTCCTTCCGTCCCCTTGAAAGATATTCGTTTACTTTTTGCACGTAGATTAAGAAGTATAATAATTTAATGTATAGTACGGTGTGAGAAATAATATTTTAATGTGTAGTTGGTAGTTGTATTAGTGTTGAGTGTGAGATCATGTGTAATGGTTGTGGGTCACATCAATTTAAAAAGGGAAATGAATATTTTTAATGGGACATATCAATATTTAAGGTAACATTGAACAATTATATAGTTGGGTTACCCACATATTGATGAGTATATTATAATTAGTAGGCTACATATTTAAGGTAACATTGAACAATTATATAGTGGGGTTACCCACAATACAATACTCCCTCCGTCCCCCGATGTATTTCACGTATTTGTGTGCGCGGAGTTTAAGAAAAATTTGTTTTTTAAGTATAAAGTAAGAAAGAGAAAAAATATTTTAGTTAATTTAATGAAAAAGGTGTGTAAAGTTATTGGAATGTGTGAAAAAGTGAGTATTTTGTTGGGATATGTGTAAAAAGTAGGTATTATTATAGTGTATTCATTACCATTTTTAGTAAAAGTGAAGTGTGAAATACTTTGTGGGACGGATGGAAAAGGAAAGTGTGAAATACTTTGGGGGACGGAGGGAGTATGTTCTAAATAGGTAGGTATTTAGTATCTTATCTGACGACAAAGAGCATGGAAGTACCAATCTATAGGCATTTCGAAGCAGAATCTTTGCCAGTCAAAAAAGCAAGTAGGACACAACCTGAGCTTATAAATATTTAATTCTACTTGTCATAATTTAATATTTATAATATTATTAAATGTCAGTAGGAAAGACTTGGAAGTAATCATAATTTAATTTGTAGGTCTTATTTTAGTAATCAGAGTTTTATTAATGTAATATTGTTTTATTAATTTTATAAGAATTATAAATTCAGATTTAGTGAACTCGTCTTTTAATCTGACCAGACCTCCCTTCGAGGTTAAGCCAGCTTTGTCTACCCATTTATCTTAAATCAATACTTTGTGCAAATTTTGATGTCACACTTTATTAAAAGGTCCAATTTTTATTTGTTTGTAAGTTCATTAAATATTATTTTACCCATACATACAAAAGTATGTATCAAAATATATAATAACTGTTTATTGTAGCATGGAAATTTTTTTTTTGACTTTTTTTTTAATATTACTTCAGAAAACCTTATAACACTTTTTTTTATATGAAATGGAGTATATAATTTCAACGAAAAAATCAAAATTCATCAAAATTGTATTAATGAACTAATTTAGATATATTTAATTTTGGAACAATTCTCAAAAGTTCCCATGCAACAGGGAGTTTTAACCTAATTAGTTAGTCCTAATTTTACATAGACTATATTTTTTCAATATTTTATGGTAATTATTTATTTTCAAATAAATAAAAAAAACTACAAATACGAAATATATTAACTATTAAGATCTTTAGAATTAATGTATTTTAATTTTTTAAGGAACCTAAAATTTAATAATTATAAAAAATATCAGTATATTATACATACATAATATCTATATGAATATATACATAATATATATATATATATAATTTTTTTACTTTAAGATTTTTCTGTTTAGATTTTTTTTAATATAATTTTATTTTTATTTTTTAAAAAAATCTACTTATTTAAAAAAAATTAAAAGATATATTTTACACATTTTAATGTCTTTCTAAATATTTTATATTTATATAACAAAAAAACTTTCAATATAATAAAACTGATATTCAATATAATAAAATTTTATCAGTGATTAATAATATAAAAAAACAAAATAGTAAAATGAAATTGAGATATGTAAAATTTTCAATTAAAAATACATACATAAAATTATATGAAAATAGAATAAATAAAACTATCATATAAATTTATATTTGTAAGAAAATTACATTATATAATGTTTAAAATTAAGAGTTCAACTGTGGTGCACCGGTGCAGTACGGTCTTAATCGTTAGTTCATTTTAAATTTAATCCACACCATAAAATAAAATAATATAATATAATTTCTTTTATTAAGAAACTACCCACTACCTATATTTTACCAATTAAAATGGGGTTGCACTGTGCACCGGTGCACCGGTGCATCTGGTGCACCCAAAATGACGCCAAAATTTAATTTGAATTGTAATTATAACCGTTTTACTTAAAAGATGGGGAAGTTAGTTTCAGGGAAGGATGAGAGCATCACGTGAGCACGTGGGGTGACAGGGGTCGGTGCATCGTTTCTCATAAAATAAGAGAGAAGCACAGGAATTGCGGACCACTGTTTCTCTCATTTGCATCAACACATTTTAAGCACCCACATCCCCAATCTACCGTATTCGCGCGTGTGCGTGCTTCAATTTATTTGTTGATAGACATCTCAATTTTAGTTTTATATTTAACGTCGTACTTCAATTTATTTGTTGATAGACATCTCAATTTTAGTTTTATATTTAATGTTTGAATATATATTAACAAAAATTACTTTTTAATTTATTTTTATTTTATTTAATTTTATAGAGTAATTAAATAAATAAATTTTTAATTTTAATACAAAAATTTAGGTGAAACCATCCCAAACTTCACAGATAAGAAGTAATAGAAACGATAACATTTTATGAGGACTTTACGGATAAAAAAATGGTAAAAGTAATAACATTTTAATGAGAAGTGTCCGGTAAATATTTCATTAATAATTAAAAAATAAATTAAAAATGATAAAAATAATAACTAATTAAAAAAGTGTAAAATAATCTCACCATAAGATTTTCTCGCGCAATATTACCATTAGTTTTATTATGTGAGTGAAAATAACATATTTAATTATGGGTTGATCTATTACATTTTGTTTTAAAGGTTTTAATTAATAAAAGTGTAATTTTTTCATTAAAAGATCGCCTGGTATATGAATAATATAAATACTCCATCCATTCCACAATACACTTCACCTTTCCTTTGTAAATTACAAAGGAAAGGTGAAGGGTATTGTGGGACGGAGGGAGTATTTGATTAAAAAAAATTCCTGAAAATAAAGGGTACAAGTTTTTATAGTAAAATGTATAATATTTAATACTAAAGCATACAACTTTTAAAAAATGTGAAATTTGAGGGTATGGTGTCCTCAGTACAAGCAAGTTTTAATCTTTTATGTAAAAATGAATATAATCGAACATGGGTCAATCACTTAAGTGAGGAGACCAATGGCCAAGTGAGCTAGCTCACTTGGTTAATAAAAGCATATGCATAACACTTGTGTAAACCATATTCACAGCGTAAACCCTGTAGTCCTCATTTCCCATCCTATATATCCTATGTATTACTAGGGTGTTTAAATTAAGGGGACCATAAGGTTTAGAAGGTTTATGATGTAAATCCGGTTTACAAAATATTAACTAATACATTTTTTGTTAGTTTTTTCTTTTTATTTTTATGAAAAACTTAATATTAAAAAATTATACATTTATTATAAACACATATAAACTATTGATTAAGAATTAACTGAATATTAAAATATTATATATTTATTATAAAATACATATACACTATTGAATTAAAAATTAATACTAGTGCATCAAAATGCACAAGATATCAACTTATTAATATTTTAATTTTAAAATTTTTATTTTTAAACTATAATGGTACAATCTATCATCCACAATTCTTTATATATATATTTTTTCTTCTCCCACACAAAAGATTCTTATCGTTTCTTCCGCATGAATTAAGAAATATTATTATTTTTATGTGTGGTGAATAATTAATAATTGTATTAATAATTGTAGTATTCCCACCGTATACTCGAAAGAGGGTCTTTTACTTTTGTACACGTTAATTAAGGAATATTATTATTTAATGTGTAGTGGGTAATTGTATTAGTGGAAATATGGACCCTATATTTTAATTGTATTAGTGGGTCTGTGTGGGTCCCACGTGTATAAAAAATGAAATGACCCTCTTTGGAACGAACGACCAAAATGAAAAAAAAACATCCTCTTTCGAGCGGAAGGAGAGTGTATATTTTTGTGAAGCTTTCATTAACACCATCTAACAAATTATTAGTAATTTCTCGATTGTTATTTGCGAAGCTTTCATTAACACCATCTAACAAATTATTAGTAATTTCTCGATTGTTATTTGCGAGCAATTATAAAATATTATGATTTTTGCTATCATTTTTATTGAATTTGAGACTGTTTCTTGTTAATAAATTCTAATCCTTACATACTAAGAATTTCATAATTTTTTACATTGTTATAAAAATGACCAATGGATGCATACAAGATTCCCAACCTAAAATTCTCTCAACTTCTTTCGGTTTTTATGGAATATCTTTTTAATTTTTTTTTAATAAAGATTGAATCTCTTGTGCGCCCAGACACACGGATTTAGATCCGTGCCCTTTTGTAATTTCCGTACCCTTTATAATTTAAATTATCTATCAATACATATGTTTAAATAGAATAGAAAGTGGAAGGATTATGTTCACATGAGGACACGGACGTGTCCCGGGACGCATGAGTTTTTGCCTTAAATAAATTCGTACATACACAAAGTACATTTTAGTTTAATCTCAAATTATTACTTGATTTTATAAGTATTTCAAAATTTCAAATTAGGATATAGGTTTTATATATATTTTTTCATTTTAAGACTTACAATGAAATTTTTTTATCTTGGTTTTTACACCCAAAGAGTTTATCTTCCTTTTCTACACATATGAGACACACACACTGACACATCCACTGATACAATTAAAATAAGGGGTCACACACCCATTAATACAACTATCCACTATACATTAAATAATAATACTCCTTAATCCACTCCTTAATCCACATGCAAAAAGCAAAAATTCCTCTTTCAATGGGACGGAGAGAGTATGTTATTTTCATTAATATTTTATGTCTTTTTATATTCTCTTCGTCCCCAAAATCGAACACCTTTACTATACCATGAATATTAAAAAATGTTGTTTTTTGACTAATTTTTTTGACTTTTGGTGTAATTTGGTATTTTTAATTACTCCATAAATAAAGAAAGGATGCCATTTTTTTAAATTAATCTGTACTTTTGATGTATTAGATTAGGATTATATACTCCCTCCGTCCCATAATACGCTTCACGTTCACTGTTCCACGTTATTTAAGAAAAATAATACTTTTTCACTACAAGAAAATTTTCAAATTCCAATGGCGAAAAATCATTGGAATATGCAAAAATACCGTTGGAATTCGTGATTCCAACAGATATTCTAACAATTTTTCTGTTGGAAAAGTGGCCATTGGAATGTAATTTTTCCAATAGCATTTCAAACGGTTTAAAAAATCCAACAGTGAATCCAACAATATTTTTTTATTGTAATTTTTTTACCTAAAAGTGATTTAAATATTTTTCCAACAAAATTTTCTTTTGGAATTACGTTTGGAATAAATTCCAACGATCTTCAAACTCCGTTGAAATATTCCAACGATAAAAAAAAATATTTATTCGGATTTGAACTCTTGAGTATATCACCTTATCATTTACCAAATTAACTAATATATAATTTATGTTATAAATTGACATTTAAATTTATTGAAGTATCTTTTTACGATGGAATTTTCATTGAAAATTTTCAACGGATAAAGTTTAATTGAAATTTATATTGAAAATTTCCAATGGTTTAACAAGCTATTGGAATTAGCATTGGAATTTTCCAACGATTTAAATTTATATGAGAATTTTCGTTGGAATTTTCCAACAGTTTTAGTTTTTATAGGAATTTTCATTGGAAATTTTCAATAGTTTATCAGACTATTGGAATTAGCATTGAAAATTTCCAATCGTTTAAATTTCCATAGGAATTTTTGCTGGAATTTCCAACGGTTTAAAGTTTCATTGGAAAATTCGTTGGAACTCTAAAATTTTTAATGAATTTGCTTTTCGTTAGAATTTTGCTGTTGGAATTTGACAGTTTTCTTGTAGTGTTTGACCAATTTTATTAATTTTAAAGTAAATTTTGAGATTATTGGATAAAGTGATTTTTTTCTTTTTGGAATATGAAGAGTATTATGGAACAAACAAATGAGAAAAGTGTGAAGGAATTTGTGGGAAAGAGGGAGTATTGTTTTGGTGAACGATTGTATGGAACGAACAAGGAATGAGGAAAGAAGAGATTGAGCATAAACAATGGGGTAGGCGCGTGGAACTAAAGGAGTGGGTGGGGTCCAGGTACGTCAATCTAAAAGCCCCAGTTTTTGATGAGCTCCTCCGCATTGACCGCTCGGATGCCATACACGAGTCACGACCGTATCTTCATGGGTCCCACCCTATCACTTAATTCCCACCTTAATCCTATTCTTTAACAACCCACCCTTCTAATTATTATTTTAATTATACACCATAATATCCCTTTAATTTTTGCTCCCATCTTATCAATCAATAATACACCATCCCTTTCTCTCTATAATTAATTCCTTATGCCGTCATTTAGAACTTTCGTCATTCCAATTTTAGAGATTGATTTAGCAACTCAATTATGGGAGGTGATTAACAAGTATTCATTTAGGTCTTGAATGACATAAATGAAATTCTCATCGCAATTTGGGGATATCTTTGTTCTATCAATGATATAGAGCTCACTTTTGAGACTAATATATTTGGAACGAATTGTAATACAGATTTAAAATATGCTTATTATATGTAGGTAAATATAATAGTAGTTAAAATATGTTTATAGTGAAATGTTAATTGGGTGTGAACCAAAAATCTCACATCGATTAGAAGTGTGGATGATGATGAGTTTATAAGTGTGAGATTGACTATCCTTAGCATGAAGCTTTTTGGATATGAGCCCAAATAGAAAAATCGTGCAGATTTGTGGGTGGGCCCGGCTCTCGGCTGGCCGATTAACCCAACATGAATCATATTGTATTATTTTAGAACCATACTTTAATCATCATTTATCATATTTAAAAATATATATTTTAACTACAAATAAAAATATTTTATTTATATAACAATTATACTTAAACACATTTCACAAGTCGTCTCAAAAAGACTTTGTTTTGTTATATATTTGAATTACTTGTGTTTTATATAAATAATAAAATTAAATAATTGTTATTATTAATTATATTATTATTATACTAAATTGAGTATAAGACGATCACACTTAACAACTAATGTTAAGTGCATCTTATACAAGCAGTACATTTTATTTGATAATTATATCTAAATTTTCCATCTTATGAATGAATGATGACAGTCTCAAGAATCTGTCCACGTTTATACATAAAGACTATTTGTAATAAACATTAGTACGAACGTAGTACGTGAAATATTATTTTATTTAATTTGGGGTTTGTAAGCAATTAAAATTCATGGTCCAATCAAATGGCGACACGTGGATTTTATTGATTAAATATCAATTTTAATTTATTATATTTTATTTTTTGGGATTTAATAAATTAATTCCTAAAATAGATTAATAAATAATTGATAATTAATTTAATACCCAGCAAATTAAGTAGGGTTTAAATTAAGTAAAGTTTGACCCATAAGTTAAGTAAAGCATGGAAGGTTCCAGAATCAGGTCAAAATAAGCAATGACCAATCAGTCTGTGATATATTTGGAACGGCCCAAGCCCGCAGAACCAGGCCAAATCTGTCATAGACCAATCAGATTGCAAGTTATTTATGGGGCATGCTCATTCCTTCACCTATATAAGGAGTCCTCTTCCATTCATCATAAGGACTCAAATACTTGAAGACATAAACGCTCTGAAGAGATCAAGAACACGAGCAGCGCTCCCTTGAGATCTTCAAGCATCTTCAAGTCAAGAACGTCAAACGATTCGGGATTAAGGTGCGGAGCCCCCCAAATCAAGCGTTCTTCATACACTAAGTTCTTCGGTGTTCTTTGCGCCAAGAACAACATACGACCCGGGATTAAGGTGCTAAGCCCCCCAGATCGAGTGTTCTTCGGATCAAGTACGTTTAATCCAAACAAAGGCTTGACGCCTCTGGATTAACGTTATAAAATCCAAATCCGAGTTCGGACAAGCTTCAACTGAAGATCCGACTCAATACACAAGTCAACAAGTCAAAGTCAAAGCCAAATTGGTTTGAGAAAAGAATCAGAGGATAGATAGAGATTGTTTCCTTAATCATCAAGTTCAATCCGTCTGGATTATTATTGTAATTCTTTTGTGTTTATTTTATTATAAATACAAAATTTGTTATTACAAATTTTGGCACGCCCAGTGGGACAGTCTCTACCTCTCATCTCTTCTCTCTACAAGCTCGAAAGTACGATATTACTCCTGTTAGGATTGCTGTAGGTAGGACTGCTGCTTCTAAGCTCTCAGAGGCATTGACTGAATATGTTGCTGTTGTTACAAGGAGCATGTCAGAAAAAGCTCGTTCGGAAGCCTCATCTGGATCCAACCCTTCGGTTGAGGAGGCTTCAAGAAAACAACTACCTATGAAAGATGATAGTGATGAAGATTCTGCATCTTCAAACTCTTCATCTGACTCCATTGCAGCTCCAGTAATGATGGCTGGCGCCACGACTGTTGAGGAACAATTAGCAAACATGATGAAAGCTATCGAGGGGCTCACGAAACACATAGAAGCGCAAGACACAAAGATCTCCCAATTGATGAAAAGAGACATGGCGGAGACTAGCCATGCAAACGAAAAAGGAGTCATGGACGATAGTGAAGTAGAAGAGGTCACAAGGCGCCAGGCTATTGAAAAGGAGCAAACTCAAGGAACATTGCCACTTTCAGCTGATGGAATGCTCCAAGTAGATCAACTCAAGGATATTATACTTGGAACAATAAAAGAAAGGTTTGAGGAGAATTCCAAGCCTACTGTTACTTATGCCAAGCCATACACGAAAAGAGTGGATAACTTGAAGTTGCCAGCTGGCTACCAGCCTCCCAAGTTCCAACAATTTGATGGCAAGGGAAACCCGAGGCAGCATATAGCACACTTTATTGAGACCTGCCATGACGCTGGTACTTATGGAGATCATATGATAAGGCAGTTCGTTCGCTCTCTCAAAGGAAATGCATTTGATTGGTATATCGACTTGCAAGCTGAATCCATTGATAGTTGGGCACAAATGGAACATGAGTTCCTTAATCGTTTCTATAGCACGAGGAGAACCGTTA
Organism: Pogostemon cablin; assembly: GCA_023678885.1. Taxonomy (NCBI): domain Eukaryota; kingdom Viridiplantae; phylum Streptophyta; class Magnoliopsida; order Lamiales; family Lamiaceae; genus Pogostemon; species Pogostemon cablin. The sequence goes on from CM042971.1 coordinate 30,481,737, forward strand.
GCATGACTGAGCTGACTAATACTCGCCAATTGAAAGAAGAGCCTGTGATTGATTATATCAATCGATGGAGAAATTTGAGTTTAAATTGTAAGGACCGATTATCCGGAGAGTCTGCTATTGAGATGTGTATCCAAGGGATGGAATGGAATCTCCTTTATATACTCAAAGGAATTCAACCTAAGACTTTCGAAGAGTTGGCTACTAGGGCCCATGACATGGAGTTAAGTATGGCTGCTAGTGGAATCAAACATTCACCAATGTCGGACTCCTACAAATTTAAAGATAAACAAGATTTCAAAAAGGGGAGCAAGTCCTATGTTAAAAATTCCAACAAAGAGTCAATGGCCACAAATATTATGACGGTCAAGGTTCGAAAGAATGAAAATGACAAGAAAGATAAAGGAAAACAAGTTACCCAAGAGTGGGGGCAAAGAAGGTTAACTCTGAAAGAGATGCAAGAAAAAGAGTATCCATTTCTGAACTCAGACCTTTCTGGCATATTCGATGATCTAATGAAGAACAAACTCCTTGATCTTCCTGATATGAAACGTCCAGAAGAAGCCGGCCGAACTAATGACCCAAAATACTGCAAGTATCATAGGTTGGTGAGTCATCCAATTCATGATTGTTTCGTTCTTAAGGAAAAGATCATGCAATTGGTTAAGGAAGGAAAAATCGTGTTAGAAGATGAGGCGGGCACAAACTTCACTTCTGTAGAAGAAAGTCATAATGGAGGCTCATGTCATGTCGTGAATGAGGACAATGAAAGCGAACAACTTGAAACTAAGGGTAAAGCTTACTCCATGAAGGTGACCTTCACGGATGAAGATATGTTGTTGGGTATGCAATCTCATAATCGACCTCTATTTGTGACTGGTTATACTAAAGGGATGCGAGTGAATCGCATACTTATTGATGGAGGTTCGGCAGTGAACATTTTGTCCTTGAGAATGTTGAAGAAGATAGAAATACCAATGGATGAACTAATCCATAGCCGATTGATGATCCAAGGGTTCAACCATGAGGGACAAAGGACTCTCGGCACAATAGTTCTTGATTTGCTAATTGATGAGATGAAATCCACAGTCATTTTCCATGTTATTGATGCAAAAACTTCCTACAACATGCTTTTGGGGCGTCCATGGCTACATGAGAATGGCGTGATTCCTTCTACATTGCACCAGTGCTTCAAATATAGTGAAGGTGACAACGTGAAAAGAGTATTCGGTGATGACAAGCCATTTACTGAAGCTGAAGCTTACTTTGCCGATGCTAAATATTTCTTCAAGAGTACAAAGGAAGTAAAACGTGAAGAAGCCCCGGTGCAAGATAATGGGGACAATAAACAAATAAATGATGAGGAAGGTAGTACATCATCTGCCACTCTCAAGGAGAACAAAGGCAAAGGGCTTGAGACCTCGGAAGAGTTAACGTTGCCTTTAACAAAAATTGATGCTAGTAAACTTTCTTCTCCACCACTCAAAGGATTCACACGTTCTATTGAAGGACCAAAGACCGAACACGGTGAAGTGTTTGAAACTGAAATAACCAAGTCGTATAGTCCACAAGCTTATAAACTCCTTATCAAGGCTGGTTATGAACCAAGGGAAAAAGCGATGGTGAGTAAGGTGTGTCAAGAAACTATCAACCCACCAGGCCAGGGGCTCAATGTTACTCAGAAAATGTTGAAAAATAGTGATCACACTATCAAGAAGGCTAAGCCAGGTTTGGGATATGTCCCTCAAAAGCCAGTCCGTATTGCAATTAGAAGAGCAAGTACAAATTATATCACCGAGGGAGAAGCTTTATCCACGGAGGATAGGTTTGATGCAAGTAGTAGGGAAGTCAAGAGAATATCTGTTTTTGAAAGGCTTGGGAGTGTCTTCGAAAGGCTTGGACCCTGTAAAGGGAAGTGTAGGAGGCAAAATCATGTCAAGTCCCTTAACCTCCGAAAACTCCGGAGTCAAAATCCATTTCGTATCAAGCGGCAAAATATCTTGACTGTCTCAAGTGGAAGAGTGTTGAAGGATAAAGTGCAAAGAATCATCTTTACTAAAGATGATAGTGATGATAAAGAAAGTGTAGCTTCTACCAATCATATTACTGCTGTGGAAGATTCTCAAATGGAGGAAGTAGATGCTGAAGATGCCCCTCCACAATTTGAAGAAGGAGTGAAAGCCACTGTTGATGAGTTGAAAGAAATTAACTTAGGTGATGAAAATGACCCACGTCCTACCTACATAAGTGCTCTGCTAGATGTTGAGGAAGAAACAAAGTATGTCAGCCTTTTGCGAGAATTCAGAGATGTCTTTGCATGGTCACATAAGGAAATGCCAGGCTTAGATCCGAAAATCGCAGTGCACCACTTGTCCATTAAAAAGGGAACTCGACCGGTTAAACAAATGCAGCGTCGATTTCGACCAGAGTTGATTCCTTTGATTGAGGACGAGATTAATAAGCTTCTTGAAACAGGCAAGATCCGAGAAGTCAAATATCCTACATGGATTTCCAATATCGTACCGGTAAGAAAGAAAAATGGGCAACTCAGAGTATGTGTTGATTTCCGAGATTTGAATATGGCATGTCCGAAAGATGACTTTCCATTACCAATTACTGAACTCATGATTGATGCAACAACGGGGCATGAGGTCCTTTCATTTATGGATGGATCATCTGGCTACAATCAAATTGGTTTGGCTCCTGAGGATCAAGAGAAGACAGCCTTTCGTACTCCGAAAGGGATATATTGCTATAATGTTATGCCATTTGGCTTAAAGAATGCTGGTGCCACTTATCAGCGAGCCATGCAAAAGATATTTGATGACATGCTTCATAAGATTGTTGAATGCTATGTTGATGATATTGTGGTGAAATCAAAGGAAAAGAAATATCATTTCCATGATCTAAGGCGAGTGTTTGAACGATTAAGAGAGCATCAACTCAAGATGAATCCGCTCAAGTGTGCATTTGGAGTTTCATCCGGGAAATTTCTTGGGTTTATTATTCGTCGTCGAGGGATTGAGATTGAGGAAGCAAAGATTGACACAATCATGAAAATGCATGTGCCTCAGAACATACATGAACTCAAAAGTCTGCAAGGAAAGTTGGCATACTTAAGGAGATTCATATCAAACTTAGCTGGCCGATGCCAGCCATTTAGTCATCTCATGAAGAAGGGCAGCATATTCGAATGGGATGAAGCTTGCAATAATGCTTTCAATAGCATTAAGGAATACTTGATGAAGGCACCAGTGTTGAGTGCTCCAACACATGGACGTCCGTTAATTCTCTATCTAGCTGCTCAAGAGCGTTCTGTGGGAGCTTTGCTTGCGCAAGAAAATGATGATGGCAAAGAAAGAGCTCTATACTATCTAAGTAGAACCATGACTCCAAACGAGTTGAAGTATTCACCCATTGAGAAGATTTGCTTATCCCTTATCTTCGTAATTCAGAAGTTGAAACATTATTTTCAAGCTCATACAGTTCGGTTAGTTTCGAAAGCCAACCCACTAAAATTTGTCATGTCAAAACCAGTACTCTCTGATCGGCTTGCAAGATGGTATCTCCAACTTCAACAGTTTGAGATCGTGTACGTTCCTCAAAAGGCCGTAAAAGGACAGGTGTTGGCAGATTTTCTAGCTGATCATCCAATGCCTGCTGAATGGGAACTATCTGATGAACTCCCCGATGAAGATGCTTTCACTGTGGACATAGTTTCTGCTTGGAAGATGTATTTCGATGGAGCATCTCATAGAGAGGGAGCTGGTGCGGGAGTCGTGTTTGTAACATCCAGTGGTGAAGTTCTACCCTTCTCATTTTCCTTAATGGAAAATTGCTCCAACAATGTGGCTGAGTATCAAGCACTCATACTTGGTTTGGAAATGGCTGTCGATATAAAGCAGCTACACCTTAGAGTGTATGGTGATTCGTTATTGGTGATAAATCAACTCCTTGGAGTGTATGAAGTGAAGAAGCCTGAGTTGTTGCCCTATTACAAGTATGCTCAAAAGCTTATGGGTTATCTCGGTGATGTTGATATTAAGCATCTGTCTAGAAGAGAGAATAAGCAAGCTGACGCCCTCGCTAAGTTAGCATCAACTATAGCTATGCCAGAAATGCAAATTCAAATACCGGTGTGTAGAAGTTGGGTTGTACCACCAATCTTTGAAGATGATGATTATGAAGAAGTTGAAAATCATGTGGTGGAGGTTTTCGAAATTGAAGAAGAAGATTGGCGCCAACCACTTGTGGATTATTTGAAATATGATAAGTTGCCTAACGATCCACGACAAAGGGTTGATATTCGGCGTCGGGCACCTCGGTTCATCTACTTCAAAGGTACACTTTATAGAAGATCATTCGATGGAATTTTCTTGAGATGCTTGGGTAAGGAAGAAACTATTCAAGCAATGGAGGAGGCTCACTCCGGAATTTGCGGTGCTCATCAATCCGGACCAAAGCTACATTTCAGAATTAAAAGGATGGGCTACTATTGGCCAACCATGGTGAAGGATTGCATGGATTACGCACAAAGATGTCAAGCTTGTCAGTTCCATGGAAATTTGATTCATCAACCTCCGGAGCCTTTACATCCGACAGTCGCTTCATGGCCTTTCGATGCTTGGGGTTTAGATGTGGTGGGGCCGCTTACAAAGTCATCTGGTGGTCATCTCTACATTCTTGCTGCAACAGATTACTTTTCAAAGTGGGCTGAAGCCGTGCATCTGAGGGAAGTAAAGAAAGAAAATGTTGCTGATTTCATCCGAATCAACATCATTTATAGATATGGTGTTCCGCGCTACATCATCACTGATAATGGAAAGCAGTTCAGCAACAGTTGGATTGATAAGCTGTGTGAGAGGTTTGATTTCAAACAAAAGAAATCTTCAATGTATAACGCAGCTGCTAATGGTCTTGCCGAAGCTTTCAATAAAACTTTATGCAGTTTATTGAAGAAAGTGGTCTCCAAGTCAAAAAGAGATTGGCATGAAAGAATCAATGAAGCTTTATGGGCATACCGCACCACTTATAGAACGCCTACTCAAGCCACTCCGTATTCCTTGGTGTATGGTGTTGAGGCTGTTGTGCCTCTCGAAAAGCAAATCCCTTCTTTGAGGATGGCCATACAAGAAGGCCTCACCGAAGAAGAAAATGCAAAGTTACGTCTTCAAGAGTTAGAAGCGTTAGATGAAAAGAGGTTGGAAGCACAACAAAGACTTGAGTGTTACCAATCTCGTCTTTCTAAAACATACAACAAGAAAGTGAGGGTACGTTCTTTTCAAGTTGGTGATTTGGTGCTTGCTGTGAGAAGACCTATAGTAGTCACCCATCGCGTTGGAAATAAGTTTCTACCCAAGTGGGATGGCCCTCATGTTGTGAAGGAAGCCTATACAAATGGCGCATACAAGTTGATCTCGGAGGATGGCGTGAACATTGGCCCTATAAATGGGAAGTTCTTGAAACGCTACTATGCGTAAAACAAATACATATATAACGCTCCTTGACGCACGAGTCTAAACTGCATGTTACTCCTGGTCCGCATGAGTATAAACTGTGTACGATAAACTCCTGGTCCGCATGAGTATAAACTGTGTACGATAAACTCCTGGTCCGCATGAGTATAAACTGTGCATGACACCCACCAAAGGTAATTATATGTGGTTAAACTATTAATTCATCCCACTCAGATATTTTAAGTGGTTAAAGCATTAAATATCCTACTTTGTCTAAAGTGGTTAAAGAATAGTCACTCCTGGCCCGCATGAGTATAAACTGTGCACGGCACCCCCCCATCCAAATCAAATCATGTCCCTTTGAACTACGTAATGACTTGATCCTCTGCGAAGAGGTACGTAGGCAGCTTAGCACTTTGCTAAGTTCAGTCATGCCTTTGGTCTATTCACATCAAGTTTGTGGGGTAAATTGGAGTGTGAAGGCAGCAAATAAATATGAAAGACAAGAAAACAAGTTAATGATGTAACATAAGGGAGAAGTAATGAAGAGAATGGACTTTATTGATAATATCATTAGATGTTCAAAAACATAAAAGGGGAAATCAAATAAATAACTAAGGGAGCAAACTAAAAGAAAATCAGTCCTATGCTAAACAAGAAAGTTGTCAGAGAGTATGCTTTCTAAGACAGACTTCAGAGCTGCTTTCTCATCTTCAGATGATGATTCTTTCAAGACGGTTGCATTATCAAGCATAAGGATCTCCTCTTCTATGAGCTTAACTTCCTTCTTAGCACGACAGAGAGTTTGTTGGAGACGATCAGCTGCTTCAGATAAAGTTTTCTCTCCCTTCTCCAGATTAGTCATCTCTTTACATATCGATTCTAACTCTTCCCAAGTAGTCTTTAGTTTTTTTGTCTCTGTCATGTGAGTGTCTCGGCAATTCTGAAGGCGACCCTTGACGTTAGTCAAGCATTTTGCATGATTTCCCGTGGACGCCGCTTCATCAGACTTCAATTTTGCCGCAGTATAAGTGTCGGCCTTATCAAATAGAGGTGCCAAGGCTATCTCTAAAGGGGAACAGTCGATTCTAAGAGCATTCACCTCATTTATCAAGGAAAATATTTCTTGTCTCAGAGTTGATAAAAACTCAAGAGGAGTCCGTTTGAGTTTTCTTCTTATTTTACTCCATGCACTCCGAGCAAATTTCCCTTTGAGATCACGAGTAATCTTCTTAGATATAAATTCTGAGATCACGGGACGTGCCTTTGAAGAATTCGCCCCTGTGGTCGATGCATCACTTTCAGTAGAATCATCACTCTCATCAGAATTGTCACCACTACCAGAATTTGTAGAGATGCCCAAGATCTGATAAGAGAAGAAATGTGCTAGTATAAAAATGAGGATATACAATGAAAAAATAAGATAAGGAAAAGAGGGAAACCTCAGCTGCCAATTTTTTTGAAGTAACATCAGTAATTAATTCGTTTTCTTCAGCAGCCTTAGAGCCAGAAATTTTCAGCGCAACCTTCAATAATAAAAGAAGGCTTTGTAAGAAAATGGAATAAAGAAAAATGAAAAAGAGGAGAGAGAATGGAAGAAACCTCTTTATCTTGTTTTTCAGTGTGAACAGCAGATTTCTTTCTCTTCCAATGGTGTTCAGTAGAGGCGCTACGACTTTCTGTAGAATGAGGGGAACTTTTCTTCCTTTTATGCACTGTAGGTTGTAAAACTTCATCATACACCGGAGAAATATCCTGAACTTCTTGATTATCATCATCAAGGTCATTAATGATGTCCACTTCTTCCTCCGGAGGTTCTGAAACTAGGGTGGTCAAAGCCTTGATATGATCAGATAAGTAAGTTCCATGGACTTGCTTCCACCACTCCTTATATTCAGTAGTGGAGTAGTTTTTAGGAGCTGGGGTTGCACATGGAAAGTAAGCTTCGGAGGTAGAGTTATACGAGGTGCAATGTCTCCAATGGTTGAATCCTTCTTCTAAGGATGCTCTCCGAAGGTTGGTTCTAAGCATCTTAGGAACATCTTGTAAGAAGCCAAATTGACGAGCAAACTTGTGAGGGGAGTAAGGCTCCATCACAAAATGATTACCCTGCCGCAAAGTGAGATAGCTAGTACGGAGAGCCACCAGATGGGCCCAATTATCCCATTTCTTATTTCCATCATCCATGTAGTGGATTGCTTTGTCTTTTGAAAAAATATTGCAAGTCCATAAGGCATTATCAGCTGTGTGAATTCGTTTGCGAGCATCTTCAGCATCAAAGTATCTTGCTCCCTGCTCTCCAGAGTTTGTCACCATTCGAGGATATGCTATCTTACTTCCAACTGGAAAATGAGTTTTGAAGTAGTGAGCCAGCCAAGCATAGACGAAATGAACCGGAAAGGTTGATTTAATTTCAGATAAACTCGATGAGTTTGAAATTGCATTCAAGCCATGGTAAATGTTTGCCAAAACTGGAATAGCAAGACTCACTTTTTTTTCTGCAGCTATTAAGCTTGCCACTTTAAAGGTACTCGGTCGTATCAAGCCTACTTCGCCACCCGGAAGTGCAAACGCACAAAGCCAGCAAGCTAAGTAAGCGGCTAGATAGGTCTCTTCTTGATCAGCTTGAGAAATGCCCAACTTTTTAAATTGATCTATCTCAGCAGATGTCCATGGTTGGTGACTTGAAATAACGCCAGTCGGGTTATAAGTTTTTTTTTGGCCGAGAAGCCGTCTTTCTTTCAATGCGTGTAGGAGGTTCAAGGTATGTTATAGCCTTCTTAGACCAAAAATCTACCCACTGGTCAATGGTTACATTTCTTCTGTTAGCACCCTTGCAAAGTACGTGATAGGCGCCAAGTAAAGATCTACAGCTGCGCGGGATACGTAAACCATCCTTCGTGGAAAGTAATTCCTCTGCACAGGGCACAATTTCATCATACACATAACCCGCTATGGGTAGTCCCATCAAGTTGTATAAGTCCTATAAAGAAAGTGACATCTCTCCGAATTTGGTGAGTAAAGTGTTGGTGGAAGAACACCAAGCTTCACAGAAGGCCTTCATGATTTCACAGCTGCAATCATAGGTAAAGAGGGATGCAAAGACAGCATCATAAAGCTTTGTGTTTCGGAGAATGGATCCGCAGCGGCTTAAAATATCTTCAGTCCATTCCCAGTAACCCTTGATGTAGTGGAAGTCTCCAAGGAATTTGATTTTCCCCCAGGATGCTTTTCCTTTTGCAATGCGGCGTCCCAAAGAGGGTAAAGGTACTGAATTGATTTCTGGCTCGATGTCAGCTCCCTTCAAGGTCCAACTTATATTATTTTTACTTGAAGAAGATTCATGAGACCAACATGCCAAGAAAAATTCATTTTTACTTCTTGGGGGAACATAAGCACAGTTCCCTAGCAAAGATTGCCCGGGTAAAAGACGAGTTCCTTGGGGCAAAGGTTGATGTGCGTCTTCAAGAATAACCAAGTAGCTTGCGCCGGACTTTCCCGTTACAGTTTTGAAGAAAATCATGTTGAAAGTTGAGTTAGCTGCTAAATAAACAAAGGAATATTAGAGACGAGAAGATAGAAAAATGTGTATAATTTAAATTTATGAATTTAATTAATTAAAAGGCCCAAAATAAATTCATGGGGTCAATTAATTATTAGATTTGAAATTATAAATTAAGTACATATGATAAAGGAGGCAAAGATGGTGATGGGGTGATTAAAATAATTCATGTGTAAGTTTAACTTAGCATATAACATGGATTAAATTTAATTTAGGCCTTAGAAGTTAAAGGTAATGGCCCAAAGTTTAGGCTAGGTTAAGCCCAAGGAAGTTGTGGGTTCAACAAATAAAATATAAATCTAAATCCATGGTTTAAGATTTTGGATTCAAGTAGTAGGCCCAAGGGGATGTTTGAAGTAATGGACCAATATTTTGATAAGGCTTATTGGGCTAAGTAGGAAAGGAGGGTCAAAATTGGAGGAATAAAGTCAAAATAGAGGAGAAAGGGGGGAGTTCTTTTCTTCTTCAAAGCCGAGAGTTTTTGAGCTTTGCAGGCACTTCCGCTCGTCACGCGTCGCCGCAGCAACCGCAGCCGCCGCACGCCGCCCATCGTGTCGCCACCCCATCGCCTCGCCGCACGCTGCCCTTGAGCTGCTGACGGGAACGTGCGACGCCTCCTCACCAAGCAGCCGCAGCCGCTGCACGCCGCCCATCGTGCCGCCGCCGAGCACCCCTTTTTCCAAAGCTTGCTGCCGTCGCTGCTGCTCCCTTCCCAAAGCTTGCCGCCACGCCACACCATCACAGCCGCCGCCGCAACCAGCACGTCGCTCCGGTCGTCGCTGCTGCTGTCCGGATCGCTCCAGTCGTCGATGTTGCTGCCACGCCACGCCATCACAGCCCCGTTCCGTGCTCGTCGCGCCTCCTCACCACGCCGCCACCGAGGATGCCGCGCCATTAAGTATGTTGCGGCTGCAGCTGTCGCGTATTGCTAGCGGTTGATAGCCGGCGACTTCCCCGAAAACTCCGTTGCATAGACCGCACGATTGGAGAGGCCTATTGCAACCACCGAATTGTCATCGCCGGAAACACACACCATCACCTTCAAATCGAGCAACCACCATGGGTGGTCCGCAGTCGATTGCTCTTCATCTCAACACTACAACTTCAGCCTTCAAAGGTCTGTAACACCTCTCCACCCACTTCCGTCGGAGGTGTGAGTCCAACAAGCAACCACCATGGGTGATCCGCCGTTGACTGCTTTTCACCTCGCGGTATGAGCCCGACAAGCAACCACCATGGGTGATCCGCCGTCGATCGCTCTCTACCTCGACATCGTTGGTTTGATTGCTTTAAGCGTGTTAAAATCTTCTATTTTTTTTTTCTTCGCTTCGTTGTGTTGTAAAAAAAAAAAAAAGAAGAAAGAACAACAAGGAAAAGAATTGAAGGGATATAGAAGTAAATATGAGAACACAAGTGATGGGGCTTACCTTGGTGATTACGTGAAGACAAATAATCAGTTTATAAATAGAGAAAATAAACAAGAAAAAAAGAAAGACAAATAAAAGAAGAGCGAATTAAAGGAGAATAGATTGAGATCTTATACTTGTGAATTGACAGCCTCTTGGAGCAATGCTGAAGAAGAAAAAGATTTTAGAAACACTTTATGCTACACTTTGGAAAAAAAAAATTCAAATAAGAGAAGGAAGAACCACGAATTGAAGTGAATATCTTGTTTGTTGGGTAGCTTTGATGAAAAAATTGAGTTCATGAAGTACCATTATATAGTAGTGGATTCATGGATAATTATGGACTCATGGATAATTATGGAAATTATTTGTGGATAATTATAGAAGCTACTAGTGGACTCATGGATAATTATGGAGATTATTGTGAGGTGTGCAAGCTCTACAAAATTGTAGGAGATTCTTTACTACAAATAGCTTTGATAATTTTGGGTAAGGTTCATGAAATCTTGGTGAACAAGAAACAAATTTTTGCGATTCCTTCACAACAAGACATTCTGTCCGTGAACAAATCGCAAGGGGGCATTTGTAAGCAATTAAAATTCACGGTCCAATCAAATGGCGACACGTGGATTTTATTGATTAAATATCAATTTTAATTTATTATATTTTATTTTTTGGGATTTAATAAATTAATTCCTAAAATAGATTAATAAATAATTGATAATTAATTTAATACCCAGCAAATTAAGTAGGGTTTAAATTAAGTAAAGCTTGACCCATAAGTTAAGTAAAGCATGGAAGGTTCCAGAATCAGGTCAAAATAAGCAATGACCAATCAGTCTGTGATATATTTGGAACGGCCCAAGCCCGCAGAACCAGGCCAAATCTGTCATAGACCAATCAGATTGCAAGTTATTTATGGGGCATGCTCATTCCTTCACCTATATAAGGAGTCCTCTTCCATTCATCATAAGGACTCAAATACTTGAAGACATAAACGCTCTGAAGAGATCAAGAACACGAGCAGCGCTCCCTTGAGATCTTCAAGCATCTTCAAGTCAAGAACGTCAAACGATTCGGGATTAAGGTGCGGAGCCCCCCAAATCAAGCGTTCTTCATACACTAAGTTCTTCGGTGTTCTTTGCGCCAAGAACAGCATACGACCCGGGATTAAGGTGCTAAGCCCCCCAGATCGAGTGTTCTTCGGATCAAGTACGTTTAATCCAAACAAAGGCTTGACGCCTCTGGATTAACGTTATAAAATCCAAATCCGAGTTCGGACAAGCTTCAACTGAAGATCCGACTCAATACACAAGTCAACAAGTCAAAGTCAAAGCCAAATTGGTTCGAGAGAAGAATCAGAGGATAGATAGAGATTGTTTCCTTAATCATCAAGTTCAATCCGTCTGGATTATTATTGTAATTCTTTTGTGTTTATTTTATTATAAATACAAAATTTGTTATTACAGGGTTATCTTAGATTATTAATTAATTGAAGGTACAAACCACTAACCCTAATTACTGTTTATAGAATCATTTTAACGGGAATTATCATATTCATTAATTTTATTTTTTTTTTGGAAACTTATAATATTCATTAATTAGTTACTAGGTTTTCTATAATTTACAAAGGGAGTTGGTATGATGATCAATGGCCAGGTTCACTTGCCCAAAAAAAATTTGTTGAACATAGTAATGACGTGTCTGAGTTTGGTTGTCGGGTTGGATTGATACATGATTTATCACAATTCACTATTTTGAGGGTTGGAATTGAATAGATTTTTGTGAGTTAGAGTAATTGATGGAATGAGTTTTGATGACGCATTGGCCTATGCTTGTTAGAACTCATTTTATGTTTTTACATATATTTTGACAAAACATAAAATAAACTTATGGAAATGTATTATTAAATGAACTTAGGACGACACTATTGTCACATGGCTAAGCAAGAAATCAGCCTCCACTTCTCGACAATTTTCCGCAACAAATTGGAACGCCCTCCTCCGTAAGAACTACTTTGGAAACGCATTTATCAAAGGATTTGGGTGTAGAAAGCATAATTATTTTTCATGTTTCATTTTAGAGATTGAGTGTTTGATTTTGTAAGGATATTATAGTATTTTCATATTATTTATTTTACAAGATCAGGTACTTTTGGTAATATCTCGATAGTTAATAGTGTCATCCATGCATGAACTAATTAACAAATACTATTGATTTAAAATTCATAAAAAGTCAATTATTTTTCTAAAGTAGCTATGGTAAGTTATTGGGACAAGTAATAAAAGTGCAAGTTTTGGTGGGTTGAGCTATTTATTTTCACCATGTAGATCATATTTTATTTTGCATTTAGAATTTAATCTTTACTAATTAAAAGAATATTGGGTCCCCATAAAGCCTTTTCATTCATGAATGATGAAGAACTTAGGTTATGAATATGTAGTGCTGGAAATTAATTCTAAAATAGTTTATGATACTCTGCAAAAGTCTAGCACATATGATTCAGTGTTTGGTAATTTTTTGTTTACTTGTAAAATTTTTCTTTCCTCTTATCCGTTATTTTCGATCAAGATTGTTCGAAGTAGTGCCAATCTATTGGCACACCGTATTGCTAGGGCAACACGTTTTTTCAGTAGCTGTCATTATTGGGTCGAGCCTCCGTCATGTATGGATGACCTTCTCGACAGCTTCTGTTCTTACAATTTGAATTAATGCCATTTCTTTTACTTTAAAAAAAATAAAATAAAAATATAATTATCTTTCTTACATTGTATTTATCATTTTATAAATGGTTATACAAAATAACACTCCTTCCACTGCATCTTGCATTATTCCTTTGTAAATTACAAGATAATGCTGGATTAAGGGAGTGTATGCACAACAAAATACTTCATAAAAAATAATCCATTTCCGGGAAATGATTTCCCTAAGTAATAAATTACATTTGTTTCGAGCTTCATGTCAACAAAAAACAAACTCTTCCCATTCCCAATTCACATCACATTTTTATTTTTTGTTTGTACATAATTCATCTTCGCACCCCATAAAAATAAATTAAAAAAAAAACTTAATAACTTAAATAAGTCAATAACTTACCCACAAATATATATTATAATTTATTTATTACCCAAAAATATCAAACGATCCTAAAATTTTTCATGATATATCTCAAAGTTATGATGTGAAAATGAGTTAGGGCAGAAGGAGTATTTCACATGAAATATAACTCACTTCTAAACGCATAAATAATTCATTTAAATGATCAGGAATACTCTTATAATATGATATATGTTTCTTGATAGTTAAAGTATATTTGTAATAATTTTATTACAACATCCTAATGATATGATTGGTATGATGGAATGAAATTATAATGGAATGGAATGATCTTAGGAATGGAATAAAGATAGGAAATGAATTATTAAAAATTAAAACTCTCATGATTAGTATAACTTAGGAATAACATTGGTAAAGAAAAATAAATTTATTAGTTTATTTTAATTTTATTGTTAATAATTTACAATATGGTGTAAGGATTGCATTATTTATAGTAAATGGCTAAATTTAATTTTTAATATAATTTTTTTATTTAATAATAAAATTATACAAAGTTTTTTTAACTTAAATTATGAAATTCACAAATATTATAAACTTTTGATTTATTTAAAAATACTTTATTTTTTGTTATTAAATACTTAAAATTATTTGTATATTTATTTTTTAATTTAATAATTAAAATATAAAACAAAATAATTAAATATATTATTTATATAGTTTTAAATTTTAAAATTATTTAATTTTAAATATAATTATTAATGAATTTATTTTTAATTTTAAAGTAAAACAAAATTATTATAAAATAAAAAATAAGTAAATATTTTATATATGAAAAAAAAATTGATTCCTTCATCCATTGGAATAGCTAAACCCATGGTTTAGGAAGGAATCACAATTCCTCACTTTTGGGAATACTCATTCTTTATGGAATGGTAATTCCCATTAAAAAAGTATACCAATCATAATAATATGAATAAAATTAGGAATGTTGATTCCATTCATTTATACCAATTATGGCCTAAAAATTATACTTTAATGAATTATTCATCATACTTTTAAAAAATATATTTTAATTATTAATAAATATGTTTTATTTATATAACAATCCTACTTTTAATACGTGTCTCACATACACTTTGTCAAATGGCTAAAGGATAATTGAGGAAGAAAAAAAAAGATTGAAGCCCACCAATGGTCAGTAAAGTCAATGGAAATACTACCCCTTTTAAATACGACACAATATAAGAAATAGTTTCTTGAAGTTAAAGCCCAGTAATTTGAGTAATTACATTATTTGGGCCTAAAAATATAATCAGCCCAAACATAATATGATTTTGATTGATTATGTTTCTCGCATTATATAGTTGGGCCGACCTATTCTGCATGAATACATGTAACAGGGAGAATTTACAAAATATTTAAATAAAATAACTTTGGGCACTATTGTCACCCAAATCTATATATAAAAGCACATAGGGTCAACTAAAGTTTCCCGCTCAAAAATTTAGTCAAAATCTCTTATCAATATATCACCAATTTCTCAATTCTCTCTTCTCAATTTCTCCTCCATTTATGTTGTTTTCTTAATTTATTTTATTTTTATATGGTAATAATCATTTCCCATTTATTACATAAATTGTTTTTGACTTTTCTTATTTCACGTTGATATATTTTCAACCAAAAAATGAGTATGAAATTAAAGATCATAAGTATATTTATTCAGTAAAAATACATTAAATTAAATATAAAAATACAATCATTTTAGAGTTAAAATCATTTTTTGTCCTATAATTATAAGAAATTTTTTATTCTGTCCCAAAAAAATATAAAAATTTTAATTTCGTCCCGTATTTCTTGAAATTGACCAATTTTTGTCCCAAAGTCGTCGGATCACCAAAATTGGGGCTTTCCGGCAAGTAGAATCTTCTTCATCCTCCCTCCCAAAGCACAATCCAAGCTGGAATCCTTCAATCTCCATCCTCACCTCATCACCTTCACACCAATCACTGTTCTCACGTGGAAGGCCTCCCACATGGCGCACAAACTACCTCCAACATCCCCTTCCAACTCCCCAAATACCTAGGCAAAGCCATGGACCTCACCGAACCCACTGTGGCCCACCTTCTGTATTTAATGTGGCAGCACAACCCATCAATTCTAGTGTCTTGATAGAGTTGCAAATGAGAGGGGCATCGCATAAGCTCTCCAGACTTGGCAGGCCCACCAGACTCAAATATGTTAAGTTGGGGAGACAGATGTGATCTGCTTCACTAACTTGCAGTATCTCCTCTAGATTTTTACACTCTCGAATGGAGATTTATTCTAGTTTTTTGAATATGGAGAGTGGTAGCCCCACCTTCTTCATCTTGTTACAACGCCAAATACTTAGCTTCTTAAGCTTCTTCGACTTCGCCCGCTGGCTGCCTGCATTGGCCCGCCAAACCGGTGTCAGGTATGTCCACTACTGCACCACCAGCCCTGCTTCAGCGGACTACTTGATTTGGGATGGGTCGTCCGCCGACAAGCTCATGAAACCCCGCCTGGGTTCCCCTCATCGGCGATCAAGCTCTACAAGCACGAAGCAAGAATGGTTTGCATGATCAACAACTTGAGAGAGTTGGATAGTGAGATGACCTTTGCTCAGAGATTGATCGCGTCTCTCGACAAGTGCGACGCGATTGGATTCAAGTCGTGCAGAGAAATTGAGGGGCCATACTGTGTCTTCCTCGAGAAGAAGTTCAACAAGCCTGTTGTCCTAGCCGGCCCTTCCATTCTTGGCAGCGCTAAAGCTACTGGTTGGGGCGGAGACGGTGGAGGCAGGCTGCCTCAGGGGTTCACAAAGAGGACCAAAGACAGAGGTGTGCTTGATGGGGGTTGGGTTCAGTAGCAGTTGATCCTGTCGCACCCTTCAGTCGGGTGCTTCGTGACCCATTGCGTGTAGGGTTTGCTGTTGAAAGGCATCGCTGTCGGCAGCTTATTCTAGTGGATCTGGAGAAGGTGTCGCGAGTGGAAAGCCCCAATTTTGGTGATTGCAACACACGTGCGAATTTCCGGCCAAAAAATGGGATTCCGACGACTTTGGGATCAAAATTGATCAATTTCAAGAGTTACGGGACGAAATTGAAATTTTTATCTTTTTTTGGACATAATAAAAAATTTCTTATATTTATGGGACCAAAAATGATTTTAACTCATCATTTTAACTATCAACGTTTTTTGGAAGGACTATCAATTTGTTTAGACATATATTCACGACTCATTGTATTTTTCTATAATTGTTAAAATTTTATGATTGACTTTAAATTGATAGTTATAGTTATTTACGAATTAAATTGTGGCAAGACTTTAAATTTTATCATTGTATATTACTAAAGATCTCAAGCTCACAGTGTTAAAGATTCATGACCATGGAATAGTTATAATTTAAAGAATAAACTTGACATTCATTTTAGACATATTTCTAATAATTACGTTTGTTTTTCACATAGGGTTAAGAAATATAGTATTTAGCATGTATTGAAGTGAGATAAATAATATTTTAGTGTATAATGAATAGATGTATTAGTCTTGTAGTTGAGTCCATAATTATTTTGTGTGGTCCATATAACAAAGTGAAATGTAACCATTAGAATGAAACGCTCAAATTGAAAATATGTAAACATTAAGATGCGATAGAGGAAGTACTTCCTTTATTATATGTGTATTAATACTAAGGTTAATTTTAGAGGCATCAGCTAATCAAGAAAGAACATAATGTGTGTGTTTATATGTGCGCGTCATCTATGTATATAAGTACGTTGACTATTAAAAAAAATATTAATAAAATTAAAATTTTAAAACCTATTCCCGTGCAACACACGGGTTAAAATGCTTGTATTTCTTAAGGCACCCGAATTGAAAATAAAAAATGTGTGAAATTTCAATTATAACCCATCCCTTTTTAAAATCATAACCCATTAATTAAATAAATAAATAACTCAATTTGCTTTATACACCCAGCTACCCATACATCTAAAACACACATCCACTAACACACTACTCTATGCGTCAAAAAAATAACAGAAGAGATAAAGGATGAAGACAAGAGAAAAGAGGAGAAAGATAAATTTCTCATCCAAAATATTAAATATGAAACAAGCAAAACAATTGAGCAAAAATATATAATTTTACACTACATTCTGCATCAAAATCATGCTTTGTATTATAGGGTTACTGAAATTGTGTATTTAAATTGTTAAATTATTGGTGGATTAATAAAATTATAGATGTAATTTGAGTTTAATAAATGGTAGCAATATGAATTAGAGTTTTGTCATGTTTCAGTGTTGAAATACAAAACTTATAATTTAAAATCTGGTTGATTGAAAATATAACTAAATATCGGTAAGACGCAGCCGAAAATTTGGGAAAAATTCGATGGTAAGGTTGCCGATTTTTTTTTTCAAAAATTCAATGCTTCCAAAATTTGAGAATATTTTGGTAAGAGTCAGCCTAATTTTTTTTTACCAGCAATTAATTTTGCTCACTTTCTACAAAAGCAATAAATTTTTAGCACTTCTCATATATATATATATATATATATATATATATATATATATATATATATATATATATTATTTTTTTATATATATAAAATTTGAGCCCCTCCAATTTTTATTTTTTATTTTTTTCAGGCGATTGAAAGTAATTTGAAAATTACCTAATTTAAAAAATAAAAAAAATATTGAATTTAAATTAGAATAAAACATAAAAGTATAAAAAAATAAAATAAAATTTGGCAAAAATATAAGATAAAAAAATCGGCAACACTCCATTGATTTTTTTACAAAATTTCGGCTGCTCCTAACCGATATTTAACCATATTTTCAACCAACCAGATGTGAAATTTTAAAGTTTTAATTTTCAACCTCAAAACATCATGAAACTTTAATTCATATTGTTACCATTTATTAAACTCAAATTACATTTATAATTTTATTAATCCACCAATAATTTAACAATGAAATATACAATTTCACTAATTACCCTATAATACTAAGCATGGTTCTGATGAAGAATTTAGTGTAAAATTACATATTTTTGCTCAATTATTTTGCTTGTTTCACATTTTAATATTTTGGGTGTGAAATTTAATTCCATTTTTCTCCTCTTCTTATCTCTTCTTTTCTCTACTCTTCTTGTTTTTTATTTTGATGCAGTAGTGCGTGTGATGTGTGTGTGAGTGGTGTGTTTTAGGTGTAGTGGTGGCTGGGTGTAGATAACAAATTGAGTTATTTATTTAATTATTATTAATGAGAAATTTCACACATTTTTCGTCTTCCATTCGGGTGCCTTAAGAATAACTTCGGGTGGCAATAGTGCGACCCAATAATTTTCTGCCTTATCCCAGCCCATTTTAAGAAATCTGGCCCATTTAAAATCCTGGCGGCCCAACCCAATAAGCTATAATCATAATTAGTTATATCCTCTGTTAATGAATTCATAGCATTAAAGGCCGAAGCATCGACAGTGAATTTCTCTGTTCCGATCCCTTTTAACTCTGCAAAAACCAGAGTCGAACAGGGAAAACAAGGAAGAAAAGAGTAATTTCATGCATGTTTCTGAATACTGATATTGATCTAGCGTTTCACTTCAGTTCATTAATTTGAAATTAATGCTGTAGATTTCGTGGATATTCTCTCGATTCCGCATTCGCGAGGTTAGTTTTCCTTCCTTTTTAATTCGTTTTCTGGAAGGGAATCATTATGCCTCGCATTGAAGTCACTGCTGGAGTATTTGTTTGGCAATCCTGCTGTTATTTTGGGGTTCAAGGATTTTAATTATGCGGAAATTTGAATGGGATTTGTTGGAAAGTCAATTTAGCATCCCCACGTCACCTAACTTCGATGTTATCAGCATATATAAGAATCTCATTGCGTTCCCTTGTTACGGATTGGATTTTTTATTTTGTTTTATTCGTTGGATCTCGCGTGTTGATTCAGTCTTGTTGTTTTGGATGCTTTCTTTTGCAGATTTTGTGTGGTTTTAGAAATATGAAGGGAAAAAAAGAGTGAAATCAGTTGCCCATGTTGTGATGTTTGCAGAATTCATCAGTGTTTGGCTGCTATGATTATTTTGTTGGAGTATTCACTGCTGAGAGTTTGAAGAAGATAGAGAGTCTTATTATAGTATATGCATTATGGCGGATGCAGAAGCTCTATTAGAGGCCTCAGGATCCAGATTTAGCGATTTAGAGCTTATTGGAAGAGGTTCTTTTGGGGATGTCTATAAAGGGTACATTTTGCAATAGAATTTACATGCATTTTTTGCTCCAGTTTCACAAAAATGCTAAGGATTAAATTTGCCTCACATTGAACTCTTAGTTGCATCTTAAGTGCTTGAATTCTAGGAATGTGCTTGTATAGCAGTCAAACTATCTGCTCATCTGTTTCAGCAAGACCAAATTTAATTGAGATTCATCTAAATTTTAATAATCTGCGGTACTATGAACTCTGAAGCAGATCATTTGACCAACTTTTATGTTAGCATAATTGCCATTGAGTCTGTTGTTATTTAGATGATTTAGCAGATAAATAAAGTTTTGGAAAATGCTAGATTGCTATTGGGGTTGAATTGAATGTGGCTGATATTATAGATTCGCTTTTGTAACTGTTTGTTTTTTGAACTTATATCAATGCACAAGTTCAACCACTTTTTGGAGCACAATTCCGCACGTGGTCGAATTTACACAATTGTTTCAATCTGATGGATTTTTCCATTTTTCATTTCTCCTTTCAAATTTTGGTCTGACTAGTGGCCATCTTTGTAAATGTGTTGGAAGTTTTTTCTTGTTAGGTCAACATTCTCTTTTTGTAAAATTGGCAGCTTAACACACTGGTATGGGACTTTCTATTATGGTGCTTCCCCGAAGAATTAATTTATAAGTTGAATAGCATCAATGTTTATATTGATTTTTTGGTGATACAATTTCAAATTAGTGCCTGCATATAGCATGTTGTTTTGTGCAGTTAAAAGCTAACGAGTGCAGATTAATCTCATGTTATTACTAGATTTATCTGCGGTTTTCTTAAATTCCCGATTTATTTGCGTTTAAAATTTTTTTACCTTAATTTAACATGTTGCCTTTTATTTGATTTTTTGTATTCTTACTTGTCTATAAATAATTTCTTGCTTGAATATTTGACGTTTTTCCTGTTTTTGCTTTTGTAGATACGATAAGGAATTAAAAAAGGATGTTGCCATCAAGGTCATTGATTTGGAAGAATCGTGAGTGTTATAAACTGGCATTATTTTTGTTATAGTACAATATTGAATATGCCTTTCCAAGTTTATTTTAGAACCAAAAATTGTTGCATGAGATCTGCATTTCTACCCCTTTTTCATTCAATAAATTTTGTGATGGAAAAAATTGCCTGGTTGAGTTTAGTTTGTGTTTTGGAAGCAATGAGTAGATCTGAGGAATAGTCACATGATTCTGTTAAGAGTATTTATGTGAAATAGGTTTACTATCTATTTACCATGATTAAGTAATGCTATGGTTTGCTTGAGTGAAGTTCCTTGAATTAGTGCTGGTTGACATAATGAGGAAGAGTGGAGCAGTTAGAAGCATTGTAGTTTTATTTTAGAAATCACTAATATTTCATTTTAAGTTTTTTACTGGAGCATACTCACTTTGTGATCTGTAGAATCTGGGAATTTGTTGACTGTTGTAGAACTTTGGTGCTAGTAAGTAACTTCCACTCAAAGAATCTGCAGTTTTCTTAGGGTAATAGGGTTAGGTGAGGTGGATAGATTGTTTTGATACAACTTCATCCATCCATATATCTCTTTGTCCATCTCTTTTGGTGATCTTGTAATATCATTTAGGAAATTAGGGATCCTTCCTCAAGTATATAGTATCAGGTATGAAACAGTGTACCTTTAAACCCAAATTGGGACTAGCCACTAGCTGTTGTGTGCATTTATCTTTTCCATTTGTGATGGGGATTTGATATGGTTGTGTCTATGACAGGAAAAAATTAGAATTTTAGGAAGGGGAGTTTTTGTTCAGAAATTTGAGTACAACCAAAATTTAGTATATAGAATTAAATCAGTAGAGTAATGTGCTTGCATTTTCTAATTGATGACTGAAGCAGCAGAGCGGTCTTTCAGCTATAAGAAAAATTTTCTAAGCAGCAACACATTTAAATGCTGTACAAGTGGAATGTATTTAGTTAGCCACCTTAAATGGATCTTTAGGTAAAATTTGAGATGGGCACACTACTTTCTGGTACTGTACTCTGTAATGATTACATCTTAAAAAAAGCCCTTCTTCTTATGGCCTTATATTATTCTCCACAGGGAGGATGAGATAGAGGACATCCAGAAGGTACATTTGAGTTTCTGTATAAACCTTACTGAAAAAACTTTTTGAGTTGGATTTTTTTATAATTCATTTTCTTTGTTGACAGGAAATTGCAGTTCTCTCTGAATGTCGATCTCCATATATTACCGAGTATTATTGTTCTTATTTGCATCAAACTAAGCTGTGGATAGTCATGGAATACATGGCTGGTGGTTCTGTTGCTGATTTGGTAGGTCACCTCCATATATTTCTTCTGTTTGATTCTTTATTTATTTTATTCTTTGAAGACACTTCACCCAAGATTAGCAATTCTATATTGATTTTGAATTGCAGATTATATTTTCCTCGGCATTCTATGAAATTGATATAGTTATTCTTGTTTTTATTTTTGCTTTTTTCTAAGATAAATTGCATATCCAATGCTATGCTTGAATGGTATCAGCTGCTCTATATTTCCATATTATCAGTTAAGTGTCCCATAAATGATAAGTTACAAACTTAAGCATCTATATTTCTTCTACGGACATTCAATTCAAGACTTGCTTCCAGCGGCATCTTATTAGATTAACAATCTTTATGTGAAAAACCTGTAGTCTATGAAAGAGGACCAAGAATTGAACTCTTATTATGTCGCGAAATAGCAGTCTCTTTTGGTTGCAGAGTTAGTTACTTTGTCAGCCGCTAAAACTTGTTCACTCTATAGTCTATACAGTTACCATTTTAATGTTCCACAGATTCAACCCAACCAGCCACTAGATGAAGTTTCCATAGCCTGGATTTTACGTGATTTGCTCCATGCAATTGATTATCTCCACAATGAGGGAAAAATTCATAGAGATATTAAAGGTATGTTATCCAGAAACATCATTCATTTTGGCCAAATAAGTTTCTATCCAAAATTTTAAACATGATCATAATTTTATCTATCTATTCATGCATGCTCTGAAGAAAGAGGCGTCGTAAACAATTTATTTCTTCCCCCTTCTAATGTAGTCTTTAATCTTTGTATCAAGGCAGAACAATCTTTTTCCTTACTTTAATTGCGTCTAACCTCTCTCCATGTCCATCTGTTTTTTCCCCCCTTTCTTTTTTCTTTTTTTCTTTTTATTTTTAATATAAAGAGAATTTTTTTGCTTAATATGACAGCGGCAAACATTTTGTTGACAGAGAATGGGGATGTTAAGGTAATATTTTATTTACTAGATTTAATTATCTTGAAGATCTTTGGACAGTGAATTGTGTTAATGTCTTGCTTCAACTTATTTTCTGTCATCTAATACAGGTTGCAGATTTTGGTGTTTCTGCTCAATTGACTAGGACAATTTCCAGAAGAAAGGTAGGAATTTTATTAAGTCTCTGACTCTTTCTTGAGATCTGCATACATTTGATAATCTAAACTTGTTTATCTTTTGCTGTGTTATAAAGTACTTAATTAATAAGGCCCTGACTCCATGGGCCTTCCTGTGTTCATTGATGTCTGTTGAAATGTCAGCTTAATTGTTACGCTCGCATATTTTGTAATATTTGACATTGTGTGTATTGCTTTTTGCTTCATGTTAAATGACACCATCTTAGCCCTTATCTTGTTGTCTTTATTAACTAAAACCATATCCTACGTAAATTGTTAATATGAACGGAATGGATAATTTTTGCTCTTCATTTAGCTGAGATTGAACTGTTGAAGGAGCCATAAAATCTCAAGCTAATGCAATTAAAAGTTACAGACCTTTGTAGGAACACCATTCTGGATGGCTCCAGAAGTTATTCAAAATTCTGAAGGATACAATGAGAAGGTATGTTGTATGTTAGCCGCTATCTCCTCCTCTGTATTTGCCATTTTATTGCAGTTTTATTGCTATGTTAATAGCATCTGTCACTATTCTTTACAATGATATTTGTCATAATAATGTTGGGCATGTGGCTTGAAACAGGCAGATATATGGTCTTTAGGAATTACGGCAATAGAAATGGCAAAGGGTGAACCTCCACTTGCTGATCTTCATCCTATGCGGGTGCTTTTCATCATTCCCCGAGAAAATCCTCCACAGGTGTACTTTCATATCTTCCCTGACATTCCGGATTTTTAGCCAATCCCATCTCTGTTCTTCAAACCTTTTGAACTCATAATTTTGTTTTGCTATTCAGCTAGATGAGCACTTCTCCCGGCCCTTGAAAGAATTTGTCTCTCTCTGTTTGAAGAAGAACCCAGCAGAGGTGGCCACTATGAACTTCTTCCACTTCATATTGATCCTTTCAATAAACTTCTTGCCTCCACACCTATGTGTGCGTGTGTGTGTGTAATAGGATTCATACCATTCTTACTCTTGTTTTTCTGGTCATTTAGCATTCTTGATATGACGTAGATCTCTTAATTATCAGCATATATGTTCCCCCCCCCCCCCCCTGTACATGTGATAAATTTCTATGTAATTTTAATTCTTGTTTTTCTTATTGTTAAGCCAAATTGACATGACCTAGATTTCTTAAGTAACATTTTTATATCTGGTTCCTTGATATCCCAATTCCCATGTCAGCTGTTCCTTCTGCTGATTAATATTACAGAGTCGTCAACATTGGATATTTATCAACCTATCTTTTTGGAAACTATTCTGCTGAATAGCTTGTTTCTTTACTATCTATTTTGATATGTTTACTGCCTATTCTCATACTTCCTTTCTTTATTCTCCCCCAATTTTCATTCTTAGAGGACAAGTGCAAAGGAACTTCTCAAGCACCGTTTGATCAGAACTGCTAGAAAGAGTCCAAAGCTTGTGGAAAGAATCAGGTGTGTTCTTCTTTTTCGTTATGCTGCTTTTATTCGTGAAATTGTTTCAGATCCGAGGTTGCAACTTGCAAGTAATAGAAAATTCTCTTATACTCAGCATTGTAAAGTGAAACATATTATCTTTGACCAATGTATCAAGGAAGTATCTCTGATAATCTAAACTTGTTCTCTGTTTTCATTAGTTTTGTGTATCAATTTTGTGTGGATGTTATTTTCTCAAGTTTAAATACTATATTGGTGGAAATTTTATCCTGTGTGCTCAAGAAGTTTGGTATTATTAATGCTCGGGCATATTGTAAGATCTATTTTCTTCACGTCTAAAACTTTTTACCACCAGAAACTAGAGGCATGTTAAGATGTTTCCATTAAACCTAAAAATTTACAAGTTTAATGTATAAATGCATGATGTGTTTATATTAAACTTGGTAGAGAGCGCCCGAAGTTTCAATTAGATGGAGAGGCTCAAAATAGCCCAACACCATTAGCTGAAGCTTCTGGAACTGTAAAAGTAAATAGAGAGTTTGCAAATGAAGATACAGTCCGAGCGAGGTCAGTCAAATTTGTTGATACATTGTGTGTCCTGTTAAATGTTATTGGATTTTGATCTGAGTGTTTTGAAAACAGTAGTCAGGCAATGGGTCTGAAAAATACTGGATGGGACTTCAGTATTGGTGGATCAAGTAGTGGAACTGTTCGAAGTGTTGTAAGACCACCTCAGGTTCGTGAAAGGAAACCAGAGGTTCCAATAAATCAGCCTGCTTCTAGAAAGATATCTGATTCTGGTAACCAACGGTCTTCTGCTTCTGGAGCGGTGCTTCACACTTCATCAGAGTTCTCTGTTAGGAAAGATGCTAACCATGTTGCCAAGCAAGAAAATTATCATGAAGATGTATGTCATTCTTGTCCCCTTCTATGTACTTACAAGCTGGTGTGTTCTTATTACAAATATTGGACACATTATTTCTATACTTATAAGTATTTAAAAACCGAATGTCTGGATTCTCAACTAACCATTTAACTTTCATTTAAATGGATAAGGATTAGTGATTAAATTAAATGCTAACATATGAATATGGTTGAGGAATTTGTATGCGTTCTTATACGGCAGTAGATTTCCTTCTGTAATCAGTAGAGAAGTCTCTCTGGTCCTTCTTTCACTTGACTTTATCTGCCTCTTTTGTTAGGATGAAGATTTGTTAATTGGATAAAGTCAGAGTTCGTGCAGTTTTGCTTCCCACTAGACTATTATCTTCTGTATCAAACTTCGTATTAGTATATTACCAAAAAAAGCTTGCCTCAATTCTTTTTTTTTTTTTCTCTCTATGTCGTGTTGTGACAATTGCTTCAAAATTAGTCTAATATAAATACTTGGTTATTGAACAGAGTTAATTGGATGAAGTTTTGATTATTGCTAGTAGGTTTCTCGCACTTCAAAATTCAGATACAGCTAATATTACTTGATCTTTAGTCAATTCCGCAGAAAGTAATTCCCTTGCCAGTTATCATGTATCTATATCACATCTTGTGAATGCTTCTTAACACGTAATCCTCAAAATGCTCGATATAAAGCATTATCATGGTTGGGTTGTATTGAAATCCTTATATTAAAGAATTATAAGAATGCAATTACGATATATTTACTAAAAAGTAATCCTCAAGCTGATCAATGCATTATATTATCATATGTTTCTCAATTTGCAGGAAGATATGAGTGGCACAGGAACTGTCGTTGTACGATCTCCAAGAGGAGTTCAACGATCTACTCAGTTCAGCAGCCAAAGTTCCATGGTATGTATGTTATATCTGGCTGAGCAAAATAGAATTGTCTACTCAGTATCTCCCTATTGCGTTGCATAGAATATCAATGGAGGGTTTCTTTTTTTTATTGGTGTTCTAGTCTAGCAGCACATACGCATCTGCTGAAGATGCTTCCAGCACTGGTACAATTGTTTTTCGTGAACAACATGATGATTCAGATTCTCCTAGGACCCCAAAGTCCAGGCTTGGGCTTCAAGAGAGAACGTCAAGTGCAGCTCCTGAAGACAGTGAATTAAATCTTGCTGAGGTTGGCATAATTTTGCTATCATCATGCATAAAAAGTCTGGTTTGTTACGGTTACTTTGATTGGAATTCGTTCCATTATTGATGGTAGACTTGTGAATCGGTTTACTAGTTTCCTAGTATTGAAGGATTGTTTTGCGTTGTATGACAGTTATTTTACCGTTACTGTTATTTCTCTTAGGCCAAGGCTGCAATTCAAGGTGGAAGGAAAGGGAATATGAGGGAAAGGTCTGCATTCAGCAAGGGTAACAGAGACTCTCAAGAGAGTAGAAAGGAGGAGCAAACAACAAGCAGCTCTGAATCATCGAGGTATGTGATGTTCCTTATTCGTTGGCATTTGAGAAAAAAAAAAGATCCGTTTGCATTAATTTGTGTAATGTTTCTTTTCCCCGTTGTGGAACATGAAACATCCAATCCAGATATTCTCGTGATTATTTTGATGCACAAAAAGCATTTTCAAGGTCTCACCATGCAAGTGAGGACGCGGACAATGCAAGGAATTCTGCCGCAGCTTTGTCTGCCTCATTATCAGTCCTTATAATCCCTTCACTTAAAGAAGTAAGTACTTCTAGATTATTAATTGCTATGAGCTTCAATTTGCTCCTGGTAAACTCTTATGTGAAAAGTGAATCACCTATTCTTATCTGATCTCATCTCCCAATATACAAATTTTACACAGTTTAACCCTCCTATTCACCTAAATGAACCATATCATTAGGATTTGACGCACATCATCTCTGAGAAATTTCATCTAACGATTAACAGTACATGGAGTATTATTATGCACTCATGTTACATCCATCGAATTTCCTTTCTCCTGGTTTCATAAACCATTTTTTGGCCGTCAGATTGTTATTGATTTTTACTCTTCTACTGTTTAAAAAGATATACTTAGGCAGTATGCTCTGGAGTTAAATTGCATTAGACCACATGAACACTTTAAACGGAGAAAATTTGGTCCTCTCAACTAATCTACTAGTTTGCACATTGCAGGCAATTGCTGATGATCCAGGAGGGGCCATTTTTCACGAAGTGGTGAACTCTTTAATGGACATGGAACGACTCAAACCTGGGTCGTCCGAACTTTTTGTTAACAAGCTGCTTCAGCAGCTATCAAGGTTATTATGACTTCATGTTCTTTTCTTTTTTCTCAAACATGCATGAAATGACTTTCATCAACTTGAATGAAAAAAACGTGCAGTTCAAAAGAAGGTTCTTTGAAAGACCTCCAGGAGCTAGCTGCTCGGATATTTATAAATGACAAGATAGAAACATCGGCTTCCAATGCAGAATCGGACAGCAAAAAGAAGCAACCGAATAAGGAGCTTCATTCGAATACCAATATGAGTCCTCTTGCAAGGTTCTTGCTCTCAAGGTTAGTCCACATACTTTTTCTCTTGTGGATTGTTTAAACCCCCACCCCCCCACCCCCCACCCCAATCTCTCTCACCCCTTACTGTGAGTCGATTACTGACCAGTATCCATGTATTCTTGCAGATGGCAAGGCCATGCTTCACGAGATCTTAATTCTTGAAAAATGAGGTCGAAGTGATTGTTCCTTTTTTTCCCCCTTTCTTCAGATACTATTATTATTATTAATTATTTTTCTCCTAATTATATGAGTGCATGTACATAATAACATTTACATTTACTGCTGCTTATAGGTTCCTCCATTTTTTTTCCTTTCAAAATTTCATGTATTCTTCTCTCGTTTTTTGACAGAGTTGGTGACAAATGGGTTTCCAGTTTGCTTGTAAAGAGGGATAGGGATAATGTATTCAATTTTATAAATATAATTATTCCGAGTACATTCTCAAAGTCAAAATTTGATGAGCAATGAATGAACCCCATCCATTTTTATACTTGCTAATCTCAAACTCAGGCAATTCAATTTAAAGCACTTAATTCCATTTTTTAAATCCAATGCGAGACTATCTACCAAATCTAAAACAGCAGAAGTTAAAATCTAAACTGAAATATCGAGCAAACTGTAGTAGCTTAAAGCGATTGCTCAAACCCTATAATTTAGCTTCATTATATCCGATTTAACGAACGAACAAATTGTAAACCACTCCGACAGCCCCGCCTAGCGGGGCTTGTATGGAGAATGTTCAGGTCTGCACCTAGGAGGAGATCTCTCCGCCTAAGTGGGGGCCTGGACAGGGTTAGACGAGGCCAAATTGGGTAATCGAGAGATGTATAGAAACATGCATTAACATAGTAAAAGCATTATAGCAAAAAAAAAAAAAAACACTAGCATTGGTAGTAAAAAGTAATATAGTCAAAAACATGCAACACCTAGAACCCAATGAAACTAACTAGACTTCCATGAAAGATTCAAACAGTTTGATATCTACAAACTAGAGACAGGTTTCAACAGCAGCGTATATTTATTATCTACGCCTACTAAGAAGAAAACAGACGACGAAAGCCTAAGCATCGTCATCGTCACTCATACTAGCGCGGGTGTCAATATAGAACTCCGACTCTGCTCCACTGTCCACTATTCCCTCTCTGCAACACAAACGTTTCAAGAAAAAAACACTTTAATAGAAAAAACTAGAAAGTCATTGAATCAAATCTTGGAGCATGAATGTAGTATAATACCTCTCGAGAGCAAATTTTCCTTCTTTATATTTCTGGCTTTTCTCGTGGGCAATCTCCTAGAAAGGCAAAATGCATACACGATTATTAATTTCAAATTAGTCATGAGCGATTGACGATCCAAGAAGATATATATACGTACGTATTTCCATCCAACTAATTGCCCACAGTAGCAGCAAAATATATCGGCCACAGTATGCATTCCAGAAATCATCATCCTCTCCTCATGAGGACCAACTGTGACATTCACTCTGAAAGAAAAATGTTGCAGTAAAGAAATTATAATCAACCGGAATGACGTCGACAACATAACCGACCGATAAACTTGCAAATCATATCTTGAATAGAAAGTACATAGCTCTAGATCAAACGTGTCACATCTAGGATCACTTAACTAGGATCTTGATCGATTCTACATAGTACTTAAAGAACTAAGCTTCTCATGCACAATATCAGAATAATACTTCGTGAAATTCAATCAATGGACTTAAGAGTTTTAAGAAAATAATTATAACAAGACACGTAGTGAAAAAAATATTTATATACGTAAATGAGCAGTACACTGATTTCTCTCTTGGCAAAAATATAAAGTGATTCATGTATAAATTGAAAGACCTAAAGAGAATGGAATAACGTGATCCAGAAAAGGCTTGCACAGACACACTAAAGCAGCTTGACGTTCATACTATCGCGCGACAAACCCACCGTCAATCAGCTTGAAGTTAATACTATCACACAATACGCCCGCGAGTAAACTATGGATACATAAGCCATCAATCAGCTTGAAGTTAATACTATCTCATGATACACCCCACATAAACTTTCGGATATACAAGCCATCAATCAGCTTGAAGTTAATACTGTTGCACAATACACCCACGTGCAAAACAAGGATATAAGCCATCAATCAGCTTGTAGTCAATACTACCGAACGATACACCCACATATAAACTACGGATATATAAAGCCATGAATCTATACATAATAGCCATCTGCCAATTTACAATATCATGTACAATGCTCTTCACAGTCACACCAATGATGTAGTTACACACCTCAACACTCATAATCCATTGCAGGTCAATAAATTATTTAGTCTACAAGACAACTAAAACCAAGCATCCTATACTAGCATCTTAGCTCTTATTATATTATTACTCCATCTGTCTCTAGTATTTTTGCACATTCCATTAATAGTTCAAATACACTATACATCTTACTTTTTTTTTTTTTTGCACTTTATTCATCAATCTAAACATTATTTATTTTTTTACCCTTTATTCACCATTTCTAACCACTTTAAATTACCAACTTACCCCTATTTTTTCTTACATAAGAAGCCGGGTATACTGGTATTTATTATGGTATTTTTTAGTAATAAATAAATTATAAAGTGTGTTAGATAGAATGATTTTTTTTAAATAAATGTATGTGGGAGCGTAATTGTATTTAACTTTATGATTATTTAGTAAAACTTTATGTTTATTTAGTAGTTGCAAATTTGTGTGAGACAATCTAAAATAAAAATTATTAACTCATTTTAAGGGAGTATTATTTAAAAAACAACATTTATTAATCTTCGTGCCCAACGAGGACATTATTATTTTTTATATAAGAAATAAATGAAAATTAGAGTGTCATCATAAGTAGTTTAAAGAAGTGAGATGCTTACACATTATTAAAGAGGTACGCCTTCCCCGTGCGGCAGTGAAACGCCTGAAAACACCATCACCAACCACACAAGAATTAGAGAATCTCTTCTCAGATTAATCAATGTAAAACTCTGAGCGAGAGAAGATAAAAATTTTGAATTGCGGGTGAATTTGCGTAAAATTAAACAAATCCTTCCAGAGTCTGCCGTAATTACAGACAAATGGCTGCAATCATAATCAAGATTCAAGACTCCCCTGAACCCTTTTTTTTTTTTTTTACAGGAGATGGAATTTTTTTACAGTAAAACGATTACGTAAATACCAAGTAAAAAAAAAAAGAAAGAGCAACTGAAGAGTAGAAAAGATTGAGAATTTAGGGCGAATAAGTTTACCCTGGAAACGAGTTCATCAGCAAGGGCTAAAGGGGTTTTGCAGAATTTGCATCTGTAGTTTTTTCCTTCGAGATCAATCACAAAAATCCTCCCCATCTCGGATTGGGGTTTCAGCAAATATCTAATTGAGATGGAGGTCACTTCTGGATGTACTCGAGTAGTAAACTCTACAACCCTTATAAATGAAGAGAATGAGTGTGTCCGTACGATGTAGTATCATTGTTCTCATTGGGCTTCGCAGATTATCCAGCCCATCATTCTCGTTTTTATTTTTATTATTATATTTTTAAGAATATGATCTTCATTTTTATTGGCTGTTTGAAATTTTAAAAAGGATGACATGGAAATTGATTATTTATTGAACCAACTAACCACTTCCTCGTGGAATGATCTTCATTTTCAAAAATCTTTTATTTTTCATTCAGCTCAACAGTTACTGCTGATACAATTATCTATTATACATAAAAAAAAATATTTCTAAGTTTATGGGCAAAAAAATAAATGTAAACATTTATCCTAATAGTATATTTTTTAAGTTAAATTAAAAAGTTAAAAGAAAAAAAAAAGATCTGTTTGGTGAATTAAATTAAAAATGAGTTAATATTTATGCATAATATTTACATTAATTTTTATTTAGTGTTTATATGCTTCTTAATAAAATATTATAATTTTTTTATATTCAATTATTTTATTATACAATAAATAGAAAATTTGTTAAAATTTCACTAAAAAGTGTATTTACTAGTGTTTAAATTTTATTATTATTATGTGATAATTTTTTTTATTGAAAGTAATTACTTGATCAATAAAAATTATAAATATATCAAAGAAATAGAAAATAATATCGAATTATGAAAAAATTATTTTTATTAATAAAAGAACATATTATTTATAAAATAATTTATTTTAAAGTCTTTGTAAAACAAAAATTGTTAATTAATTAAATAATTGACAATTAGCAATAATTATAATTAATTGACATTTAATAGTAAATAAAAGGAGACCTTTTTTACCGAATTTTTTTAAAATTTAATTTAAAATATACTTAATTAGGTGAATAAATAATTCGTATGATGAAATGAGATCAGTAGGATGGTCTTATATAAATCTACTCATTTTTTAAATAGTCAACTCTATCGTCTCATATAAATCTACCCATTTTTAAAATAGTCAAATCTCCTTCGGATGGAATTCAAAAACTAATCTATAAAACCTAGTATTAATTTTCAATTACTCACTTCTCGTACATTTTTTTTTCATCAATTAATATTTTTTCTCTAAACGCTCTTAAAATAAAATTAAAACACAACACTACTAAAAACTTAAAACCAAACATAAATTATTCATGATTTTTTCAAACCCACAATAAACATGATGTCTTTGTAATTTTAAATCTATTGTTATTAGTAAAACTTTTAGGTAACTGTATTAGTTCATAATTTATTATAACATGAATGTCTTTTTAACTCGTATATAATTGAGAAATGCGTATATACAACAAATTGTAGTAACATTATATTATAGCAAAGACCCCAAGGAGAAATAGTGGGTACTAATCATCTCATAGCTAGTCAAAATGGATACATAATCATTAGGATAAATAATACAACTTCTTTACTTTTAATCTTCCCAAAACAAGTTAACATGGAGAACCAAGCAAACCCATATACATCTAAAGACTTCAATGGCACTAAGCTCAGGAGGCTGGAGTAGGAGCAGGTGTATACCACCCCTGATTGATCTCAACTGCCTTCTTTCTTCTGGCGAGACGAGACTTTCTCCTAGCCCCAGTATTTCGGTGAAGTGTTCCCGACTTCACAGCTTTGTCGATGGCTGAATATGCTTCTGCTATTAGCTTTTCAATAGGCAGAACTTCTTCAGGTTGGGCATCTGATTTCTTTCCC
Source organism: Pogostemon cablin (assembly GCA_023678885.1). Classification (NCBI taxonomy): domain Eukaryota; kingdom Viridiplantae; phylum Streptophyta; class Magnoliopsida; order Lamiales; family Lamiaceae; genus Pogostemon; species Pogostemon cablin. The sequence continues at coordinate 30,514,957 of CM042971.1, forward strand.
AGAACCTCGAGAGCTTCAAGAACCTAAAAAGATTGCTTCAAGAATGAATCAACCAACGCAGTAGCTATATTTTGCATAATGAAGCGAAGGCTATATTCATTTGCAGAAACAAAAACCATAAGACACATTGTAATAGGTGTGTTATTGTAAAATGCAAGTAGCTATCTCTTTACAAGAGAGTCCATTCACATTTTCTTCGACAAATGTTGCTTTGGTCTATATAAGAATAAACCAAGAAAAAATAGACAACACAATTTACCAAAATAAGCCCAAAGAAACTTTAATCAAGCAAGAATTACTAGTGCAGCACAAACCAAATGTGTATCGACTTTCCCTCTTCAAAGATTTATATTGGAGTCGGAAATTCAATTGCCTACCTAATAGCCTGACCTTTAATAGCTCTAACAATCATTCTTTTCAGTATACTCTTCTGTCACTTCAACACATTAAAACTGTACAAACATCCAAATTTAATAATACAGAACATAAACCCCAGCACCGATCAATCCCACAGGTTTAGTTGCTTTGGATTGTTCTAAATTGCAATATAGACAGAATAGCAAAATAGATCATAAACTGATGGCACTGCATCTGAAGGAAGCCAGAACACTAGATTTCTACAATCCACAACCCTTGTAATATACTAGTTTCTAGAGTTAAATTCATAACATGTCGACACTGCTCCGAGGAAGAGCATTGGAATCATTTTAGCAATCTGTATTAACAATATGTAACCAAATTCACCAAAACACAAAAACGTGACCCTCAAAGCATTTCAAATCATTTCACCTCAATCAATCCTCAGTACAAAAAAGGTCCTATTGGTCAAAAAAACCAAAGAGACTCAGACTATCCATATCCATTGTTCAGGAAATTCAAACACCACATCATAAACAAGACCCTCAGTAGGATTTTGAGACATTAAGTTCTTCTCTCAAGCAAACTCCATTCAAGAAGGATTCAATCGGTTGAAAACCTAAGTAGATAAAACAATTGGCGACTCCCTAAATTTGAACATTACACATTTAACATAACAATAGAAACATGACCTCACAAGCTCAATCTAAAAACAAAAGCTGCTTCCCTTGAAGACTTGAATATTTGTTTAAAGATTAATACCTTCAGCTTCCATTTTCATCAATTCTTATCCATATGTTACTCACAGCAAGCACAACTACAACTAGAGATAAGCTAAAAACAATATTTCTCAGAAAAAAACGCAAGCAAACAACCGGGTCACTCGAAAAGCATTCGAAAGTTAAACCTAACAAACCTTCTTCATCCTGGTCTTAACTTCAGATTTCTTAGACTTATTATAAAGCCGCCTCTTCTCGGATTGACGAGCCCTCTTCGCCGCCGAGTCGGCTTTCCCTTTCGTTGCTGCGTCGCAAACAATTGACCGCTGAATTGGGCACAATAGCTCTGGGCGAGCCGCCACTAATCCTAAAAAATACCCAAAAATATAAAATAGGGTGAATGACGAGCAATTCAGAGAACCAAGAGTAGAAGAGAGAAGACGAATGAATTCTAACCTCTGGAGAAAAGGCTGAGGGAGGAGGTGTTGGAGGAAAAGCTGAGTGGCTTGAAGGCGGCATTGGAGAGAGAAAGAGTGTTCATCTTGGCCGTAAGTCCACAGTAAGACACGCAGTGCGCCATTGATACAGCCATATCCCCTGCCACTGTGTGTGAGTGTGTGAAGTTGATGGAGAAGAAAGCAAACCCCTGCTTTGGCAACCTTATCCAAGCATAACTGCCATCTTTTTTACACCATAAAACGCCCAGCAAAAACACGATTTTAAATTATTTTAACTGATTTTTTTTATTGTTTTTTTTTTGGGAGTTTTTAAAAATAATCTCATGATGCAAATTATTCGAGATTTCTTTCTATTCCGGATAAGTTAGCTATGATAATTAGCATTTAATTTAAGGGTGATTCTGATTTATGGCTTATAGCTTTTCAATTAATGAAGAATCATAGCACTTTCTAATATAATAATAATCACAATTTAATTAGCTCACAAAAATTATTTTATGAAACAACAAATAGCTTTTCAATTAATGAAGAATTATAGTACTCCTTCCATCACGAGTTACTTTGCCCCATTACTGCACATATTGATTTCAAGAATTTTTTTTTTTTAATTTTATTGATTTTTAGAGAATAATATTGAATAAATAAATTATAAAATATTAGATCGAAGTGAACAATTTAAAATCTTGACATTATTTTTTCAGTTATTGAGTGATTATCAGAGAGAATAATTTTTGGACGAATTGTGCAACTATTTTGAACTTTAAGTAGAGTGACACTTCTCAAATAAAAATAATAAAAAAAAATAGGAAAATGCATAATCTTTCTTCTTAAAAGAAGAAATTTTCAAAAATGCTGCTTGAATTTTCTGCATAAGAGAAATACAATTACGAAAATGCAGCAAAAATTCATAAGCCCTCTGCAAAAAGATTTGGCGAGCTTGACTTGTTCCAATTCTAATTTCTTTGTGCTTTGTAAAATCGACCATAATTCGAAACGTCGACAATAAATCAAGTCAGGTACCAATTCTTCAAACTCGTAAGATAATTATAAGAACAAAGACAACGGGGTCACCACCTCGAGACGCTTCCTGTATTATTGTACACTCTAGCCACAACATTCAATATTCATATGTACCTGTTGAGAACTCAATCTTCCTAATTAGTGCTTGCATGTTCGTTAAGTTAATCAGGAGATACAGAGTTAGTAACAATCAAAATCTGTCGGCTGTCATAACCATGGGCTGAGCTTCTGTTCGGTTTCTTGCAACGTAAGGACCCCTTCTGATTGCTTCTTGTAGCTGCATGAATATTTTTTGTATAAAAGACTTGTCAGCAAACCAAACGGATGATAGTTTATAAGATTCCATGAATTTGTATTACTACACAAATCTTGTTTGGTTCATTTAAAGTCTCCCTTTCACAAACAACCTTAATTTCTTAGCAGTTAGAAAATCAATAATCCAACCTTTCCTTTCAAACTAAATCTACATTACAATTATGCACATAATGAAGGACAAGTTCATATTCACAACAGTGTATCTAGTCTCAAGAATATCATGGACATTGGTCAAGGCCTCACAGATTAGCTCCATAATATACTAATATAGTCCATTTCTTATATCAAGTGGGAGTGAGACGCGCGCGCGTGTGTACCAGTATGTTAGATGGCAATAACTAAAAGGGGTCATACCTTTGAAGCCATGGAAGATACAACAGGATTACTGACAAGTTTATTAGATGATGTGAAGGCTCTGTAGATTGCTTCACAGCACCTGTGCCGAGCTTCCATCCCTGCTAGTTTGTGGTATATATGTCATCAGTCGATTATCAGAGTATACCAGTCAGATTCTATTGTATCAATGGTAGTGAGACAGATACGCACCTATCTTTGCGGTTTCGGTAAGGGTGTTGGCCACTATATCAATTATCTCTGCTCTTGCAATTATTTCCATCACACACCAAGGTCGAGCCACCAATCCACTAATCAATCTGTAACCCTGTATTAGAAAAATAATAATTTAAAGAGTTATAAGGATCCAGCCCTCAACAGAATACATGAAGAAAATCCCAACCAGTAGGGCACTAATAGAAATGGTAATTTTATGGATTTATATTTTTATGATTTGTAGTAAATATATTGAAATTTAATTTGGTTCTTTATCCATTTCATAACCAGCCGCGCATTGTAGTGTTTACACTAAAAATGCCAGTATACAAAATGCACACACCACATGAGAATTTTAAGCATAAGCTTAAGGTAGCATAAACACATTCTCACCGCAATACGAATTTCAGAATCCTGCTGGAGTACTGATAGGAAGAGGCCCTGAAACCATATTCAGCATCATTAAAAGATGCAAGCATAAGAAATTTACATAGGAAAGGGATTAACAATAAGCTTGTAAATTTTCATTGCTAGTGTAACATCAAGAACATGCAGATTAAATTCATTCTATACCATAGATACGAATAGATGAGGTAATTAAATCATTTAAGTTTTTAAAATATATTTTACATGTCGTTTTTTTTCCCTCAGCGGCTCACTAATTTCTAATCACTAAAGAAACAGAGTACCAAAAGTATTGAACTTTACACAGAGAGGATAAATGTGTAACCATAGTATAACTTATAATAAGGCAAAAGGTTGACTTACTGAGGGGGTCAGCTTGGTGGTTTGGGATGCTTTATTGTAAATTAAGCTCCTGAGGTTTTCTTCAGCAGCACTGGTAAGGAACACAGCATTTTCCATTCGTGTTTCACCAGCAATATTCCCAAGAGAATGCAAAGCAGCCTTCATTTCCATGAGAAACCAGTCTTAGCTTGAGCAAGAGTCACGTCAAAGCGATTAAAAAGGTTCAGAAAAATAACTCATTAAGAGGTCAGCATCCTTGTGAGTTAAAAAGAAATTCCCTTTTAATGAGGCTCCTCATGGAAATTTTCGTAGTATGAAGATTCGGAGGTTTTCCAGAAAAATTGTCAAACATCTAAGAAAAAGTGATGGTCAAGAGCAACTCATGTGATGCTCTAGGTGATAAGATGCACTTACCAGCTGTTTACCACGGTGTTGTCTATTAAAAGCAGCATCAACAACATGCCTTGCAATTGAAGGAGTAGTTGATAAAATCATTGTAGCTCCTTGAAATGCTTAAGCATCATTGGATAGAATGAGATCATGTCAGTTATCAGTGTATAGTCAAATGAATCTTAGATCAGCTACGGTACATAAATCAAGTAAAATTTTGAATATAAAATAGTTCTACGAAAGAAAAAAAGTTTAAAAAGTCTCCCTTCAGAATAGTCACAGTATTTGTTGATACTAGAAAGAATATTTAAATGGATTTTGTTAAAATTATCAGTTATTGATGAAAGCTAAAAATAGAGCCCCTAGTTTCAACCAGTTCAGAGAACAAAGGAGTAGTCACTTGGTTAAATAAGTATCTGGACAAGTTCAACTGAAATCACAGGCAGGACAAAAGAAAAAAGAACCAAGAAGCTTCAGCAATTTTCATAAATGGTAAAGACACATAACTCAATGCTTCACAAAGAAGTACCGCACAAGGACAAAAACACACTATACAATTAGCTTATTTTCTCAAATTTATCATTTAGATGCACCACTTACATGATCCTATTTGACCGAGTGCTTCAATTGCGCATTCACATTCATCTGCTTCTTTGTTTTCCAGGAAGTCAAACCTCTTGTCAATAGCTGAAAGGACGTCTCTGAAACCTAGCGAAGAAAGAACAGTGGCAAATATAACAACTCCCAGGGAAAGAAAAAATAATAATAAAAAGCAAAACAAAAGAAAACAAGAAACATGGCTAAAATGACTATCAATTTCACTCAACTGTTCAAATGCAGATTTAAATTTGAATATTGTATATTAAAAAACTAATCAGTTGTTAAAGAAAATCGGCTGATTGATTTGACTTTGACCACGCAAATTAATATTCAAGGACAGAAAACAAAGTATATCCCCAAATCAAGATATAAGAAAGAAATTGTGAAAATATATAAACAATACCATGATTTCCACTTATTTTTTTATTTGTTGATCAAAGGTAAAGGATTGTCCACCACTCGTATGTCTTTCCACACTTCAGTGTGGAATTGATGGGGTATATCGTAACAATATCGAACAGTATGAGCCAAATACAATCCACAAGTACATAATTGTTTATCATGAATTGCTTACACAGTTGCACCATGAATTAAGTACAGAGGTTACGTGCAAAAGAGAAACTGTTTGTCTAAAAGTGATGTTTTCTTCTCATACCCGCTGTTTATGCCTCCAATAACATGTTACAGTAAAGTCATTCTTTCGAAGCCTTCCGGAAAGTAAAATTGAAGCAAACATTATGTTTTTTCTGCCTAAAATTCAATTACCACACATATCTTTATGTATCTTCATATAGAATCCATGCATGATAAAAGGAATTGCAATCAGCATAGTGTTGTGTTCCTAGTCTATTGATGTAATAGACCTTCATTGTGGATAACTGTATTAGTGAGTTTAAATGAATTCACAAGAAGGTGTGCACTTCTAATATCTTTTTACACCAAGAACGCCGCAAAAAAAAAAAAAGTAACTGAAGTATAAAGCTTACTAGATTCATCAATATATGCAAAAGCATTTTCTTTAGACAAAAACCTTCCGGTTATCATCATTGCCCTCGATCTTAATATGGATTCTGCGGAACCATTGCTAAAAAGAGATGGAATGGGTTTAAATGGCACTGCAAAAATTGAAGAGAAACATAGGGACTATAGAGGGGGGAAATTTTTTACTTACCTGATTATAGAACAAAGGAGCTGAAGAATTCTTGTTTTTGACAAAAACTCGGCACTGTGTTGAACTTCCGCCAGCTTCATCATGAAGTAAAAATCGGTCACAAGATTAAACTCTAGAACATAACCCAAAAGAATAATATACAAATTATAAGAACACATTAAACCCTGAAGAGGACTTGTAGTAGGACAGACAAACTCCAAGTTATGCATTCAAAAATAGAAATAAGGATGCTGAGAAGAATGGACTGTTTAGATACAACTATCCAACCACAGCCAATCAAGATGAACTAGAATATATGTCATTAACAAAGTAAAATTACACCGAAAAATTAAAAACACATAAAATATGAATATCAACAAGAAGCTCTTCCGTTATGAGTCCTTAAATTTTTATGAGTAAAAAGTATAGTGATAATGTGATTCCAACTATTAGATAACCAATTTAATTCAACTTAATTGAAAAGTAACCAGTCAGCACAAAACCATATCATCCTTTATAGAGCATCCAAATCTTTTTAACTTAAAGATTGACCTTGATGCTCATGATGCAGGAAATAAGGAAATGATTTATGCAATAATCTCCTTAGTTAACTAATGCATTAAAACTATGGTGTAAACGAAGGGGTCTTCAATACATTTTATTTTTCGAAGTAAGTTATTTATGAAACAATTTGGTGCATGTAATGTAATTTCAGTCCCCATTTTTTTGAGAACAATCTCGTGTCTGCTTTATGAAGCCACTTTTTTTATTAAGATTTTAGTGGCCATTACCTATGAACTGGGGCATGAAAACCCATCACTGACCTAGTTTCCACAGAAATAAATGGTATCAAAATAAAAAGAATGCTTGTGAGTTGTAAGGTCTTGTTTGATTTTGCTATCCAGGACAGTTCTTTAGAAAGGAAAACAAACTGACTTCTCCAGAACTGAAAACATGACATCTAAAACGTTTTTAGGTATGGAGGCAAAATTCCCATGTGAATATCAAATTACTGCACGAGCATAATAAAGAGAGATCAATCAACTTTTCGATTGAAAAGTTGTGCAGAGTGAGAGTGCCAAAATTCTCAGGATCAGAACCGCACCTCATATATAAGTTCTAGCACACTCAAAGTGACTAATGTGTCATTTGCATTCAAGACCTCTGCTTCGAATAGATCCAAAAGATTTGATTTTGAGACTTCTGATGCTATTGAGCTTGACATCGAGAAAAGCTTCACTATCAAGGCCAGAACTCGAACTCTTCCCTTAATAATTAATAAAATATCAGAGAAAAGAATTCAAATTATCACAATAACGATTAAAGCTCAAGAACTGTAAGAAAGATTAGTTCATGAGAACATATTACATTGCATTCAGCCAACTCTATTTCACATCAATTCTCAAACTAACAGAAAAAAGGCCCTAGTGAAATTTTCAAATGCTTTGCCTAAACAGAAACATCCCACTCCCTCTGGAAGAATTACAACCAGTGAATCAACATACAGTAATAATATACCAGAGATGTAGACTTTGCTGCTATGGTTGCAAGATGTGATGCATCGTTAATATCTGCTGGAAAAATGATACCCTGGAAAAAAAGTAACGTAGCTATTTCATTATAGCAATTGTCAAAATATTCACTTTAAGAACAAAAATATATATATACTCCATATATTATAGTACATACTATGCCTTCCGTATAGCTAGCCAAAGCTTTAATTGCATTAGTTGCTGCCGTATTCACTTGTTCATCTCTACAAACAAACAAAAAAAATAGTCACTTGTGGTTCGAATAAATGGAGAAAACGAAAGAAACCTCATTGTATGGCAATACTATATCATGCAATAGATAAATGATTCCTAAGACTATTTGCAAACAGGATAATGAAATATTAACTCCCCAATAATGCAGTCCACAATTGGGAATTTGGGAATTAATCAATACAGTCATGTTTGGACAAAAACAGACCTGAATATATATTAGATCTAGAATGAGCACATGCAGATTGCAATTTTCTGGGGTATAATCAATTCAGTCAGTAAATAAATAAGTACATGACGAAGAATTTATCGAAGTCCATTGATATGTCACAAGATGATGAATGTAGTACACAATGGCATGTAAACTAGTATCCACAAGACATAGTCAACACAGTACACAGTAAGAGTTACCCATCAATCAAGCAACCAAGCAGATGGGTATAAACATCGTGTTCATGAACCAGTTGCATTGCAATCCCCTGATCTGTATTTTCCAATAGACATAATATCTGAAAAGGTATTTAGCATGTCAGAATTGGAATATTGTTTTTAAATAACTCACACCAAACAATCAAATTGCTATACAAGAAACGAAAATACAACAACATGCACAGTTTCTTCTATATTCAAAGATCATGATGTATAAACTAAAGAAAAAACTGAACAACGTCCTTACGGATATGCAGGCCAGCCGTTTCACTTTTTGAGAATCTACCCCAATACCAACTATAAAATAAGGCTGAAAAAAGGAATTACAAGCAGTCAGACTGCAAAGTAATACTGATTATAAAACTTCATAGTTACTTTGACCATTCAGATGAATTTCAAGATTATACAGGTAATTGGTTTCCATTGACTGATTCCAGAAATCAACAAGATAAATAGAAAACTATACTAGGAAATTTGACAAGAATCATAATCATTAGCATACCATGTAATGCGGGATGAGTGATGCTCCATATTTAGTTCTAAATATCCTTTCCAAACAGTCGACCAAAGCACTTTCCAGTCCAGGGTAATCCGAATTGGTTAACAAAGCACTATTCAAAACGAAAAAAAAAAACACTGTAAAATTCAACCAATCACCAAAAGTCACACACACACACACTTCTCATGAAATAAGCAACTGCATCGGGTAAATACAATTGCATGTATCTGTAAGATGGGAAGATTTTAGAAATTTACTTAATAATAGCAGGGATAGGGAAGCGGCTGAGGAATTCGTGAGCAGAAGGGTCGGAAAGTGCACCTGAAATCGCGCTAAAATACGATTCAAAAATACAAAAATTATACAAGTGAGAAGTTGGAAATAGGAAGACCTGGTTGTTGAGCGAAATCGGAAGCAGCCTCCAGTAGCTGCGAAGGATCGACGGAGAATTCTTCGGACATTACTTCCGGCGAAAGCAAGCAGAGTGTTTTGAACAATCGGTGCGGAGACGAACAAATTCTTATGAATAATTGCACTTCAGTCCTTTTTATACTTCCTATTATTAATTAGCCGTCCTATTAATTATTAATTCGAATTTTAGTTTATACAGTCGGATTTCTTTAAATCCTATTTCTCATAGTTATAATACCTCTGCTTATTTTAAATATTATTTCAAGGAAAAAACTCATGCGCCCCGGGAAACGGAGGGATACTCCGTGTTTTCATGTGAATACAACACTTACCTTTATATTCTATTTAAATATATGTATTGTTAAGGGTTTAAATTGCAAAGGGACATGAAAATTGCAAAGGCATCACGGAACCGGGTGCACAAGAGCCTCTCCCATATTTCAAACACATTATTTTTCATACTTCTAATCTTCTCTTTTTAACTTTTATTTCTCTCTTATTCTTTCAATCGTTTTTACTTACCATTCTTATACTAAAATATACGATCTTTTAATTCACGCATTTTTATCTATTTTCTATTAAAGTATAAAAATAATATTTTCTCCCGTTAGGTGTTTACCCATCTAATCTCATCGATTATGCATAGAAATCCAAACAATTACTTTATACAGATATATTTTTTGGAATATTTTATATATCTAGGAATGAGTAAATCAACAACAGCCCAAATTATGATTCATTGTTTAACAATTTTTTAACTTAAAAAACTAAGGGCCCAGCCCAATCTGTGTTGCACCAGCCCAATTAGGTTTCACCATTCCAAACAGCTTTAATATACCAAAGGAACATGCTAGCGTAGTTCGTTTAACGGCAATATTTTTTGCCTACCAAATTGAACTTGATTTTTGTCGTATTGGTCACTTCTTATTTTCCGATTAGATTGTTAAAATCATTAAAAAACATTTTTTTAATGATATTTAATTAACAAGAAGTAACAACTAAAATTATACAATTACAAACTTCGTTCTCAAATTTCACATTCTTTAAAGATGTTACTTTCTTTATCCAAATTTATACTACATAATATTCTAAAATTCAACTATAGTTTTAAAAATATAACCCTCTATTGATAACATATTCCCAAAAACAAAACAAAAAAATTGAAATATACTCCCTTCGTCCCACAACTATGTATACATTTTTTTTATTTTGGTCCGTCCCAAAATAAAGTAGTATATATTTTCATAATTGATTAATATGACCTACACAATACTATTATTATATCCACATGTTCCCCACAAACTATATTAATACAACTACCCACTACATATTAAAATATTATTTCTCTCACTTTATTACACATTAAAATATTATACTTTTTAATCTCCGTACTAACGTGTGAGTAGTACTGTAATAATATATGTTGAATTTATACCCAACAATACATTATTGTTTTCCTCAATCTTGGTGCATGACACATGTCGGACACGCGACACACAAAATGTGTTTTATCACCTCACACCAATAATTGACAAGGCAACAAGGCTGAAAAGCGTGTTACTCCAAACAAAGTCGCGCTTTTCTTGTCTTATACTTCCTCCATCTTATATTAACATTTACGTTTATTTTTTACACAAAAATTAAGAGAGTAATATTTTAATGTGTAGTGAGGTGAGAGAAATAATATCTAATATAAGGTGGGTAGTTGTATTAGTGTTGTATGTATGTCCTATATGGAATAATTAATTATTTTGTCTGGCCTAACTTAATAAAAAATTAAATGTAAACCTTAACTTTGGACAACCCAAAATGAAAAGCGTAAATCTTAACGCGGAACGGGGAGTAGTTGCTACTCAATTTTATTTTTCTTTTTTTTCAACTACTCCCTCCGTCCCATAAAGAAATTCACAATTACTGTAGATAAGAAGTTTTTTAAGAAGAAATTATTTTTTGGGGTAGTTTGGTATTTTTAGGTAATAAATAAAATAAAGTAAGTTATGTAAGTTGTAAAGGGGTGGCAATTTTGAAATTAAAGTGTATTGTGGGGTTATTGATTTGTGTGTATTTTCTTATTGGAGAGTGTGAACTAGTTTATGGGACTGACAAAAATAGAAAATGTGAATTTGTTTATGGGATTGAGGGAGTATATTTTTGGGCTGTTTAAAATTTCGACTTTTTGCTTGTATGTTCATTACATAGTATATATGTATATTATTTCATAAGTTTATTATCTTTATAGTATATAGTAAAACACACTTTAAAAATTAAAATTGAACAAATTTTTAATTTATACTATTGATTTTGATTACTAAAACCTTTTTTAATCTCATCTGTTCATAACATTATTCAATTTCATCCATTCATCACAATTATAATATTAGATTACACACTTTAAAAGTCAAAATTGAACCAATTTTTAATTTATACCATTGATTTTGATTACTAAAACCTTTTTTAATCTCATCTGTTCATAACATTATTCAATCTCATCCATTCATCACAATTATGATATTAGATTTTGGTCATTGGTTTTTTTATTATAATAATGATACATTATTTAAAACGATTCCTTATATGTGTGCTTACTATTATTTTTCATTAAATATAATACATAACTACTACTAATTTTAATTATTTCAAATTATTATGTTAATTATTCCCAAACAATTTGAACTAATTTTTAATTATATGGTTTTGCGTAATATTATTTAATTATTATAATAACTTATAAAATTAATTTAAATAAATTATATTGATTTAGGGTTTAGGGATATGGTTTAGGGTAATATTATTTAATTATATAATAACTTATAAAATTAATTTAAATATATTTTTTTCATTAAATATAATACATAACTACTACTAATTTTAATTATTTCAAATTATTATGTTAATTATTCCTAAACAATTTGAACTAGTTTTTAATTATATGGTTTTGCGTAATATTATTTAATTATTTTAATAACTTATAAAATTAATTTAAAAAGATTATATTGATTTAGGGTTTAGGGATATGGTTTTGAATCAAAATTGAACCAATTTTTAATTTATACCATTGATTTTGATTACTAAAACCTTTTTTTAATCTCATCTGTTCATAACATTATTCAATCTCATCCATTCATCACAATTATGATATTAGATTTTGGTCATTGATTTTTTTATTATAATATAATAATGATACCTTATTTAAAATGATTCCTTATATGTGTGCTTAATAATATTTTTTCATTAAATATAATACATAACTACTACTAATTTTAATTATTTCAAATTATTATTTAATTATTCCCAAACAATTTGAACTAATTTTTAATTATATGATTTTGCGTAATATTATTTAATTATTATAATAACTTATAAAATTAATTTAAATAGATTATATTGATTTAGGGTTTAGGGATATAGTTTTTAATTATATGGTTTAGGGTAATATTATTTAATTATATAATAACTTATAAAATTAATTTAAATATATTTTTTTATTAAATATAATACATAACTACTACTAATTTTAATTATTTCAAATTATTATATTAATTATTCCCAAACAGTTTGAACTAAATTTTAATTATATGGTTTTGCGTAATATTATTTAATTATTATAATAAATTATAAAATTAATTTAAATAGATTATATTGATTTAGGGTTTAGGGATATGGTTTTTAATTATATGGTTTAGGGTAATACTATTTAATTATTATAGTGGTTTATGGTATACTATTATCCAATAGTTTAGGGCATATTGTACCCCGAGGGTTTATCATTAATGGTAGGGAATAGTGTTTGTTCAAAGAGTGAAATTAAGATTTTACCCCAGTGATTTTTGGTACACTGTACCCCAAGAGTCTACATAGCATGTATTATGGAGGAAGTATATTATCAAAAAAATTAAGGTACATTTTTAATTAAGTGTTATTTATTTGACAAAATCTCTGACCATGCAACACACAACACTATTTTTTGATATTCTTATTGCTGCATGGGACGGTATTACTAGGCTTTCTCCTACGGATAGAGATAGAATGATGCTACATAGGACAGTATTACTGGGCTTCTCCTACGGGTAGAGATATAATGATTTTTTCAAAAGGCATGATTTAGACTTCTCTTTCGGGATTAAATAACATCAGAATACCTTTACCCCGTGCAACGCACGGATTCAAACGCTAGTTCAAGATAAAATCAGAATTGTTTAGAATTTCTGACTTGATTGATTTTGGGTCACACCTGAATATTTCATCTTACGTCATATTTAAAATTTAAAATTTAAAATAAAAACTATCAATATCGTACGATATTTTTTTTTTCTTGAATATTTAATGCCACATCGTGTCTTTTTTTCAGAAAATTCTTACACGGATGGTATGGTGTATTAAAAGAAAAGCCGACCCCCATTTTATGTTGAATTTCCTTATTCTTACCATAATTTTATCCAATTTATTTAGAGATATAAAAATTGCCCATTTTTAGTTAATTCCCCCTTTTCGCATGCGTTTGCAAATGCTAAAAAAGACAAGTGATCCACTATTGAACATAAAATTTTGGATATCTTGACTTAGTAGTTAGTATTGCATACGAAATTGATCATATTCTTAGTTAATAGTAATTTATAAAACAATTTTATGCTCATATTAATACTACAAACTTACTAAATAGGAGTAATTAATAAAGATAATTATTTCAGGGGAATGTTTGTTTTTCAAGGTAGTTTATCTGTTTTGGCTTTATTTCAAATTTAAAAAATGTGATAAATTTTGGGTAATTCTGGGGTGTACATGGTGCACTGGTGCACCCGCGGGTTTATAGCTTTAATGTAGGGTATAATAGTAATTACTTAATTTATAAAATTAATTACTAATTTAAATCTAAAGGTGGAGATTAAATAGTATAAGATCTAACGGTTTAGATGCACTCCAAGACTCTTAATTTTGTTAGACAAGAGTATGTATTTCAAGAGTTCAGATTCTGTAAAATCAAAATAGATACTTGACTCATTTTAAAATTAGTAGTACTCCTTTCATCCTGTCTATAAATATAGATTTGTTTTTTACACAAAAAATTTAATATGATATTTTAGTGGGGTGATTTTGCTGAATGAATTTTAATTACTACTTTTTGTGAACTCATTTATGGATATTGGAAATTTTATGTGGTTTCCTTTTATAAAAATGAAAATGTACACTTTAAAGTGGGCAAAAGACAAAATGTGTATTCATTTTAGAGAGATAGAAAGAGTATTACAAAACACATTTTGATTAAAAAAAGAACTTGAAGTAAAATGAAAGCAGCCTATAACAACATTTGAAATCAACAACACAAGCCATCACTCTCAAAAATTTGAGAGATGGATAGATGGAAAAGCGGTTCGAATTTCCTATGTTATATTGTTAGATCAATGGCTCGTAGGTGTGAAAGAAGAAAAAATGTACCCTAATAAGGAAAATATCAACTTTTAAAGAACAATGGTTGAATTTTTTTTCGTCTATTACGTATCAATCATACAATTAGAGATATAGAAGACAGAATGACACATGGGATCCCGTGCTCGGGAGAAGTAAAGATAATGATGGTTCCGATGCAGGGGGAGGGAGAGAGGGGGGTTGGAAATAGTGGGTAAAGATGCAGGGAGGATAGTTTTACCCTTGTACAGCAGTATGTATAGGTTTAGAAACAAGTTAAAAGATATTGGGGAAGGCAAAAGCTCCTGTGCGCCCGGGGACACGGAAAGATGCTCCGTGTCTCCATGTGAACACAACCCTCCCCTCCAATCCTATTTAAACCTATGTATTGCTAGGGGTTTAAATTGTAAAGGGGCATGAAAATTGTAAAGGCGCACGGAATGTGTTCCGTGCGCCCGGGTGCACAAGAGCCTCACTCATTGGGGAATCCATTTTTGCCCATCTGCAAAGATTGCCCACTGTTTCATCATTGCCTAATTCCAATTTCGTAGCACCTTTTTGGTATTTTGCGTGCTCAAACCCTTTTTCTCTATTTCCAGGCCCACTCCACATCGCACGGCCCATTTTTCTCTTTTAAATTAAATAATAATAATTACTATGTTGACAACATAATTGACACTAAATTATTTATTTGTTGTTGTTCAAAATCTTCGTCTTCGAACCTCGATTCATACAGGCTTGAGATATGTTCTCTTCAAATCACGTGTTTTACTTTTCAATTGAATGATAGCGCAAAAAATATTAATATTTCAGAAGGCAAAAGCTACTGCTTCCCCGGGAATACGGAGATTGCAAAGGCGCACGGAATGTCCTCCGTGCGCTCGGGTGCACATGAACCTAAATCATTTCAAAATTTACTCTCTATTTTATTTTATGTTCCTGTATCTTTTTTTATTTTCATCATTTCATGTGTTAAATTATTATATGGATGACATCACACACATAAGTTGTTAGAGCGAACGATGAATTTCTTTTTATCTTTTACGTGTTAATCACAAAATGAGTACTTAAGATAATGAACGGAAATAGCGTAAGAGATCCCATATGCATTATAAGATAGTTGGTACTTAGTACTATTAATTTGTCAAATCACTCGTATTTTGCATTCCAAATTTTCTATTATATTTTCATATTGTATTACTGGATTGCGAATCATTCCATAAATAAACATAGGATATAAATAAAATTTATACCTTTAAAAAAAATTTATTTTGAAAGAAAATGTTCAATTTTTCTTAATGCATGCGTCGTTCAATTAAAACATGTACTCTATAATAAGAAAGGTAACATAAAAATATAAGAAGACATTTTAATTTGAAAGAATTAGTATTTTATTGGAGTCAAGCAATAATAATAATAAAAATTAAAAAAAAAAAAAAAAAAACACTACTGTATGCGATACAATAAATAAATCGACACTTATTATAACTAAAATGTAATAGATTTGGAATTAATGCTGAAGTGAATACACTATACACCCATGGTTTGTTATTGATCAATTCAATCATGAATAAAAAACATAATTGATTAAAAGAAATGACAAAAAAAAATTTGCACTTCAACTCAAAATTAAAAATATTTAAAATAAAAGGTGAATGCTCTCCCATAATTCTAACAAATGATATTTCCTCATCTTTTTTTTCACATTTATTGATCAATATTGAGTAGATGATCAATAAGGAGTGGAGTGTTATAAATTCAAATACAACAAGAAGAATATTTCAAGAATTAATAACAAGGAGAAATATAATTAATGAAGTTAAAGTTTCATAGCAGCAATCAGATGATTAATAACAGTAGAATTAGTTAAAACAGCAGGAACTACTACTTCAAATTAAAGCAAACTACTTGCATACATAAATACATACACATACACATAAAATATATGTATATGCATGCATTAATGTTGAAATTCTAAAACGGATAACAAAACGAAAGCTAAATTAATCATGATTGCTCCAAAAGTCAGATGTTGAATCGGTGAAAGTTGATCTCGATTAACTCCACATGCAATCCAGCTCAGTGGGGCATATGTTCTTCTGATTCTCCATCGCACCCCACTGGCTAACACCGCCGTAACCGAACATTTGATCGGCGCCGCCGTGCATTGGCGGCGGAGCCACTGATGAGAAGAAAAACGGGAGGTGGAGGTTATCTTGGAGTGATTTCAGAGTCGGAAATGGCGAGAATCCAAGAGTAGTGTGCTTTGGAAAACGGGGAGTGGTGGAGGAAGATGATGAAGGGGGGTCGTAGATCATCAGTGAGGTGAGAGACGACGGCGGTGGTGGCGGCGGCGGAGGGAGGTCGAAGAATGAGGTGTGGTGAAAAGCTGGTGGTGCTGCAGTCATGGAGAAACAGGGCACGTGCTCCTTGGAGATGGTGGTGCTAGGGTAGTAGGAGCTGCCGTCGAGGTCACCGGAGGAAGCTGCGACGGCGGAAGGAAGCGAAACTGAGCACGGCGAGTTGACTTCTGGAATTCCGGCGGATGCCGGCCGCTTCTTTCCCCCAGCGCCGCCGGCGGCGGCGCTGCAACTGGTTTTCTGAAACACACGGGAGATCACCCACTCGTCCTGAAATTAAGCAAAAAGTCAAATTCCAAATTCAGAGATCTCAGAAGAAGGAAAGACAAACTTTTATGACAGATTAAACGTGAAAACAATTGATCAATGACAGATGAATGATTGACGAGATAAATCTAAACAGTTCTATCGATTTACTTCAACATCATTCACCTTCCATCTGTGATGAACAGTTGTATTTCATAAGTAAACGCCCTCTCTCTCTAAATCAACATGAAATGAGAAAATAGTATGAAATAAAAGTATGATTTACCTCAGAATTTCTGGACAAATAGTGATAAGCAAGCTTTCCTTCAAGCCGATATTCATGCATAATCCAGTTACTCTTCTCCCCTTTCGGAGCTCTTCCCCTGTAAAAAACTAGGGTTTTCTTCATCCCCACCAGCGAGCAGCTCTTCGAGCTATAAATCTCCCTATCTTTTCCGGTGGCTTTCCAGTAACCGGCCTCCGTCGCACGATTCGTCCTCAATCCCGTCGGATACTTCCGATCACGGAGGCTGAAAAAGTACCACTCCTTCTCACCAATTTTCGCTTTCCCTAAACACAATTTTTTTTAAAAAAAAAAACCAAATTAATTGAAAAAGTACCAATTTCTAGGGCTCAATTAACCAGATCAGAGAGTAGAAATTAACCTGGAAGATGCCACGGCTCGCACTTGTTCAGATCAACTTCACCGATGGCTCTAGTGGCGAAGCCACAATCTAGAACCTTCTTCAGCAGGTAGTAAGTGATGAGTTCTTCATCAGTGGGGTGGAATCTGAATCCCGGAGGCAAATGCGTTTCATCTCTTTCGTAACAACAAAAAGCGTTCGCCATTGGCGGCAAAACTAAGATCTCAACAAGCAGATGCAGAAACGAACAAGAGAGAGAAAATTCAACTTGCGTTCATGATTCATTCGGAGCAGTGGAGCAGCTACTGGAGATCATCAAAGTCCATAAAAGCAAACATATCTATGCAGAGATTTCGCAGAGCGTAGGTGAGAGAGAGAGAGGAGAGAGAGAGGGAAAGAGACGTAATTCCATGGTAATAGGCGCTGAAAAAAATCTGCGGTAGTTTTGGGTCGTCGTGTTGTGTGTGTGTGGTTCTGATCTTTTTCTGCAAGCTGTGTGTGGCTAGGGTAGATACTAGAGAGGTGAGTGTGTGCGCCTATTTTCTGTCTTATTTTATTACTTAAATTAATGATAATAAATTATCATATTACACGTCAGATTAAAAGTGATCATTTCAACCCTTCTTAAATTAATTTCCTGTTTTATCTTAAAAAACGTGGAGTATAAATTATTCTAGTAATAAAATTCAAACTTCTTCCTTAATTGTTCGATTTAATTAGAAATAACAGCTACCATTTGAATCACTTTATACTCCCTTGCTTGCTGCACGTATCTCTACAAACGTATTAATAAAAATATTACTAGTTGGATTTATAAGTAAAATAGAAGAGATGTATTATTTTATGAATTAGTATATCGTAAATCGAGTTTACATCATAAATTATTGCACAATTTACACAAGTGTTTGTGTATTTTTATATTTAACGAAAATATACAGCGTTATTAAGTGAGGTATTTTAGTATTATGAGGTGAGATAATTTTAGGACTACAAAGGTGTGAAATAAATTGACATGGATCTCCTATTTTGATATTTTATATATATAATTTATTTATTTATTTGTGAATTGAATGAATAATAAGTGGGATATAAACAAAGTTTATACTACAAAAAGGAAAATATAAATCCAAAAAAGAAAAATTAAAGTTTTTTCATATTGTCACTCATTTAACAATTATAATAAATAGTATAGCAGTTGCATAAAACCATTTTTCTTAATTAGTTATCACAATCTCAATAAAAATATTATCATTTTTCATTATAAATGTAAATTACATTTTATTTATATTTAAATTATTAAAAAATGGTGTATTTTTTTATATCAAAAGTATAAATATTTTTTATGTTATAAATGCATTCTCTTAAAGGCAAAGACTTATGTGAGACCGTCTCACGTAAGCATTTACGTGAGACGGCCAGAAAGTGATAACTTTTTATATAGGAAAGTGATAATAAATTAACGAAAAGTGATAATACTATTTTATGAACATGACTTTATATTATAAATAAAAATTATAACATTTTATAACGAAAGTGATAACGTTTTATAGCGAAAGTGATAACTATTTTAAAGAGTGAAAAATGAACTCAAATGAGACGGTCTCACACAAGACCTACCCTCGCTAAAATAATCTCATAGTATATAGAACGTGTCGCATGTAGAATCAATTTAAAAAGACTATGACTTGTCAAGTAAGTATTTAAGTAAAACGGATAAAAATGATATTTTTTATGATGAAAAGTGGAACATAATTAATAAAAAATAATAATATTATTTCATAAATAATTTATAGTATAAATGAAAAATTGTATATTTTATAGGAAAAGTGATAATACTTTATACAAAAAGTAATAACTATTTTAAAAAGTGTAAAATGATCTCCTGGTCTAATTAAAGACTTACTCAATTAAAAATTATTTTTTAAAATAATTATATACTCTAAAAAAAACTGAATTCATGAAAAAACACAAATATAATATTATTAGATTAACTTCAAGGTGAATTATAATTATACATTTATAATTAAATTTAACTCCAAAGATATTGTTTATATATTATAATGAATAATATCCTATTAAAAATATTATCATTTCTATTTATATCTCTCTCATTAATACTCATTCCGTTCAATTTTAGATGACAAACTTTTTATTTTGGATTTATCCCAAAAAAGTTTTCATCTCCCTAAAATTGTAAAAGTAAAAAACAACCACATTTCACGTACACTAAAAAAAACACCCCTACCCAACACATCTAACATACTTTATTATTATTTATTACTAAAATTTACCATAGCACCCCTATTTTTTTTTTTTATATCCGTGGAGGTGGGGTGCAAACATTTATTGGATATGAGTAATTTTTAGTTCCAAAAGATATATTTATGTTGATCGCTTAACACTGCAAAAATAAATATATATGATTATAAAAAGAATATTAGGAAAATTTTATTTTATTTTGTATTTAAAAATAATGGGAGTAAATAAATGGTGTAAAGTGAATGAAAACGGGAATTGAAGAGAACTTGTGAAACAGAAGCGATAATATGGATTTACCATTTTACCTTGCACATTTTCATTTTACTGTTGTACTGAGCTCACATTACGAGAACGGGATATGAAATTACAGCTTTATCAATCCAGGGTGAATCGATTTTTCCACGCAACAATTTTATTCCCATCCAAATAAAATAATACTCTCCCTGGCTGCCCCGTAGGTTTTTATTTGACTTTCATGGAGTATAAATTAAGGATTATTATTACTCTCCCCACGGTATTTTTACTCACTTTCTATTTTGGATTATTCCACGTACTTTTATTCATTTTATTAATAGTAAAATACATAATATTTTATTATCTACTTTTTTACACTCCCAACAATTTTAATTACTTTTCTACATTTTATTCATCATTCTCAACAACTTTATTTACTTTTTCTTTTTAAATTACTACTAATTTATCCATATTTTTTTTTACATTATACATTAAAAAAATAGCACGTCTTAATCTCTGTGCCTGTACAAATGAGTGAAAATACCTGGGACAGAGGGATTATTATTATTATTATTATTATTATTATTATTATTATTATTATTATTATTAAATGTATAGTGAATAGTTATGTCAATTGCATTATAGATTTCATATTTTAATTTTATTAATATTTTGTGTAGGTTTTATAGGTCTAAAAGAAAATATGACCGTTTAGAATGGACATTTAAAACGACAAAATATGACCCTTATTGACGAACGAAGGGACGTCCCAAAAAGTATTTCATTTAAGAAAATGTATTTTTACATATAAAATAATTTTCAGTATATTTCACATATTATTGTTCACGGAGTTTAAGAAAAAAATTTATATAGAATACTATAAAATAAAAATTTGAGGAATATTTTAAGTAATTTAATAAAAAATTGTGTAAAGTTATTGAAATATGTGTAAAGAGTATGTATTGTATTGGAATGCGAGTAAAAAGTGTGTATTATTGAAATGTACTCCCCAATTTTAAAGAACTCTTCACACTTTTCTTACTATTTGTTTGTTCTACAAAATCTTTCATAATTTTCAAAAAAGTAAACATTTTATATGATATACTCTCAAAATTTATTTTAATTTAAAATTTGTTGCTCTTTTTAAAACTCATAACATTATTTTATATTTTTACTCCTTCAGTCCCACCCGAATGCTTACGGTTACTTTTTCACATGGATTAAAAAATAATGTATAGTGATGTGAGATACATAATTATTTTGATGTACAGTGGGTATTTCTATTAGTATTGTGTGTGTCCAATAGAGATATACTCCCTCTGCCCCATACTTAGCTTTACACTTTCCGCTTTTGTTCGTCCCTCACTCATCTTCACCCACAAATGAAACTTCACATCAACTAACAATCTCAAAAGTTATTTTAATTTCAAAAAACAATTCTCATATAACACATATAACATACTCCTTCCATCCCGCCCAAAGAGATGCATTTGTTTTTACATGTAAATTAAAGAGTATTATTATTTATATAAAGTGGGTAGGTGTATTAGAGAGATGTGATGGGTAGTGGTATGTCACTTTTACTAAAAGAGAAAAATGTTACAATTTGAATGAGACGCCCAATATAGTAAAATGATGCTATTTGGGTGGGACGGATGGAGTACTACTTTATAATTCCTTTAATACTTAAAAATATCACAATACCTAAAAAGTTAATAAAGTTAGTTAAAAAATAATTTTTCTTAAATTTAGCCTACAGTATCAATGCAGATATTATACAAGTCCGGGACAGTGAGGTATTAATTATTTTGTGTGAAACTCCTTTACTATAAATAAAAATTTAAATTTCTTAATGAAACGCCTAAAGTATAGAAACACAAACATTATTGTAGGTCGGATATACTAGTATTTTGTACACCTAACTGTTTTATAATCTTTATTTTATGATTTGAGTTTATCGATTATTCTTAAGATCTGTTACATTATTTATTTAGGAATTTTATAACAATTTATTTTTTATTAAATACTAATTTAGTTTGTATGTAGTATAAACATTATGATGTGACGTCAAAAAAAAAAAAAAATTAATCGTATGTGTGTGAAAAGAAATAACAAACTTGAAATTAAAATAACTTTTAAGATTTTTTGATAAAGTGATATTTCCTGAAATGTGAAAATTTGTGAGATAAATAAATAAGAAAATTACGAAGGATTATGTGTAACGATGGGAGTATTATGCTTATGTATATACTACTATATTTAATACACCCTCTCCAGCCATGATAAACATATGCGTTTAGCTTTTACGGGTATATTAAGAAATGTTATTATTATACGTGTAATGAGTAATTGTATTAGAGAGAAGTTGTGGGTCATATATTTAACTTTTTATTAAATATGGAAAATAGATACTCCTTTCGTCCCACCCAAATAGCATCATTTTACTATACTGGGCGTCCTATTCAAATTGCAATATTTTTCTCTTTTAGTAAAAAAGATTCACCAATGGTCCACCACTATCCATCACATCTCTCTACTACACCTACCCACTTTACATAAAATAATAATACTCCTTAATTTACGTGCAAAAAGTAAATGCATCTCTTTATCTGGAACGGAAGGAATACCTTTTAAATTGATCGCCTAAAATGATAAATAAATAAATACTGGAAGGAATATATTACTAGATGAAAAGTTAAATTTACAATTTTTTCAATTTTTTTTACTTGTAAATGGCACGTTGACAAACATTTCACTTTTATACAGTGTAAAGTTTGATCGATCTAATTAATAGAAAAAGCTGCGAGAGGTAGTTCAACCTACTTTTCTCCAATCCATAAATACTAACTATTGTTATAACATAAATGATGTGGTCATTACGACTAAATAACTGCTCTCCTCTTCTGTAGGGAGTGGAGCAGTTCTATTGTATTGTATAAAGAACAGTTTACGATGATAATGAAAATGGGGACTCATTTTGTTCGCTGTTCTATTTTTCTCTCCACGTTTACAGTTTTCTGCTTTTCTTCTTTTAATCTCGCGTTCTTCCTTTTATTATTTCTCAACACGTTATCAGCACGATGTTCTTATCAACTGAGATTTTTTTTAGATTCGATTACTCACGTTGTTTATTCACAGGAAAGATTTGTTGTTGACTCAAGAACTGGGAGATCTACCGATCTACTCGAAGTTTTTTTTTTACGTTGACATTGCCTTAGGAAATAATCGTGTATTTCCTGAAAGGTAATCTTACTTTCACATATGTAAAATATGATCTGCTTGTATATAATCTGTGTATTTCCCAAAACTTAATATTTGCCATAATTTGAATTTTTTTTTGTAAATATCGTGAAAATTTTTTTTTTTTTTTTAAATTGTGATATTTTGGATATTTAAAAAAAAAATGGCGTGAAGAGTTATTGATGATATTTTTTTTGGATTTATTTTGGAAAATACTCTAGTTTAAGATTCATGGATTTTTTTTAACAAGTACTGTTTGATGATAATTATTGTCTGTATATATGCTATTGTGTTTTAAACAGTAATCTCCTATGCTTCTTTTTTTTTTTTAAAAATATATTGGAATTTATTTGTTGCTCTTGTGACAGTTTGATGGATTTGCATCTTATTAAATTGAAAATTATCAGATTATGAAAATATGTTTATGTGTGAAATATGCTTATCTGTGATTGTACTCAGTACTGCAATTACGTTCAGTAATGCTTATTTGTGATTGTGCTTAATAATGCTTATTTTTTTTATTGTGCTCAATATGCTTATTTGTGATTTTGCTTAATAATGGTGGAATTATGAATAGTTATAATTTTTTTTATTCCAATTTAAAAAAAAAAAACAGTACGTTTCTTAAATGTGTTTTTCTTAAATCTGTTATAATAATAATAAAAAATTCGGCATCAATTTTTTTTTCTCTCACATTGTGATACACGTGTCCATATTTAAGTATTAAAATTTTGAAGTGTACTTGTGACACATCATTTTTATAAAAATATATATATATATATATATATATATATATATATATATATATCTATTAGATTGAAAACAAATATTTACATACATAAAAGGCCAGAAGGCAAAATTACTCACATTATGTAATAAAGATAATACATAAATATTAATATCCTTAATAATGTGCTTTAATAATGTAGAAAGTTTTTGTAAAAATAATTTGACAAATTTTATTTTAATTGTAGCTCATTGAAAATGTCTGACATCACTAAGAAGGAATTCACCGAACTCGCCCTAGATGGCAACAACTATTTAACATGGGTTCTAGATGTGGAAATGCACCTAGCTGCTAGTGATTTAAGTGACACTGTCATTCCAAATGCTGATACTACTCCAGCCCAGAAGGCTAAATCACTCATATTCATTCGTCATCATTTGAACAAAGATTTAAAAAATGAGTACTTAACCGAAAAAGATCCTCTTATCTTATGGCAATTCCTGAAGGATCGTTTTGATCAGCAAACTGTGATAATACTCCCTCAAGCTCAGTATGACTGGTTGAATTTACGATTTCAAATCAGTTACAGAATATAACTCCACTCTACATCGTATTGTCTCGCAGTTGAAACTTTGTAAGCAGACAATTACTGAAATTGAATTGATTGAAAAGACTCTTTCCACCTTCCATGCTAGTAGCCTCGTACTCCAGCAGCAGTACAGAGCCAAAAATTATACTAAGCACTCGAGCTTATTTCAGCATTATTGGTAGCAGAAAAACATAACCAGTTGTTAATGAAAAATCATAATGCTAGACCAGTTGGTTCAAAACCTGTGCCTGAAGCACATGGCACGTTCTATAAGAATCAACGTGGAAGGGGTAGAGGAAAAGTAAGAGGTAATGGTCGAGGGAATTCACATTGGCCTCATCACAGTGGTAGAGGAAACTTAAGTGGGCTTCAAAGAGGTGGTCGAGGCAACTCTAGTTTGTCACCTCGACGTGGTCGAGGTCGAGGCAGAGGATTTATCAGTATTGATAGGGCTCAGGGTAGTGGAATGACTCAAAATAATACCCATGAACAAATTCCAAATTCCACTCAACAAAACCAGAATCAGATTTGTTATAGATGTGGATGCGATGGTCATTGGTCTCGCACTTGTCGAACACCAAAACACTTAGTTGAAGCTTATCAAAGAATGCAAAAGAACAAGAAGGGAAAGGCCATCAATGGTGAATCACATCATACAAAATTGCCTGAAGCAAATAAAGATTTTGATCATGACAATGATGACCTCTTGGGACTCGAGCTCGAGGATTATGGAGATCAAATGTGATCTTATTTTTTTACGTTGCTATTGTTTCTTATGTCAGACAACTTATTTTATTATGTATTTCATGGATTCTGGTTATTTTTTAGAACTCTAGATATTTGCTAAACTATATGTTTACTTATTTGTGGTGATGTTATATGTTGTGATGAAATTATGCTCATGGTTTATATTTTTTTTTATTATTGTTAGTACTTCTTTTATATATCTTATTAAATTGAATTTTTTCAGTAATCAACCTATGGATAACGAGGATACTTTATGCCTAGTAGACAGTGCTACTACTCATACAATATTTAAAGACATAAAATTTTTCGAAACTTTAACTGAGAAAAAAGGGAGTGTTACTACTATTGCAAATGACAATATTTTAATTATGGGCTCCGGCAGAGCTTCAATTATACTCCCGATGGGTACGACACTAATTATTGAGGAAGCACTTTTATACCCACAATCTAAACGTACACTTCTCAGTTTTAAAGATATTCGAGCAAATGGTGTTCACATTGAAACTGAAAAGGAAAACAATACTGAGTATCTCCTTATGACTCGGTTGAATGGATGTCGAAAACAAGTTATAGAAAAACTTCCTTCTTTCTCCTCGGGGTTGTATTACACCTATATCAAACCACATAATGGTTATGTTGCAATGAGCTTAAAATTTAAAGACCCAAATTCTTTTAAATTGTGGCATGACCGATTGGGTCATCCAGGGCAAACTATGATGCGTTGGATAATTACTAATTCTTTTGGGCATAATATACAAAGCAAAAATATTCCTTCTCCAACTGAATTTATTTGTGAAGCTTGTGTAAAAGGAAAACTCATAATCAAACCTTCTCGAACAAAAGTTGTAATTGAATCTCCTACTTTCCTACAAAGAATTCAAGGAGATATATGTGGACCTATTCATCCCTCTTCAGGGCCGTTTCAATATTTCATGGTTCTGATTGATGCTTCTACTCGATGGACATATGTGTGTTTATTATCCACTCGAAATAATGCTTTTGCAAAATTTATTGCTAAAATTATTGAATTGCGAGCCCATTTTCCTGATTGTCCAATTAAATCAGTAAGAATGGACAATGCCGGCGAATTCACATCAAAAGCATTTGATGAATATTGTATGTCATTGGGCATTACAGTAGAGCATCCAGTTCCATATGTCCACACTCAAAATGGTCTAGCTGAATCATTAATTAAACATATCAAATTGATTGCTAGACCAATACTACAAAATTCCAATTTGCCCATCTCTTGTTGGGAACATGCAGTTTTACATGTTGCTTCTTTAGTTCAGATCCGACCTACTGCATATCATGATTATTCTCCCCTACAACTAGTGCATGGTAAAGAACCTAATATTTCCCATCTGCGAACTTTCGGTTGTGCAGTTTATATTCCTATATCACCACCAAAGCGTACTTCAATGGGCCCACAAAGAAAATTAGGTATATATGTTGGTTATAATTTACCATCTATTCTTAAATACCTAGAGCCCATGACAGGGGATCAATTTATTGCTCGATACGCTGACTGCACATTTGATGAAGATTATTTCCCGGCATTAGGGGAAGATAAAAGCTTAAATTCAAAAGAATGCCGAGAAATTTCATGGAATAAAAACAATCTTCAACATTTAGATACACGCACTAGTCAAACTGAACTAGAAGGATTATTAATTTACAAGATTTAGCAAATAAATTGCCAGATGCATTTATTGATCATAAAGGAGTGACACAGTCCCATATACCTGCTGTTAATGCACCAGCAAGTGTGAAAGTTCCCAAGGGACTAGAAAATTCAACTGATGTTTCTCAACGCCTGAAGCGTGGAAGACCCATTGGTGCAAAAGATAAGAATCCGCGGAAATCCAAAATTAATAATGAAACACAATCACTCTTACAATCTCAAAATGAAAAATCTCCAGAAGAGAATAGTCTTGAAGACAAAAACCCCAGTCGATTTGCACGTGCATCAAATACTCATACCACTGGGGATGCGGAAAAACCAAATTTAGAGTTTTTGGGAAATAACGAAAATCTGGTTGATATAAATATAGAAGTTGCCATGAATTTTACAAATACGGGAGAAACTTATAACAGAAATATTATAGTTGTCGACAACATATTTGCATCTACAATTGCGCATACTATCTCGAATGATAATTTAGATCCAGAACCTAAATTAATAGCAGAGTGCCGGAAGCGCTCAGATTGGGTAAGATGGAAAGATGCAATTGAGGCAGAGCTTGACTCGCTAAATAAAAGAAAAGTGTTTGGTTCGATGATTCGTACACCAAAAAATATTATCCCTGTAGGATATAAGTGGGTGTTTGTACGAAAAAGAAATGAAAATAACGAAGTGGTGAGATACAAAGCGAGATTAGTAGCTCAAGGGTTTACGCAGAGACCCGGAATAGACTTTAATGAAACATATTCTCCTGTTATGGATGGCATAACTTTCCGCTATTTAATATCTCTGGCAATTAATATGAATCTAAATATGCAGTTAATGGACGTCTTGACCGCGTACTTGTACGGATCATTAGACGCTGACATTTATATGAAAATCCCAGAAGGATTAAAAATTCACAATTTGGGTCATAATGAAAATCGCAATATGTATTGTGTTAAATTACAAAAATCATTGTATGGATTAAAACAATCTGGAAGAATGTGGTACAATCGACTAAGTGAATTCCTCTTAAAAAAGGGATACATAAATAATGATATATGCCCTTGTGTGTTCATAAAAAGGTCATTAAAAGGTTTTTGTATTATCTTAGTCTATGTTGATGATATAAACATCATAGGAACCTATAATGAACTTGAAGAAGCTCGTTCATACTTAAGGATGGAATTTGAAATGAAGGATTTGGGTCAAACCAAATATTGTCTCGGCCTGCAGATCGAGCACCTCCCTGAAGGAATATTCATACACCAGTCAACCTATCTAAATAAAGTTTTAGAGAGATTTTATATGGACAAATCTCATCCACTAAGCACACCAATGATTATTCGATCCCTTGATAGTGATAAAGAACCTTTTCGACCTAAAGAAGAGAATGAGGATATCTTAGGACCAGAAGTTCCTTACATGAGTGCCATTGGAGCACTTCTTTATCTCGCAAATTGCACTAGACCTGATATTGCATTTGCAGTTAACTTATTAGCGAGATTTAGTGCATCTCCTACAAGGAGACATTGGAATGGCATTAAACATATCCTGAGATATTTGCAAGGAACAAAAGATCTTGGTTTGTTTTATGAAAAGAATAGAATATGTCATTGGTGGGCTATTCAGATGCTGGTTATATGTCTGATCCCCATAATGCCAGATCTCAGACTGGTTATGTTTTCCTCTGTGGTAGTTCTGCTATCTCATGGAGATCTGTTAAACAAACAATGGTTATTACTTCCTCAAACCATTAAGAAATTATTGCGCTATATGAAACATCACGAGAATGTGTATGACTAAGATCATTGATAAATCATATTCATAGCTCTTGTGGAATAGAAAATTATAATATCTCCCCTACAGTCCTATATGAAGATAATGCAGCTTGCGTTGCGCAAATGAGCAATGGATATGTTAAAGGAAACCTAACAAAGCATATATCACCAAAATTCTTTTATCCACATGAACTTCAACAAAATGGTGAAATTACCATACAAAAGGTTCGATCGAGTGAAAATCTAGCAGATTTATTTAAAAAATCTCTTCCCACATCAACTTTTGAAAGACTTGTGCATAATATTGGAATGCGAAGACTTGGGAGGTTATTATCTTCAGGGGGAGCGACAATTTCTAAACAATTCTGAAGATTGGGTCTTGAAGACCAATGTTGCACTCATTTTTTTTCCTAAACTAAGTTTTTCCCACGAGATTTTCTTAGTTAAAAGGTTTTTAATGAGGCACTGAATTATCATGTTCAAGAAGAACGATAACTTTTAACAATCCTGAAGATTAGGTCCTGAAGATCAAGCTATACTCTTTTTTCCTTAACTAAGTTTTTCCCATAGGGTTTTCTTAGTTGAAGGTTTTTAACGAGGTAGCTATAACATATGAAAATTATAAGTCATGTGCTCTTTTCCTCAACTAGTTTTTCCCACAGGGTTTTCTAGTGAGATTTTTAACGAGGCATGAACGTCGTAATGTCCAAGGGGGAGTGTTATAACATAAATGATGTGGCCATTACGACTAAATAACTGCTCTCCTCTTCTGTAGGGAGTGGAGCAGTTCTATTGTATTGTATAAAGAACAGTTTACGATGATAATGAAAATGAGGGCTCATTTTGTTCGCTGTTCTATTTTTATCTCCACGTTTACAGTTTTCTGCTTTTCTTCTTTTAATCTCGCGTTATTCCTTTTATTATTTCTCAACAACTATCAATTACTCACCAGTATTTTTCATTTATTCCATCTAATTAAAGTGTGTTATAAAAAATAAAAAAATTGAGTACTAATTACTTGCACAAGTTTTCCGTCCATTCAATCGAGTTTTCACAATTATTATTACACGACATTTTTAAAGGAGCGAGGCTCCTATCCACTCGGGAGCACAGAGCACATTCCGTGTGCTTTTGCAATTTTCATGTCCCTTTACAATATAAACCCCTAGCAATACATAGGTTTAAATATGATTGGAGGAGGGAGGGTTGTGTTCACTGGAAACTCGGAATATCCCTCCGTGTCCCCGGGTGCTAGGAGCTTTTGCCTTTTTAAAATATAAAAATTTAATCTAACTCTGTGAAAGTAATGTTGTCTTTAAAAAAAAAATCTAAAATAATTTGTGTTGGGTGGATTTGTCATTTATTAAAATAAAGTGATTTAGAAAAATTTGGGTGTGAAAAAATATAATTTGTTGTGTTCATGTGAGAAAAATATATGCTCCATAACGGAGTCGATTCATAATTAAAGTGTTCATCAATAGCTCACCACTACCCATCACATATCTCTAATACATCTACCCACTTTATGTAAAATAATAATGCTCATTAATTAAAATATATTTATAAGACGGATCGATTTATTAGTAAAATATGTTAATTATATAGTTAGAATATATTTAGTCGTACTTAAAATATTTTTGATAAATCATATTATAATATTTTAAAATTACTTTAATATATTATTCATTATACTTTAAAATAACATATTTTAACAATTAATAAGCATACCTATTTATAAAACAATCATATCTTCATTCAATCTTATAATCTTATACTTCTTATACTCCATATATAAGCCTGACAAGAAACTTAATTTGTCTTGTATTTTATGCCGTTTGTGACTTTGTGCAAATGTAGTTTTCTTGTTTTATTGTCTTTTTCAAATTAAAATAATTAAAACATTAAATATATATATATATATATATATATATATATATATATATATATATATATATATATATATATATATATTATAGTAAATAAATTGTAAATTTGTTATACATATGTTAGACTAAAGTTGTAAATTTGTAATAAAATTTTACTAATTTTAAGATTGAGAATTAATATGACATTTTTTTTTATGATAAAATTTAATATGAAAAAAAATATATATATGAGATTGGGAATAAGTATAGTACATTATACTCTTACCGATTTACGTGTGATGCAGTATAGTATATTAAAAAATAATAGTAGTAAATAATTAAAAAACTTTTAGTTAAAATGTATATATTGTGTAGAGTTGGTCTTATGTGTATTCGGGACACACCGTGCCCCATGAGAATACAAGAATAAAATACTAATTAATGACAAAAATTAGTATTTTCTCCGTTCGCAAAAAAGGTATACATTTTGCTATTTTGGGCATCCGCACCAAAAGTATACATTTTCCTTTTTAAACATATAGTACCTACACACATCACTAATACATTTAATATATGAGACCATACACTCTACTAATACAACTATCTACTATATATTAAATAATAATACTTTTTAATTCACGTGTAAAAAAATAAATGTATATGTTTATGATGGCAAACGGAGAGAGTATTAAATTCTTATATCCACGTGAGGGTGGCATGTGTCCCGCCCACACAACTTTTTACCTTATTGTGTATTATATGATTGAAAGATCATGCTCAATGATTTGCTGCTCTGATGAGTCATACTGAGATTATAGACTTTGAGTAATACTATCTCCTTTATGGATAAATAGTGAGTTTTAAAATAATTAGTTTTATATTTTAACTTATTTATTCATTTATTAGAATAATGTCGTAATTTGAAATAATAAATGAAGGCAAATATTACTATGCCACAATTCCAATATAGAACCATCGACTTCCACCTTTTATTTTCTTAAAAGTACAATAACTTGAAACCCACTCAAAAAAAAAAAAAAAGGTTGTGTGGATAATATGGGACAAGAGTATCATAAAAGTCTAAAACAATAATGCTAATCTTTTTTTTTAATTACTATACTTAACAAAAACTACATGATTTAAGGTTTTGTCATGATAATCCAGAAATAATGTGTGAATGCTAATGTGAGTGTGAAAGATTTAAATATTACGTACTCCATGTATAATTAATTAAAGAAGTAAATTGGATAAAATAATAAATGGAGTAATAATTAATAATGTGAATGTGTGATGTATGCATCAACAATCTCCATCTATGGATTGATGTATGGTGTGAGATATGGATTAGTCATACCCAAATCTTCACATCTGCAGCTTTACATCACATCATCTCCACACCATTGCGTGACCATCTAGTAATAACTTTTACCCTCAATATTATATTAATATAATTTCTCCTTTTCGATATTTTTATTAATCCATAAATAATTTGATAAGCCCAATTTTGAATTATTGAGTAGAATCGACGCCCAATTCAAAGTCGGTTTGTTGGTTCGGACCTATGAATATTGGTGGAAGACCAAGGGAAATCGAAACTCGATCCGAGGAATCGACGAATGTCGGTGTGAAACCAATATTAACTAACGTTAGTGAGGAATCGATGGAGTCGAGATGAGGTGGGTGGGTGATGGTGATAGTATTTCATTTATTTAAAATCAAGAATAATATGGTCCTTTTATATTAATTTAGGTAAAAATGATGGAGTAATTTATTTTGTGGTTGACAACCATATTACACATTGAAAAAGTGGGTAAATTTGCATTTAAAAAAAAATAGAATTGCATGTATTATTATAAGAGTGAGGTTCCGTACATCCGAGCGCATGGAGTACATTCCGTGCGCCTTTGCAATTTTTATGGTCCTTTGTAATTTAGGCCTTAGCAATACATAGGTTTAAATATGATTGGAGGGGGAAGAATTGTGTTCACATGGGGACAAGGAGTATTCCTCAGTGTCCCCGGAGGCGCAGGAGCTTTTGTCATATTATAAACAAGCCGGAGTGATTGTTTTAGTATTTTATTTCTAACAAGATCCTTTAGGGGTGGATATCGGATTGAGTTTCGGGTAATTCGGGTTTCGAGTCTGAGTACTCTAAATTTTGAATTTTAAAATGTATTACCCAACTCCGAACCGATATTTTAAGTACCCGATATTTTGGATACCCGAAAAAATTGAGTACCCGATCGGGTAACCCGGTTTTTTTTTATTTTTTTTATTTCTTCCTATATTTTTTAATGTGATAAAATTAGTATTACATTTTGTCATCCTTATATATTGTTACTCTCAACAAATTTAATATTTATCATCCTTAAAGTAAATTTATTAAAATAATTAATTAATGATAATATTATACTAATTAATATAAGAATAATAATATTGTGTCAAACTATTTATTAAAATGTGATTTAATGTTATTTTAATTATATTATAAATTTAGTAAATTGTTGTATAAAACACTTTAAAAAAATATAAATTTCTTTATTATTTCATACTTCCTCCATCCCGGGCAAAGAGATGCATTTACTGTAGCTTTTGTGAGAGCTTTATGCAGTCAAACGTAGCTATTTGATCGGGACAGATGGAGTATAATATATGAATAAATGGAGATTGAGATTCTTCACTAATTGTGGGAAATGAAGATTTGAGTGATTCTCTACTTCTCTTCATTGAATGTGCGGCGTGAATCGATGATTAGGAAATGGAAACCTACTTAATATTAGTATATATTATGTTATATATAATAGAAATTAAAAATAATTTAAAAAAGGTAATTCGATCGGTTAATTTTCAAAACCCGATACCCGATCAGATAATTAACAATCGGGTTCGGGTAAACTCGAAACTCAAAATTATCCGAAAAAATCGAGTTTTTCGATTTTTTTTCGGATCAATTCGGGTACCCAAAATCGGAAAGAAAAAAAAATTCCCACCCCTGAGATCCTTACATTCTTCAGTGTGAGATTAGTAGTAGTAGTATATTGTAAATATACATGTAAAGCTTTCATTTGATAAATTATGCACTCTCTTACTCAACATCACATATATTGCTGTTGTGGAAGGGGGACCTCCTATCCAACTAGGACAGACAATGCGCAATGATATATTCGGCACAATGGAAACACAATAATCCCAAATAATATAAATGCACAAATCCTTCCACTCAAATATCACAATAGGCAATAAATCAAATAAATATGCAGAAAATTAACAAAATCAACACCAGCAATTTTAACGTGGAAAACCCCTTCAACCTGAGGGTTAAAACCACGGGACATCTCGTCCAGAAAACAATCCACTAATGCACAATAGTACACAGTTCAAACTCTCTATCACAAGTAGATGAATACAACTCTCTATTACAAGTAGAGGAATACAACTCCCTATCACAAGTAGGGAATACCATCCCTATCAAAAGTAGAGGAATACAACTCCTTATCACAAGTAAGAGAATATCATCCCTATCACAAGTAGGGGAATACAATATAATCACCAGAATAGCCTAAAGAGAATCACTCTTGGAATACAAGACAACAATAGGAGAAGAGAGAATAAAATAGTACAAAGAGAATACCCGATTCTTGTTTGCACCCCTCGGAGATGTTTCTTCGATCCACTCTGATTAATGTGTAGAGAACGTTACCACGAACTTCCCCGTCAAATTTGAAGTGAAACGGTGAAGAGACAAACCTCCAGATTGGGTAGCTTCTCCCGAAACCCTCTTCTCTCTCCCCCCTGTTTCTCCCTCTATTATGTATCTTTTCTTGCTTCTGCTCCTTGCTGCTAACTCACGCCATCAGCAAACTTAATTAATCAACCCACAAGTCAGTTTCATATTGGGCCAATTACCAAACATATTAATTAGCTCAAGTAATGGGCTATCTCATGGGCCATTAATTAATCAACTTCATGGACACCATCATGTTGGGCTTCTTTCTTTATTTTTCTTGAGCCTACTATTTGGGGCAAGCCCAACAATCTCCCCCTCCCCAAATAGTTGGCTGCAACATCACACCTATCTCGAGCTCATGCCGGCCAACCTGACAGACAATTTATGCTTCTCGAGAGTAACCACTTTGGTCATCATATTCGCGGGATTCCTTTCAGTGTGAATTTTTCCAAATTTCAAAAGCTGCTTCTCTAGCACCATTCCAAGTCGATGGTACCTCATCTTCTGTTCTAATTTTCTACTCACATGGGTCGGTCTCCTATAACTACCACCCTTCATGGTTACTGCCTAACCGTGGCTCTGATACCACTGTTGTGGAAGGGGGGACCTCCTATCCAACTAGGATAGACAATGCACAATGATATATTCGGCACAATGGAAACACAATAATCCCAAACAATATCAATGCACAAATCATTCCACTCAAATACCACAATAGGAAATAAACCAAATAAATATGCAGAAAATTAACAGAATCAACACCAGCAATTTTAACGTGGAAAACTCATTCAACCTGAGGGTAAAAACCACGTGACCTCTCGTCTAGAAAACAATCCACTAATGCACAATAGTACACAGTTCAAACTCTCTATTACAAGTAGAGGAATACAACTATCTATCACAAGTAGATGAATACCATCTCTATCGCAAGTAGAGGAATACAACTCCCTATCACAAGTAGGGGAATATCATCCCTATCACAAGTAGAGGAATACAACTCCTTATCACAAGTAAGAGAATATCATCCCTATCACAAGTAGGGGAATACAACAGAATCATCAGAATATCCTCAAGAGAATCACTCTTGGAATACAAGACAACAATAGGAGAAGAGATAATAAAATAGTACAAAGAGAATACACCTCGGAGATGTTTCTTCGATCCACTCCGATCAATGTGTAGAGAACGTCGCCACGAACTCCCCCTTCAAATTTGAAGTAAAACTATGAAGAGACGAACCTCCAAATTGTGTAGCTTCTCCCGAAACCCTCCTCTCTCTCTCCCCCTGTTTCTCCCTCTATTATGTATCTTTTCTTGCTTTTGCTCCTTGCTGCTAACTCAGCCCATCAGCAAACTTAATTAATCAACCCACAAGTGAGTTTCATATTGGGCCAATTACCAAACATATTAATTAGCTCAGGTAATGGGCTATCTCATGGGCCATTAATTAATCAACTTCATGGACACCATCATGTTGGACTTCTTTCTTTATTTTCTTGAGCCTATTATTTGGGGCAAGCCCAACAGTCTTTAGTATATTAATAAAAGTTAATTTTGATTTATGTATGAGTTATTTAATCTTTTGCAATAAATAAATTGTAAATTATATATATGTATAAATAAAAGTCTAAATAGGTTGATAAAAATGAAATTAAAATATATTGTGAGTTATTAATTGTTGTTTTTTATAATAAACTAGATTGGAAATATATACTAAAACAAAAATTATGAATTTGAGTTCAGAATAAAAGAAGTATACTCCATTTGATTTAGGCAAACGCTTTCAGTCAACTGCTTACATGGAAATGCCGTGTACACTCAAAATTTATGCATTGTGCATTTTATTTTTATGATTCAAGTTTTATTTTACTATTAAGATTTAAGGTATATATATATATATATATATATATATATATATATATATATATATATATATATATATATATATATATATATATATACAGTTTAATATTAATTCTTATTTTAGAATTAATGTAATGCTACGAGTGAGGCTCCTGTGCACCCGGGCGCACGGAGCACATTCCGTGCGCCTTTACAATTTTCATGCCCCTTTACAATGTAAACCCCTAGCAATACATAGATTTAAATAGGATTGGAGGGGAGGGTTGTGTTCACATGGGGACACGGAGCATCTTTCCGTGTCCCCGGGCGCACAGGAGCTTTTGCCATTTCTTTTCTTGTGGTTTATAATGTATTTTATTTATAGAATTCATGTCTTTTTTTCTTTTCTTCTTTTCCGTTAAGGTTTGATATATTTATTCAAAGGCAATCATACTATACACTTTATTTAATTAAATTATTAAAAAGAAAAAAACTCCTATTTTTATTACATCAAAAATTATTTTTCTTCATGCATTTAGTTTAAGAAATATCTTAATAGGAGATAATACTATATTGAGCGACATTCGTACAAGACCATTTTAGAGATATGATTTTATTCCTTTTTAAAGACTGGTTATTATCTTTTAATTAAAAATACTAATAAAATATTATTATTTTTTATTTATAATACGAAAATTGCCCAAGAATTTATTTGGACAGTTATCGTTTTTTATCTTCCAACTATCATTTTATATTTAATGTTATACTCCTATGATTCTTTATTAGTATCACGTAACTCTTATACTATAAACAGTTTCACACCAATACTAACACTTTTAAGAGCATCCCAATTAAGGCTTCTTTACTCCATTACTACAATTACGGATACATGATTTTAAATTTAGATGTACAATATAAAATTTATACAAGTGACATGCATATATGGGATATTTGGGAGAAGAGCACAATCGATTATCCAGAAGAATTCGGTGAATCGCAAATTGAAATTCACTGTTGCAAAGTTGCTAGGGGAGAAATAACAATTAGTAA
The DNA here is from genome assembly GCA_023678885.1 of Pogostemon cablin. Lineage (NCBI taxonomy): Eukaryota > Viridiplantae > Streptophyta > Magnoliopsida > Lamiales > Lamiaceae > Pogostemon > Pogostemon cablin. The sequence goes on from CM042971.1 coordinate 30,552,744, forward strand.
TGTAAATATTAGTGGATTTCAACTTTGACTTTTTTTTTTATTTTTTTATTTTTCTTCCAAATTTGGTCTTTTTTATTTTTGATTATTTCTTTTTTCTTTTTTTAAATGTAATCATTTTTTGTCCACTTTTGATTCAATTTTTTGAATAAGATTGAAAAGGAATTTTTTTTAAGGACTAAATTTGGGTGAAAGTGGTCAAAATTGAAAAAAAAATAAAATAAAAATTAAGATTGATAATTACAAATATAATAAGTATAAGAAAAGAAGATTAAAGTTGGAATGATATGAAATTTTGTGACGTTGTTGTGAATCTGTGATGTGTTTCGAGTTGTTGGATGTGTTGTATAAATAAATAAATGGAAATGGGCTTTTCAATTTGGAATGGTTATGCACTTGAGGGTACATTTTGAAACCAAATACTATGATAATTTTCAGTTAAAGTTTTGCACGCACATTCCGAATTTATACAGTAATAAATGGAGTAAAAAATTATAACCCCTCAATTTCACAGAATTTGTGACATTTTATTTTTTGAATTGTCTCACATAAGTGGTTACATTTAATTTTTTTAAGCATATGTGATCCACCCAAAACAATTAATCTATTTACATGGAGCACACACACTTCATATACACCACTAATACACATACTCACTACACATTAAAATATTATATCCTCAACCAATTACCCATTAAATTATTATACTCTTTAATCTCCGTGCCAAAAAAAAAATGTTACTCTATATTTTTAGTGGAACGGAGGGAGTACATTTTATTATTGATTTTTTTAAAGTTTTTTTAATGAAAAAATTAAAATAAAATGTATAATTGTGTGACACAATTTTATAGTATAATTATTTTATTTATAAATTATTAAAAATATTATCGCTTTGCATTTATATCACAAATTATTCCCTCTCAATTGTACGTGGCTCCAAACCAAAATTTTAAAACTACCAACCAATTTTTTTTAATGCATATTTCTAAAATATGAAGTATATATATTATTATTATTATACCAAAACTCTCCAGATTTTTCCAACATCATATTAATATTAATAAATTATTAAGTATTAACGTAGAGGGAACATTTTTCCAATTTATTAATAACTATGTCCTTGATTTAGATTAATAAATAAGTATTTTAAATTCAATAAGGAATTATTACTACCCAATACAAATTATACATGAAGAGTGTATATTGGGTGCACCCGGGTGCAATAGTACACCCATATATATACATTTTTATTATATTTTGTATACATATTATTCTATTTTGTATACGTGTTTTGTAATAATTGTATAATTTTTTCACATTAATTTTTCATTAAAAAATTAACATCCATATGTGTATAACATTTTATTGCATATTATATACAATTTTTCATTAAAAAAATTAACAATTAAATTGTATACATTTTTACTCTTAATTGTATATGTTTTTGTTTATATTTGTATGTGGGTGCACGGATCTTTAGGTGCACCCGGATGCACACTATAAATTGCCATACATGAATATTACTTTTACATACAAAAAATATATTTTATTATTATCCACTACAAAATGATATAATTAAAAGTCACACTTGCCCCTGTATGTATTCAAGACAAATGAGTTAATTTTAAGTTATACAATTGAGAGATATTCACGTTTCCATTTTCAATCATTACTCTCATTCCAATTCTCTCTCAACAGCAACGTCAAAAGTATTAAACATAAATATTTTTTAAAATATATTGATCATAAATATTTTGAATACATAAATTTATTTAAGTATATGATTTTTGAATACATATTAAATATAAATATCTTTACAAATATATTGATTATAAATCTTTTTAATACATAAATTTCGAACAACAAATTTTTAAATACACACATTTCTGACATAAATGAAACCCACCTTATTGCGCACACCAATTTGGAAAATGGGTATGCAGAATGTGTGTTCAGATTGGGTATGAAAATTGATTAAGCTTCGAGTATGCTGAATGTGTATTCAAATTGAATATACGAATGGATTAAGTTCGATCTTCGTAATTCTTAATTATATATATATATATATATATATATATATATATATATATATATATATATATATATATATATATATATATATATATATATATATCTTTGACCAATTTTTTTAAAAAGGAGTGATCTTCACCTATTTTTATGGAGAAATTAGTGGGATATTTATCTTTCTGTTATTATAAATCATCATTTTTAAATTAATTTATGAACACAATTAAAATAGGGATAAACGTGGTATTTCATGTATTCAATTTGTATGGATAAGTAATATAATTTACATTGTGTATCTAATAGTATTATGGGTACATAAATTGTACCAATTAGTAATAGACTCATTCAATAATTATAGTAGTTTAAATGTGAGATGAATATATAGCGGCATAAACTCAATAAACATAATTAAATTAAGGGTAATTCTTGGATGACTCGTGATCACCAATGACCCTCTCACATGAGGAGGTGGAACCACATCCTAATGTGGGCCCTAATATGGGCCCACCTCCTTATGTGAGAGGGTCATGGGTGACCACGAGTCACCCAGGTAGGCCTCTTAAATTGAAAGAAACTAGACATTCAAAATTTAAATAGACATTACATAGATTAAAACTAGTACTAGTTATATAGAGGCACCCTATAAATCCAGCTAATTTGCGTAGGTTTAAGAAAACTAGCAATTTATTTAAATTTTGAGTTAGCTAACGTGCATTGATTATACGTTCGTTGAATCAAGATTTATTTTTAAATGAAATTACGAACAAAATTTTAAAGAGAGTGTATTAAATTCTTAGATAACTCCTTAAAAGTGTAAAATAATTAATAACGCATTTCCATAGATTCAAGTTAAATAATTTAATTTTAGTAAATTGACTAGTCCCTTCGTCCCGGGCAAAAAGTAGCATTTGTTTTTTGCACGTGGATTAAAGAGTATTATTATTTTATGTAAAGTTGATAGGTGTATTAGAGAGATGTGATGGGTACTGGTGGGCTAGTGGTGGACCTTTTTTACTCAAAGAGAAAAATGATGCAATTTGAATGAGACGCCCAATATAGTAAAATTGTGCTATTTGGGCGAGACGGAGGGAGTATTAAACTTCAAAAAAATAATTTACTCTAAAAAAAAACTATAAATTGTACTAGTATATTAATTAAAGGTTAAGTCCTGTGGCGTCTCACATAAGGACTTTCGAGAGACAAATAAAAAGTGTTGACATTATTAATGAAAAATGATAATGATGCAGTAAATTATTTCATACTCCCTTCGTCTCCTTTTAGATGACACACTTTCCATTTTGGGTTGTCCCACAAAAGTTTGCACCTTCCAGAAAAAGCAAAAATAAAAAACAACCACCCTTCCCCTTACACCTTATTTACAAAAAAAAAATCTCTACTTGACATACTTTATCATATATTTATTACAAAAAAAAAATACCATTATACCCCTAAAAGTTATCACTTTCTTAATCTTCGTGCCGAAAAGTGGGTGCAAACTTTTTCGGGACGGAGGGAGTAAATAATTTATAGTATAAATAAAAAATGATAACATTTTATCCATCTTACATGAAGGTTTATGCGAAACAATCTCACAAAGACATTAATTAAATTGATTAACACAATAAGTGGTTGCTCGTTCATCTTCTATACATAGTATATTTTATTATTAGATAATACTAATAAATTAATTAGTACTATAGATATGACAATTTTCAATTTGGTACTATCAGTGTTTTCATAAATTCATTTGATGAAACATTACGTACAAAACTATCTCTATCAATCCACAACATTCCGATATGCATAAGTTTATGAAAAAAAAAATTAGCATTTTTATTCATTTGATTAAAGATGATTAAATATTACGTACAAAACTATCCCTATCAACCCACATCATTCTGATATGCATGAGCTCATGAACGTTGCTTGTCAAGCAAGAACTGCTCTAACTTAGGTGGAATAGATTATAACAATGTTCACGCTATAACTTCGAATGATAGTTAAAGTTTGAATTTTTTTTAAATATCTTTAATATTTCCATGATATATCCGAATTTAAAGAGTATAAATGTCAATATTAGAAAGAAACATAAATATCATAGAAATATCGGTATCAATATCAATTTATGACAATTCAAATTTTCCCAAATGCCGAGATACATCGTATCGTGGAAATATCGAGGATATATTGAAGAAATAAAAAAAATATCCATAATTTTAAAATAAATTTTAATGATTTTATATTTTACTTTAACAAAAAAAATATAAATATTTTTCATTAACTAGTTGATTTGAAAAAATTAATACTAAAAAATAGATCAACATTTGCGTGAAACCGTCTCATATTGAGTTTGTTTTATGTTTTCTTAATTAGTTATCACGTTTCATTAAAAATAATGTTGAGCAACATTTTTTTTTTAAATCTTATCACGAATCATCAGTAAATGAAGAAGGTTCACGTACACATTACACTCTGATTTATAGGAGAGACGCTCAAAATAAAATATAATCATTATAGCATAACATGTTTTATATTTGAACCTCACGAATTATCATTTTGATACTAAATATTATGTATTAAACAATTCATAATAATTATCATATGACTTTAATGATTTAAATTTATTGTTATTGATTTGTTTATCATACCTCATATTGAGTCCGTACTATATATTATCTCTTTTCAATTAATTTCTTTTCTTCGTTTCTCTATCATTTTTCATCTTTTCTCTCATATAAATTAATACTATTTGATTTGAAATAAAACATAAATATATCCTAGCAAAACAAAAAACAAGCATGGTATATTAATATTCATTAGTTTATTAAATTAACTTAAACCTAAATCAAACATTTCCTAAGTTTGTTTTCACTTTACATGATTTTTAAAAACTAGTAAATAGCAGCTTTAGGTATGTTTTGAATTTTTGATAAATTAAGTTTTAATCTTATGTCTGATCAATGTATAAAAGATATGCGGCAATGTATAAAAGTGTAATAATCAATGTGAAAAAAGAAAGAAAGAGGAGAGAAAATGTATAGAAAGTAGATGTTCAATTGGGGTTAATAGGTTTTATAAAACATATATTACTTAGATGCGATTTAAGAAAAGCTGTGTAGATTTTAAAAATTAAAATCGAATTTTACTTTTAAAATTAAAATCAAAACCAAAAATCAATACTCCTAGTGTAAAAGTCTAAAACGATTCTTATATGACTCCAGTGTATTGTTTTTCTTTTACGTTTAATTATAGAAGTTGAGAATATCTTATGTTCACTCTTTTTTCTCCCAAATTAATTGTCCTCAAGTATAAGGATTTTATTATAGCACAAAGTAATCTTGATCAAGTTAAATATCGAATCCGTGATATGATTCACAATTTGGCACCAAATTATGTCAAATTGTTGAAATGATGCACGAGCATTGTTATTGGTCAGTGCAACAATCCTAGTGCAACAATCACAACCTGTTTTGTTACTCGTGCATATTTTTAATAAAAAATTATACAATCCATAAAAATAACAGTCATTAAATAAATAAAAAAGTGATAATGCTTTGAAGAAAAGTGATAATATTTGTTTGATGTACACTAGAATAGTAGAAAATATCAAACAATTCAATAATCCACCACACATCTTAATTTTTAAATTGTCACTCATATAAAATTAACATAATTTATTTTATAATTTATTTATTGCATAAAAGTACAAAATTATACCTAAAAATAAATTAAAAAATAATTTTTCTAGAAGTCCGTATCTACTATAATTATGATTTTTATTATGAGACGAAGAGAGTAATAAAATTTTAAAACAAATAGATTCTGTGCAATTTCAATTGAGCAAGACGGTTGATATATGAGGATTCAAATCCTACAATTTGACCATTAATACTTTATAAATACAGTCATCTCTATAATTCGTTTGAAGCCATTTTGCGATATACATACTCTACCAATCTTTCTAATGGTGGCGTACATAAATTTTGTTTTTTTTGTTTATAAATATATATATTTCACAATTATTTTTTATAAACCAAACAAGAAGGCCACGTAATTAAACTCTATTAACAGTTTCCTAATTTTCGAGTTGATCATTTACGTGGAAAGTCACGTTCCCACAAAAAATATAAAATAAACTGAAATAAAATTCATGCGAACGTGGATAACTTCAAGTCATAACTCATTAAATAATTATATTTTTATTTATTTATATAATATTTAATTGCGTGCCATGCAAAATATTCAATCAGAATTACAGCGTTCTAATTTTCGTGGCCTATAAAATCCAATCCCCAATTCCTTAAAATCTGCTCCTTCTCAATGCAACACTAAACCCCTGAATTCGAATCGTGTGATAATTCAGAAGTAGAAACAATGGAGTTTCAGAATTCTGGTGGCGCCCATGAAATTGAAGCGCCCAACATAATTACCATCAAAGGAACTCTGGGGTTGTTAATGGCGAATACAAATCCCAGTGAAAACGGTAAAAAGGTGATTTCTTTAGGAATCGGAGATCCAACTGCATATTCTTGCTTTTATACTAGTAATGCTGCTCGAGAAGCTGTAATAGATGCTCTGTCTTCTGGTAAATTCAATGGCTACTCCCCCACTGATGGTCTTCCTCAAACGAGAAGGTATTTCTTCATTTCTGAAGTTTTTTAATTGCCCGAATTTTTGTGGTTACTGATTGAAGATGTTCATGATTGAATTTTACAATTCTCGGAAATTGATGATAAAACTAGCTACTTCTTTGAATTAAGATGTTTAAGTACAGGTTTTCCGCAAGAGAATTTCAGATTGGGTGTTTTTTTGGTTCATCGATGAAGATTGCATGTTGCTATGGATGTGAAATAGAATGTGGATGAAGTTGGTGGTTATGTGTACAATAATGATTTAAATTATTTAATAATGGCCAATAGTTTCCATGACTCGTTTGTGTTTTCGGGGTGAGAAATTGCTAGAAGTTTTGAGTTTGAGTTACGTCTGCGCCACTGTGAGCTCCATTTGTTCATTAATCTTTATTTGTTGTCAACAAATTAAGAGTTAATTGGATAGACGGACGTGCATGTTGCTTCCTCATCATGTATTCCCTGCCTCTTCATCCCAATTTGTGAGATTCTAAATTGATAGTTCTGAGCTCACAATTTGTGTGGATTTTTCATGGATTGTAAACTCATATGTCAGTGTAAAAAATTGTAAACCAAGACCAGACTAGACCTTTACATGTAAATACATATGTATGGTCCCTCACCTCTTTGGGTGTAATTGAGCTTTTAAGTGCATAAATCCTTTCTGCATTAACTTCATATGGGCTCATTTTACACATTTCAGTATTTGGATTCTCTTTTTTATTGCACAAGATTTTGATTCCGTGCTGCTCCAAACAGAGCAATTGCAGGATATTTATCACGTGATCTCCCATATAAGATACCACCTGACTGTGTCTATGTGACAGCTGGATGTACTCAAGCTATTGAAATAGCATTATCTGTTTTGGCTCGGCCCGGTGCTAATATCTTGCTACCAAGACCTTGCTTTCCAATTTATGGACTTTGTGCCTCATTCAGACATCTTGAAGTTCGTTATTTTGACCTTGTCCCTGAAAAGGGATGGGAGGTTGATCTTAGTAGAGTAGAAGATTTGGCAGATCATAATACAGTTGCAATGGTAATCATAAATCCTGGCAATCCATGTGGAAACGTCTATACATCTCTGCATCTAAAGAAGGTTAGCACTAGAATCTTCAATTTTTTAAATTGTAGTTCCCCTGGTCTACTTTATTTCAGCTGTGCCTATTTAAGTTTGAGGAGGGGTTGACTATAAGATTTTAATCAGTTAGATTTTCAGTTAACTTTGAAATAGAGTCTGCGCAATTTAGGGTAGAAGCCATTAAGCAGACTTCGAAATTAAATGTACCTTTTAAAAAATTACTTTATGAATGAATAAATTTTAATATGCATGTTTCGTCTTGAGAAATTTTCCTATCAAATGTGAATTAAAAGGCTAGTTTCATCACAGCTACTTTGATATTCATTTTCATTTTTTAACAAATCAAGTAGTATTATTTTACGAGGCAGTGTGTGATCAACCCATGACTGCAAGCAATAAACTGTGAGCTACTTAACCTATTCATCCAGGAACTCTGAGCTTGAATTCTGGAAAGGTTGGCTCGTAAAGACTGATCCACACCTCCAGCCTTAAGCTATTGCATACATTTCTCTAAAGAAAACCACGCGATGTTTAAACTAATGGTGTCTAGTATTAAACTAATAATATTTTGCTATTTATCAGATTGCTGAAACTTCCAAGAAGCTAGGTATAGTGGTAATTGCCGATGAAGTTTATGGCCATCTTTCCTTTGGGGAAAGACCTTTCGTCCCTATGGGAGTTTTTGGATCAATTACACCAGTGCTAACACTTGGATCTTTGTCAAAGAGATGGTTGGTACCTGGTTGGCGCCTTGGTTGGTTGGCCGTAAGTGATCCCAATGGTAGCTTACAGAGCCCAAAGGTTTGTTTCATTTTGTGATGAAAATATATGCTGTCATCGCTGTTGATACCATCTTAAAATAGTTTATAATTGCAAAGATCATTTCTGAGTATATTGACTTAACAGAGCACTACCTCTTTGACATATTCTTAGTTTGTTGAGCGTCTGAAGAAGTGTTGCGAAATTTGTGGAGGTCCTGCTACATTCATACAGGTTGGTACAGCCAGTATTTTGTTATGGTTAGCGAAACAATAAGTAAATGAAACTTAAAACTGGTCATTGCAACTTCTTTTTTTCCCAGTTTATATTCCTGTTCTGGGGTTGAGTTGAATCTAGACATGCATAATTCTGTGTCCCTGCAAATTGAGGCGTGTTTTGGTATCATGAAGTGCCAAACAGTATGTTCTTCTCTCAACTATGTGTTTCATCATAAATTCTCAGCTCTCATTCAGTTGCTTTCTTATGTTACACTTGAGGATGCAGGAAATTTGACCACATTGATAACTTATTCTCTCATCTTATTGCCTCATAGTCGCCTATCAAGTATTATATAGTGACTGCTTTTTGGAGCGTTATGCTGCAGTTGAATTCTTCATCTTTCACATACAGCAACATATGTTTCCCTCCAACTATGTGCATATCCATCATATTTTGGCATATACAAACATTGCTAATAGCATGACCTGAATATTTGATCTGCTGCTGAATGTTATCTATGATGTTTCAGGCTGCAGTTCCAACAATTATTGAGCAACCTCAAGAAGTATTCTTCAGAAAAACCCTTAACATACTGAAGCAAGCTTCTGATATTTGTTACAAGAAGATTAAAGAAATCCGTTGTTTAAGTTGTCCTTTTAAACCAGAAGGATCAATGGTTTCCATGGTATGTATGGTATACCTGATAAATGAAGTAAAGTGACCTCAGAGCTTACTTTTTTCTAGATATCATTCTTCTGAGTGCATTCTGAAAATGTAGGTGAAGCTGAATATATCCATGATGAAAGATATTAGTGATGATATTGACTTTTGTTTCAAGCTGGCTAAAGAGGAATCTGTTATAATTCTTCCAGGTACTGTATACTGAAAACTTGGATGAGTCCATACACTTGTTTTTTGAGATCTCGTGTAGTTTATGGTGGAGTATTTGGGTCAAGTGAGAATTTGTATAAAAAAATATGCAATGAACAAATCAACCTGATAATCTATATCAGTATTAGAAGCATGTACTATCAGATAAATCCTCAATTATGAATCCTAGTCTAATTCCAAACCCATGCCACGTTAATGAAGCCATTACTTGGGAGAATTTAATTTACTAAATAACCATGTAAAATTGCTTTGGTTATTGCATTCAAGATTTCTTCTTTTACAGTGACTTATAGAAAGATTGTGAACTCTTAGTCTACGCTACCTCTCAAGCTTACAAAGCTTTACACAAAATGACTAATACTTGAATATAGATTGCTGAAGCTCTTTGGAAAAATTGTATCAAAAGTGTCAACTGCAAGGCATATAGGTCATAGACTGCTTCTGCTCATTAAACTAAATGACAATCATTATCCAACACGGTGAATACGTAAGCAATCGAGTTATAAACCTACAAGTGTATTTCTTCAATTTAGAGAATGTTTTAAAGTCTGCATGATTGAGCTTGAATTATAGGATCTTATTTTTGCAGGACTTGCTGTGGGTTTACAAAATTGGATCCGTATCACGTTTGCAGTGGAACCGTCTTCTCTTGAAGAAGCCTTGGAGAGGCTGAAGTCTTTCTGTCAAAGACATTCCTGTTAATATATTGGACACACCAGTGATCATATTATTACCAAATCTCACAGCAAAGAACTGATTCAGATGGAACACACACTCACACACACAAAAAAAAAGGGGGGGGGGGGGGTAAATCAGAATAGCCAGTCTAAGTATTTATTATTTTTCTTTTATATCCAAATTCACCCACTGTGAACTAGTTAGTGTAATAAACAGAACATGTACTTTGCAATGAATAAGATTCGATTATCATTAATATAACATATTTAGTTTGATACTAACAAATTCTTGTGAGTGTATGTGAAATGGATTGTAAAACATATCTAAGTTACTCCATCTGTTGAATTTAACCGTATGTTTGTATTCTTTTTCTTTCATTTCTAGCAACAACAATACAGCACAAACTCTCAGATAGCCGCTCTGCTTTGTCACTTCTGCCATATTTTTTCTGTAAGGTTTAACAACCTCCATATAATACCTGCACCTAATTCTGTTTGTTTCATCATATTCTGTTTGACCATATCTGATTCCTCTTCTAACTGCTTCATATAATGTTTGAGTGTGTGTGTCTGTGTGTGAGAGATTCTTTGAAACAAGATGGTGGATGCATATGACCAAAAAGGTTATTTTCAGTCACCAGCTTTTGTTTTGCTTCACCTACTGTATTAAACCTGTTTCATTATTTAATACTTATTAGCAATATATGCATACATAAAAAAAATAAAAAATTGAATGTATAAATAAAGGAGTTTTTGAGTCTAAAAGCAAGATCTTTTCATCCATAAAAGTGCTTTCATTTTTGCATTCTTTCATCACTTTTGCATTTCTGTTGATCCAGTTTTTCTTTTTGATCCCATGGCCACCTTAGACTCTTCCCCTGAGAAATCTGGTACTCTCTCTCTCTCTCTCTCTCTTACTCTCTCTTACCGAATGACTAGATTGAGATGAAGTAAATTAAAAATTGATGTCTGTGTGGGTTTTTCTTGTCTTCTGAGATGCAGTGATCCCACCACAGGTAGAAAATGGTGAAGAGTTTGAAGTTGAAGTATTCTCATCATCATCATCAAAGGTGTGTTTCTTGAAAACCCTTATTATCATCGTGTCTTCTTAGTTTTAGTATAGTCTGTGCTCTCATGAAAGAGTTCTAATTTAGCTTTAAATTTTTAATCTGAATCTTCCTAAATTCGTTGATTGTTTGTGCAATTGAGTATTAACCTTGTGCTGTTTTGGCATACAGTTGCTCTCAAAGCTGCAAGAGAAATGGTTGGGAAAGCCAAAGCCATACCCTGCAATGTATTCCAGTATATTTGGTGGAATTATTCTTGATCCAGCTATGATGGTTATCCCAATAGATGATCATATGGTCCACCGTGGCCATGGTGTCTTCGATACATCCATTGTTATTGATGGGTAAACTTCCTCATCCACCATCACCTTCAATTCATCTCATGATTTATAATTTCTGGGTCTTGTGTAAAGATTGTATTTGGATTAGAAGATATATGAATGATTGAAATCCATAGTAGCAATGATGTCCTTCTGTTTTGATGTTTACATTTCAAATTTTTTTGTTATGCTGAAAGTGTTTACTTCTTATGATCAATTACTGAATCGTCTCAAGGGAAGACTTAGGTGTTAAAGTTCAATCATAGTTGTAGTTGTCTTCTTTTTGATCAGTTGTTGTTATTCCCTATTGCCAGATTTCTCTACGAGTTGGATGCCCATCTTGCTCGTTTTCTCCGATCCGCGTCCAAAGCAAGAGTTGTCTCTCCGTTCCCCCAATCCACTCTCCGAAGCATTCTCATTCAGCTCACAGCAGCATCACAATGCAGGAAAGGAACCCTTCGGTTCTGGTTGAGTGCAGGGCCAGGCGACTTCCTGCTCTCGTCGTCTGGATGCACGTCGTCTGCCTTCTACGCAGTAGTCATAGACGACAACTTCTCTCAGTGCAAAGAGGGAGTCAAATCCATAACATCGAACATCCCAATGAAATCACCCTTCTTTGCTACAACAAAGAATGTAAACTACCTCCCCAATGTTCTTGCAAAGATGGAGGCCGAAGACAAAGGTGCATTCGCATCTATATGGGTGGACGATGAAGGTTACATTGCAGAAGGTCCAATGGTGAACGTCGCCTTCATCACTCATGATAAAGAGCTCGTCCTGCCACACTTTGACAAGATCCTCAGCGGTTGCACCGCCATGAGGCTGCTCGAACTAGCGCCTAAGCTAGTCGAGCAAGGGCGGTTAAAGGGCATCAGAAAGGGCAATGTGAAAGTGGAAGAAGCCAGAGGCTATGAAGAAATGATGTTTGTAGGAAGCACACTTCCCTTATTGCCAATCATCATATGGGATGAGAAGCCTATTGGAGATGGTAATGCTCTTACACATACAACTCATTGTTTATCTTACACGGATGACATTCGAGTGAGTGATCCGTATAAATGAACGATAGATGCTACACGACTAATCTTTCTGTTCTTGTGTTTCGTTATGCAGGTAAAGTTGGAGAATTGACAATGGCACTTTCAGATTTGCTTTGGGAAGACATGGTTGCTGGCCCGGAAACTCAGCGAGTTCCGGTTCCTTATAAATAGAAATTGTATGAATCTCGTTGAAAGAGTTGGTATCTGAGTTGCTCGCCAATGCAATTATCTCTAGTTGTCAAATAGATTAAACTCACAAAAAGATGTGGTTAAGATTATAAATATTTTGAATAAATTTGGAATGTTGTTTCAAAGTTGCTATGATTTCCTCTGTTTTATCATTTTGCATTACGTTTTAATTTGTATTGAAGGGGAGTTCAAAAAATTTGTATTGAAGGGAATGTGTGGCTTCATTATAATTAGCCATCCTCAAAATTTAAGAGTGGAATCCAAAATTCACAACTCTTTGGAAATTATAGCATCTCCTAGTGCCTCATTGAATTGATTTAAATAACCAATTTAAATATTCATGTACAATAATCTCTTTAAAATAATTAAAAAAAATACAATAATTTTAGCTCTCCATATTTGAAGAGTCAAAACTAACTTTCTAAAATACAATAATATTTTAATTTTTCTAACACTATTTATTCTTGAAAATCTCATTTAAATACTTATTGCTTCAGATCTATAAGATAAATTAAAAGAAAAAAAATAAAATAGAGAAAAATAAAAACATGATAAATAAATATTGGGAAAAGTAAATACAAAGAGTGTCGGAAGTCATTAATAAAATGTCTTTTTATATTTTAAATCATCTCTAAATCAAATAAAAAGTTCTTCAAATTGTAGTGACTCTTGAAAATGCTCTTAGATTTTGAAGTAATAAAATATTATTTCATTCGTTGAATTAAACTGTTCAATTATTACTATATACAATAGGAAAAATATTTTATGATTAATTTTATTGATTTTTAGGGATTACGTAACTTTATAGATAATGTAAATTATAAAATATATCATCTGTATAAATTAATACTTACAATTTTAAAATTAAAATGTATTTTAAAACAATAGAATTAATATGATATTTTTTATTTATTTTTTTTGAGAAATTTATTATGGGATAAAAATGAAGGTGTAAAGTTTTATTGTATATGATAAATAATTTTAATGTTCTTACTATGTTTTTTATTATTATTATTATTATACCCCCCTTATATTTTCTTTCCATGTTCATGATACAAATTTCAATTAATATTTCTTATAGATATAGATAATTCTTAACTTTTAATTTATCTCCTAGTTATTGAAAATATATAAATATAGTAACTTATAATAAAATTATTGAACATTGCAGTGATATTATTGGGTAGAAGATGAAGCGAAAGGTGAGTGGTGAAACGGTAAGCCCAGTCCCACTCAATTGGAACCCAACAGCTTTATTTGAAATTATTAAACTCAAAACTCCCTAAAACAGCAACCAATCTACTGCTCTAAATCGTACTCCATCATACCATCCATCACTCTCTCTCTAGGGTTTCCACAACAATGGCGGCCAAAGGAGGTGGTAGTTTGAGGAAACCTGTGTTTGTGAAGGTGGAAAGCTTGAAACCAGGAACCAATGGCCACAATCTGGTGGTCAAGGTGGTCAACTCCAACACCGTCCTGCAGAAGGGCGCCGCCACCTCCGGAACACCCGCATTGCTGAGTGCCTCGTCGGAGACGATACTGCCTCCATCATCTTCACTGCTCGTAACGATCAAGGTATTTTACTATGTCGTACGGCTCCAAAATGACTGCGTTTTTGTGGTGGGCGAAATGCTTCTGTTGTTGGTTTGGGTGTGATTTTGAAACTACATTGAAGTTTTCGTCATAATCTTAGGTATTGTTGTTAATTGTTATCAATTTGACATTTATATACTGCTTTTGCTAGGTAGGGTAGAAATCATCATGAATGCCACGTGTATTTAGCAAAAGAAAAAAAATATTTTTTTGTTTCAAATTTTATCTACTAACATGAACTTGTGTTGTGAATTGTGAATTACTTGCTTGTTCTAATTTAGTGTGTTAGATGTAATTTTCTCATGTCTTATAATTTTAACTGATGAAGCTCCAATGATATGATACTGATACTGATTTCATGCTATTGAAAGTATATAGCAATTGCTCTAAACAGAAGAATGAATGTGTTTCAGATGTAAACTTTGCTACAAAAACAACAACATAGGAACTACAAAGTGGAACTGATCACAGTCTTCACAGATTGGATTACATTGTGTTGGGATATCAATGGTTTATGATGTAGAGTCTGGAGAATCATAATGTGACATCATTGGGCTTGTGTGTTTGCTACAATTCTCTTGTACGATCCTAGTAGTTTGTGACTTTGTGTCCATCCATTTTGATTGCCTAAATGATTGATGCTGCTTTTGAATTACAGAAGACATTTTAAAGAATTTGACTGCTTGTGTTTCTGATCCCAACTCTGTCTCAAGGTGTCTTGCTCATCCATCATTATGCTTGTTAAATTATGTTAGTTCTCACGAAAGCGCTCATGTTTTGCAGTTTGATCTTTCTTTAAAATTTGAATTCTGTAAAATTTCACCTAGTTGTTCAATTCATAAAAGTGTTGGTTGGTTTGTGTATGCTTAGTTGATTTGGTGAAACCGGGTACTACCGTCATCCTTAGAAACACAAAGATTGACATGTTTAAGGGAACCGTGAGGCTGGCAGTCGACAAATGGGGTCGTATTGAGGTCACTGAACCTGCTACATTCGTGGTGAAAGAAGATAACAATTACTCCCTCGTCGAATACGAACTTGTGAATGTTGCAGATGATCAGTAACTTACAAGTATGGAAAATATGAAATCTAGGACAAAGGTTGTTGTAATGGCTTCACCTGTGGTCTGTTTTGGCTCTTTTGCATAGGGTACATCTTGAAACAAGCCATGAAATGATCTTTTGTTGTGATGATTTTGGCAGGGGAAGCTCTCTGGCACTGTTTGTATCTTGTACAAAACAATCCTATGGAAATATTTATGGCTAATTATTATATATTTAAACCATGTTTAGTGGTTTTAATCAATCTTATTGATTACTTAATTTTGATTACTTAATTTTTAATTTCATCCCAATTTTGCCTACATTGTATACTTCTACTTGATTTGTGTCAAGATCATTTATTCCAAATAGCAATTTTTTTTTTTAATTTTCAATATGAATATTAAATTGTGAAGTGCGTCATGCAGAAAATAAAAATAAATTTTAGTCCCTCTAACTTCCATGTCATTTTAGCATTGGAAGGTGGCCATTTTTGGCATTTTCATGAATATGGGACGTATTTGCAAATAATATTATACTCCCACGTAACTCACTTGGAGTACTTGGTAATGAAGAGGGTTTATGTGATAACGTGACTATTAATATTTCATTTTTGACAAATATCATCTACAATATTATATTAGAAAAATGTTATTTAAAAAAAATAAAAAAATTGGACATTATTTTCCCTACCCTTTAACCCGTCATGCGAATACGAATGTGCATCTACGCGTGTGTATGATCTTACATAGACATTTTTAAGCAGCATATATACGATTCTACGTGACGCTAAATGTGCAACCTACATGCGACCATGTAACGAACGAAAAAAAAAAAGTCCATAAATAGTATATCTTTTAAAAAAAATAAAAAAAATTGGTGGTAATTTTCAGAAAAAATGCTACTCTTTCCTTCTCGAGCAAAGGTGATCGTTTGCTTTTTACACGTAAATTAATGAATATTATTATTGGATAGTTGTAAGTATTATTATTGATAGTTGTAATAAAGAAATATGATGGGTAGTGATGAGTTCTTTATACTAAAAGAAAAAAAAATGAAAATTTTTGAATGAGATGTTCAATATATTAAAATGAAAACCTTTCAGCGAGACGAAGGAAATACTAACTAAAGCATTTTTAAAATTTTTTCTAATGTCAAATTCTCCGGTGCACCCAATGCATAATTCAAAAAAGTCCATAAATAGTAGTATTAAAAAAAATTAAAATAATGGTGGTGTTTTTCAGAATAAATGCTACTCCTTTCTTATGACAAATTCTCCGTGCACGCCAATAAATTCAAATTCATATACCCTAAATACTCACATTTATAACTTATACATTAATAAATAAAAGCATATTAATACATCATACACTAATGAATAATAGTTTATATACTTTGTTTGCTAATTTTTTATTATTTTTCTTTAAAAAAAACTTAATATAAAAAAGTATTATATACTATATATATATATAAACTGAATATAAACTGAGTGCAAGGATTTCAAATCTTCTCTAATACGAGTAAATAAAATTAAAGAGTTCATTGTAGAAATTGAACGCTCCATGATTCCAAAATATTTGTTAATCGAATTATTTTCAAAATTTTATTATCTTTTTGATGATGATAGATGCATGCATGAAGTGATTCGACCTGGACGGATGGATTCGAGGTGTTGAGATTGGTCGAATCAAAGTCGAACCAACTCATTTGAAGAAGGATTCGACCATAGCCTGTAGGTCGAACCGAGGTCGAATCAGTGCACTGGGAGGTGGATTCGACCACGACAACATTGATTCGACCTAAACATTTACTCGAATCAAGGTCGAATCAAAGTAGATTGTGTTCTATAGAGTGATTAGCTTCGTTTTATCTCTTGGATAAGCTGATACACACGTGGATAATGATCATTGGAGACTGAAGAATGATTATAACGTGTTGCATGGCAGCTGGAAGCTTAAAGAAACGTTGAAACTAACTCAACAAATATAACTGCCATAAACTGACAGTTTTGTGGGCAGTTATGATCAGCCGACTTTGAGGCGGTTTAAGAGCAGTTTATCAAGCTACATGAAACCGGCTAGGTAGCTGCATCTCATCTACTAAGTGAGGGCTATCAAGTGGAGGTTTAACCGGATAAAAAGGTTGAAGGAGTAGCATGATATAAGGACTTGAAGTCATCTTGTTGAGAGAGAGTTCAACACTTAGAAAGTTTCACAGTTTCATAGCAAGTTCATTCTCTTGCTTATTCTTTTCGATTCAATCTGTTCTTAGGTGTATTGAATCATCAATAATAAAGTTTCTTCTCCCCAAAGTGGATGTAGGTTATTCATAACCGAACCACTATACATCTTTGTGCAAAAATTTTACTTTCTTTCATTTTTCATATCAAAGAGTGTGTGTGTATTTTCTTGAGAGATTGTGAGGTATTGTGTGAACGAATCACGTCACTTTTAAATAAAATTTCGGAAATAAAATAATAAATAAATACTTCATTCAATGTTATGAAATACTTTGCATTTTACTTATTTGTCCCAATATAATTATGAGATAGTAACTATTAGACAGCATGTATATTTCAAATTTACCGTCAGATACATACCACCCTTAATCGGATCGTCATTTTGACGATGCTTTAAG
Organism: Pogostemon cablin; assembly: GCA_023678885.1. NCBI lineage: Eukaryota > Viridiplantae > Streptophyta > Magnoliopsida > Lamiales > Lamiaceae > Pogostemon > Pogostemon cablin. The sequence goes on from CM042971.1 coordinate 30,570,913, forward strand.
GGTTGTAATGGAGAATCGAATTTGCTTCTTTAATCTTCTTCAATTTCTTGATTTCACGTAGAAACGGAAACATATATATTGGGATTGGGATCATATTGAACTAAAGTCATATGGGTAATTCAACCTATAATTTTATATCTATGAGTTTTTTTTATGTATCTTGTAGAAATTAAGATATTAAGTATATTATATTAAATAGTAAATATTTCTAACTTTTAAATTATAAGCTATACTACGACTCCACGAGGGATGATGGCGGCCCGACTATATTCAAAACTCAAAAGGCAAATATGTATTACATCATGTAATATGCAGGATGATGGGCGGCCCGACTATATTCAAAAGATAAAGATGTGTTACACCAGTAATATTCAAGTAGTTTCCTAAGATAAATAAAAAGTTATTAATATTTTAATAAAAAAATAAATATTTAATTAATAAAAAATAATAATGATGAAGCAAATTATTTTATACAAATACTAATATATAGTATAAATAAAAAGTAATAATATTTTAAAAAGAGAAATATAATTTTAATAAAAAATAATAATTAATTAAAAAAAAAAGGTGAAATAATATATTTGTGAAACGATATGAACAAGAATGCCTTTTCAAAATTGGAGATGCTTCACGTCTTACTTTAATGAACAAGTGGTTGAGGTACAAAATTTCAAACAAATTAGATAGGCTCTTCAAGTCAAACATCAACTAAATCACTATTGCAACAATATAATGTCAAAACTATTATGTCATATTTTCTTATATATCAACTTTAAGCCAAAATATCACTTTATCATTCTTTGTCAAAAGTCTAACCTCTTATGAAATAAATACTATAGACATATGAGTTTATTTTATAAAAAAATGGTTTAACATGGAATTGGACCACAAATTATTAAAATAAAATTTAGATGATTCTAGGATGCACCTGCTATATCAGATTATTGATGGATATTGGGGATTTATAGGATTTGGTGGGTAGTTATTTTATTTAATTTTTAATAATTTTATTTAATTTAATCGTGAGAATTAATTTAAAATTATCGTGTGCAATGTAATGGGACTCATAAATTTTTACATAATAAATTATGATAAACCCAAGTTTTTATTTTTAAAATCTATACCTAAGTTTTAAAAACCACCACTATATAAACCTATATTCATTCTTATTCATAAATTAATACATTTTCTCTATTTATATTTCTTTTCTCATTTGTATTTTTTTTATATAAATTAGTATATTTTTACACATTGATTTACATTGATTTAATATAAAGTTAAAATTTATCCTACCAAAAGTTCAAACCAAACATATATTAACTATATACAATAACTATTGTTTTCAGATCCAAAAAACCCAAATCAAACAATACCTAATAAATTATTATTCCTTAAAAATTCATGATACATTGGAAATTTAACTCTCTTTTTTTTTTTTGTCTTTTACGTGAGTAATCATCTTTCATATGAAAAGGTTAAAAAAAATCATATTGAAGGTTAAAATTTATTGATTCAATTTCACAACCATTACAAACTTCATTTGCATACATGTATTAAAAGTTTTTAAAGAAAAATAATATCCACTTTGAGAAGCTTTAAAAAATGAGGGAGCCTCCCATAAAACCAATTTTATGTAAAAATTTTGTGGTCTTCTCAAATTTTTTAAAGATTAATTATAATTACAATTTTAAATTAATACTAAATTTTATGAGTAAATTAATATTTAAAAAATACCTTCACATACACTTTGTTTAGAAAACATTCTATGAATTGAGAATTTGTACTTCCAAAGTTCTATTAAAAATAATGAAATAAAATAAAATAAAAATTTGCATGTTTCTGAGCACAGAGTACGTCTAGATCCGACGACTTCAGAAAGTTATACTATTTAGCATTTAATATTAAATGCCATATCTTTTAGTATAAAAAATTATACTCGGAAAAAAATCTTATTACAATATTAATAATCCCTCCGTCCCATAGAAGTTGATAAACTTTCCTTTTTGGTTTGTCCCACTAAATTTGACACATTTCTTTTTTAATACATAGGACCCACACAAAAACAATTAATCTATTCTCATGGTAACTACATATCACCTCTAATATAATTATTCACTACACATTAAATATTATTTCCCTCACTTCACTTTACGTTAAATTATTATACTCCTTAATCTCCGTGCTCAAAAAAAATATACCAAATTCTCCTGAATGGAGAGAGTATTATTTATTTCAACTGACTCTTTCATTGAAGAATATTACTCTTATAAATTAAAGTGTAGTATATTCTTTTGCATAAAATATTATACCTTTAAACGTCTTGTGCGTCCGAGCGCACAAGAAACCAACTCTTAAAAAAAAGTCATATTTATTATTATTATTATTGTTGTTGTTCTTATATATAAATCGGTAAAAATAAATTTTGTTAATTTTATTAGGTATGATAAGTACCTAAACAAAAACTCCTGTGCACCCAGGCGCGCGGAACATATTACGTGCGCCTTTAGAATTTTGTATTAAATTGTATACCTTTTAGTATATAGATGTGTATCCTTTATTTTCTAAAGAAAATTATTGTGTATATATGGGCGCATGAACAACACTTCGTGCGCCTTTAGAATTTTGTGTTAAATTGTATATCATTTAGTATAAAAATGTGTACCCTTTATTTTCTATAAAAAATATTAATAAAAGTGTATATCCTTTAGAACAAAATGATGTACCTTTTATTAATTAAAGTGTATACCCTTTAGACCAAAGCAATGTACCCTTACCTATAATACTAAATTTCTAAAGGTGCACTGAATGTGTTCCCGTGTGCCCGGGCGCACGCAAGCCTCACTCAAGTACCTATTAATATTACAATGGGGGCGGCTATTTGCACCCCCAAAATTACTTAATGTACCCCATTTTTTAAATATATCCCAATATTTTACTAATATATATATATATAAACATTACTAAATGCACCTCAATTAAGACTATTATACCCTTTTCTCTTTATCTTTATTTTCTTAAAAAAGATTACATTAAGCCACCGGCTCGATAACTCATCGTCGGCGCTGGATTGCAAGGAATGAATATTGGACGATCTGTATTTACTTGGAAGATAACATCGTTTTGTTGCTCATCATTAATTGGAAGGGCAGATTCCGAAAAAGAGCGATCTACACATGATGCGTAGTGCGTGAATCCAATTTGTCACCAATATGATTAAATCTAGTGATCCACTGCACATTCTTCAAATTCGATAAGAAATCAAGAAATATCGAAGGCGCTTTATATATTGTATAAATGTAGCGATTTGCGTATATCATCGTTTTTGTATATTTCGTGATTTAATAAAACAAGACCAATGCATAGGAAAATTCCACATAATGTACGGAGAAAAGTAATGGAATCATAAGGGATTGTTATTTATTTTTTTTTTTTTGCCGTTGTAAAATGAATGCCATTATTACTTGCAGAATTATGGGTTTTGATCATCCTCTATGCTCAATTACCATCCATGTCAAAAGTCTTAGATAGCGTGAAGGTTCATTGACTGATGATCTTTGATGTTCAAGATAGTATGTGATTCGGGAGAGATTTCTTATAGGAAGAGATTTTACACTCCCAGTAAGATTTCATTTATCATTCACAAGCAGCCATCCATGCATGTCGTCGTCATTGGTGTGAAACGGTGAGTGAAGATGGAGCTTTATTTTTAGTTAATTTTAATTTAATTATATATTTTAGAAGGATATTTATGTCTTATTATTTAAGGATATTTTAGTCTTTAACACAAATGGGGTACGCCAAGTAGTTTCGGGGTGCGAATAGCCGCCCCCTGTTACAATAAGATCACCACACCAAACCCTCGCTATTTAAAACCATTAAAATAAAACCAACAATTACATTTATTTAAAAACTAACTGCCTAGCACCTTGCATTCTATGATCGATTTTCTCAATTCAGCTTCAAAATCAAGTATTTAATTCAACAAGTATTTTATTCAGCTCCAAAATCAAGTATTTAATTAATTAAGTATTTTTGTTCACTTTAAGCTCTTTGTTACGAAAGAGAACATTGTTCTTTGCTTTTCACAATAGTCACGTCACACACCCCTAAATACATATAGTCACTATCAGTTGCGGACGCAAGAATTTAGGACAAGGGGGCCCGATTTCTTAGTATCGTAATATATCCGTCCCAAATTCAAATACACATTTACTATTTATGTGAATATTAGTAAAAGTAACTCTTAACTTACTTTTGTACTTTAATATTTTTACTTAAATAAATTGTAAATTAGAAAACAAAGGATAAATAATTTTATTACAAAAGAAAAAATAATAATAATAACAAATTTGCTCAAAATAAAAGGGAACATTGTTCTTTGCTTTTCACAATAGTCACGTCACACACCCCTAAATACATATAGTCACTATCAGTTGCGGACGCAAGAATTTAGGACAAGGGGGCCCGATTTCTTAGTATCGTAATATATCCGTCCCAAATTCAAATACACATTTACTATTTATGTGAATATTAGTAAAAGTAACTCTTAACTTACTTTTGTACTTTAATATTTTTACTTAAATAAATTGTAAATTAGAAAACAAAGGATAAATAATTTTATTACAAAAGAAAAAATAATAATAATAACAAATTTGCTCAAAATAAAAGGGAAAAAATGATAATAGAAATGGTTGCGATCAAGGAAATTCGAACCAATGACCGACCATTAGAAATGGAATGGTGTGTCCTATCCACTAGGCTACACAGACATACAATAATTTTTTCTATATATATACTAGTTATTGTTAAATTCTCAGGGGTCCAGTGCCCCTGGGCCCAATGTAGGTCCGCCCATGGTCACTATACTATCTTTTCTTTCACTAAAGATCGAATTAAGTGAAGGATTAGAGGGTGAGATTGTTTTCAACATTGGTCCAACTTATAAAGCTCTAACTAACTTTGGTTTTTCCACTTCTCTAGATTCAATATCAATCTTTTAACAGTCTGATTATTCTAATTAATTCGTAAAATTAGTTAATTTCATTTGAACAAAACAAATACTAGTAATTACCACAAGATCAAATACTAACTAAAACCTACAAATTGATGTAATAAAGATTTTTTTTTTCCTTCTAACAAAGATCTATAATGAATTTTAAAGACTAATCAAAACCCACAATTAATTTATCTAAGTCAAAGCCTCCATTAGAATTACAAATTAAGTCTTGGTAAATTTCGATGTGAGAGAAAAATGAAGTATTTGACTTAATTAAAAGTGCTTAATAGTGATATTTAATGCCCTGTTTGGGTGCATTGCACTGAGACAACTCTTGTTTTATTATAATAATTGTTATTACCCGATTTGTTATCCTAATTCCCGTTTGAGATAATTTGGATTCAATTTTTTAAATATAACTTTCTAATTTGGTCTATTTCAAATGTGTTTTGTACGATGATGTTGTGAGTATGTGAGCTAACGTTGCACCACCTTCAGTAAGTATAATGGAACAATTTAACGATAACTTATTGTGGGATAGTTTTAATTTTTTTTTTATAATAGATGTATATGTTTACGGTTTTTTTTTTTTTTTAATGACAAACGACTACTCTTCTGTATTAAATCTCTTTCAAGAAAGAGCAACACTTGTTATTTTGAAGAGGAATATTTAACACATATCGGATTTTCTGTGTCATTTTCGTACATTATTTTTGGTATCATGTGAGTGTGGAAAGAAATCAAATCATTTCCCTTAAATTATGTTTAAATTTTTTTTTAAGGTATAGTTTCAATTACTCTCCTACATATTCATTCAACAGTGACATAAAAGATTATATGTTAAAATGACATAGAGAATTCGAATCATAACATGTATAAAAGTACCATTTTTGAAAATAGGACACGCACACCTGATTCTCACACTGTAATTATATGTATTAAAAACCATAAATATGGTAGTGTTTATCCATATCATTACATTATCTTAATTAGAAAAATAAGTGATGAAACATTCAATGTTGCAATGCAAACATACCTAAGTTCATGCTCCAAATCTGGAGCTGGCCCTGAATTTTGTTATTTTAAGTAGTTATTAGATAAAAGGATATGCTTTTTTAAACAGATAATATTTTCTCCCTCCCCCTAAATTAAATATTCTTAACTCTAATTTGTAGGACCAAAGCCACGTGATCATTCCCTAATTAAATGTATTTTATATTTTACTCCATAATACCTAATTCCAGTTACAAATATAAAAATAAAGGTCATTTGTAAATAAAAGGGAAAAAACTTGTGAAAAATTGTATTTCGAAATATGAGTTTTATGAGATGAATAATACTAATTGATAACATTTTTAATAAAAAAAATTGTACATGATCGATAAAAAATGATAATGATCTAATTAAATTAGATCATGAACAATTAAAAAAAATTAGTCTGGTGTGAATCCTATTTTTGAAAAAATAAATAAAAAATATTTAATATATTAAAAATTACTCTTTGAAAGAGTAATAGTTTATCTCTCTAAAGAGTAATTTTTCATGTATTAAATAGTAATCGATATATTAGAGTTTACAATAATTTAAATAATAATCTTTTTGTTTAAAAAATAATAATTCATATCTCTTAAATTTTCATTATTTATTAATTGAAAGTAGAATAACATCTTTATTAAGTAATATTCACTGGCCTATAATAAAATTCTAGATACTACGAGATTGTTTTGAAAAAAAAAAAATTAGTAACTTATTTACTACTCCCTCAATTCATACTTATCTTCACACTTTTCGTTTTCGTCCGTCCCACACTTATGTTCACCACTTAAAAAATAAAACTTCACATTAACCAACAACCTCAAAAGTAATATAATTTCAAAAATATCACTCTCATCTAACATACATAACATATTTTATAATTTATATATTATTTAAAAATACCACAATACCCCTCAAAAGTCAATAAAGTTTGTCAAAAAGTAAATTTTCTTAAGTTATACTCTTTATCCTACTTGTTAACCCGAATTCAATTCAATTAACAAACATTCATATAAGACGGTTCTAATAAGACTTCGAAATCCCTTCACTTAGAATTATAACAATGAACCCTGCTCATTAGTAAACGCTACCGTGTTGGTGAATTTAACTCCGGAACGGAGGGAGTATAAGAGTAGCTTGCATGGTATTTATAAGTAATATTAAAATAAAAATCTAAAATAGTCTCTGGCAGACTTGCTTGAAAATAAATTGTTTTAACATAACATGACATGTATTAATAAAGTTAAATTTAGGGGATAAAATTCATTTACGAGATATCAACTCGAAGAAATAAGCAACAGCATGTCTAGGGGTGTGAATTTTACCCGCATATGCGGGTATCCGCTGGATAATATCCTATCGGGTGAGGGTAGGGTATAATATTTTCGAGTTTAAAGTAGGGTTGTACCCGCCCCGCATGAAAACTTTAAGGGTAAGGGTAGAGTATAGATTTTGTAAAATACCCGATTATCCATTTATTTATTACATATTATATAATTATATATTAACCATATTACATATATTATAATATATATTGTATATTTATATAATAACATATTTATTATATACATAAACTTGATTCCATGCATTTGTAGTTAATTTGTTAAGCATTATTGCATTAGTTTGTATTTTTATTTATTTTAGGTTTTAATTGTGTTACAATATTGTGTAAGGTGAAAGTTAATCGATTACTCCCTCCGTCCCATTTCAGATGACACACTTTTCATTTTGGATTGTCCCACAAAAGTTTGCACCTTCCAAAAAAAGCAAAAAGTCAAACACAATCATCCTTTCCCATTCACTTTATTTACAAAAAAACCACCCCTACCTAACTCACCTAACATACTTTATCATTTATTTATTACCCATAAAATACCATAATACCCATAAAAGTTATCACTTTCTTAATCTCCGTGCCGGAAAGAGGTGTGCAGTCTTTTCCGGGACGGAGGGAATATATTTTAAAATTATTGAATCTCATAATATGTTGTATTGATAATGATTTATTTTTATTTTTTTTAAATGTCAGATTTGGGTCATATATGTGGTATAGGATAAATCGAGCTTTTACAAGTAGAGTAGGACAAAATAGACTATTCGAATTATTTTTTTTTTAAATTGCGGATAACCGTTTACCCGCGGATTATTCGCGTACCCGATGGACAATATCCGCACCCTACCCGATGATATATTTTAGGGTAATAGGGTAGGGTAAGGGTATGAAAACATGATTGCGGGTAGTATGCGGAGTAAGCGTACCCGTACCCTACCCTATCCATTTACACCCCTAAACATGTCATCTTAAAAGGGAGAGAGATAAAAAAAAAGGTAAAATTCAAGAAATACTTAGGAAGGTGGTAATTAAAAATCATATTTTATTAATGATATCATTAAAGAGCTGGCGGTGGTCTAAATTCATTTAAATCCCTATTTTAGTTTCCATATTATAAATATACATACATAATACATACGTCCACTTAATACCACATCTCTCTCTTAATTCAACTTCAGTTCTCCACTCACGATGAATCTTCAACAGTCGCAGAATCAAAAAACCCTAAAACGGCGGCTAAGCCAGGAGCAAGTTCGGCTCCTGGAAGCCAGCTTCAAAGCCGCCAAAAAGCTGGAGCCGGACCGCAAGCTGAAGCTGGCGCGTGAGCTCGGCGTCCCTCCCAGAAAGATTGCGATTTGGTACCAGAACAAGAGGGCCCGCTGGAGGAACCAGACGCTGGAGCTCGGCTACGGCTCGCTTAAGGTAAGGCTCGACGTGGCTCTAGCCGAACAAAGGAAGCTGGAAGAGGAAGCCGAGAATCTGCGACGAGAGCTTAAACGGGCTCGGGATATGCTAGCAACCTACAAATGGGCCCCGGCCCAATTACAGGCCCAACAGCCCTGCGCCCCTCCGGTTCAGTCTCTCTCAAGTTTGTGCGATGATGGAGTAGTGATCAGTGGGATGAACGATGACGTGGCCAACGGTGGAGCAACCTTGCCGTTTGGGGAGGTTTATGGTTGTTTGATGTTCTAATTAACTAATTTCTGATTTATTATATTGGTGTGACATTATTAATTAGAATATGTATATTACTATAATATAGTATTAATTAAGTCTAAATTAATATGAGATTAATTAATTAGAAGAAATGAAATTAGCAGGATTTCCAATTGGGTTGGAACATAGGTGCATGCATGTACGAATAATCACGAATAATATACCAAGTCTATGATGATGAATGTAAAAACAAAATTTAATGCGTTATTATATATTAATAATATATTATTAATAGTGCATTTAATATACTTGACTTGATGTGTTCAATTTTATAGAAATTAACTAAGCATTAAAACAATCAGAATTGTAGGATTTGCTAAGTTGAATGTCAAGTTCTTACTATAAATGGCTTTATGTTCGATTATATTTTTGTTATATTAATTTCTTTTTTTCATTTTTATTTCTATGTTTCCCATTGCATGCACTCGTATTTCGTTATATTACAGCATCATGTACATAAAATTATAGAAAGAGTTATAAGGTTAATAATGACAGGACACACCCTTTCATAGCTTTATCTATGGAAGTTATATACTTTTAACATCAACAAAAGCTTGACACTTGGTGTTGGTTACATGGGTAAATATCATCATTATCTCATACTTAATTATTTTTTACATGTGTGACAACGATAAAATTATTTTACATTTTCATAATTAGTGATATATTATTTTTTATTACAGATCATGTCATCATTTTTTTAAAAATAATATTACTTTTCATTTGTACTACAAATTGTTCATAAAATAGTTTAAAACACCACTATCACTTTCATCAACTGAACTTTTAACTATAAAAGTTAATTCTGTGGACTTCCGTGAAATGATCTCGCTCAATCATTCACCTTCTTGGTAAATATTTTTCTTATTCCTAAAAACCACAGTGGTTAACACAACTAGAAGTCAAATCAAGTAGTGCATTTTATACTGGGAATTTTTTTATAAGAACGGCTATTATTTTCAGAAGTACTGTAAATAACAACTCTAGTTAGCTTATATTTTGTCTTAATAATATTGTAAATAAAGAGATTTTGCAATTAATACTTTATTTTTATTTTTATCATTGAACTAGAAATAATGATCCCAAATAAGAAAAAAATGGGTGTGCAACTAAAATTGTGAATAAAGAAGAGTGAAAATATGTGTTTAAATGTGTATGGGGGAACAAATAAGGATATATATGAATTAATTATTTGATAAGACGGTAATGCCCTGAGTCGATGGACCTTATATAATCTACTACTCCTTATATTCTTAGTAAATACTATCTCCGCCCGCCTCAAAGGTATACATTTTGTTATTTTGGGCGTTCACATCAAAAGTATACATTTCTCTTTTTAAACACATTAGATCCACACACATTACTAATATATTTAATGTATAGATCCCACACATCTCACTAATACAACTACCTATTACACATTAAATAACAAAATGTAGTATATATATTTGGAGGGAGTACTACATAAACTCTAAAAAGATAGGATTTAATCTAATATTCCTTCGAATATCACTTCCGTTTATTGTTAGATGTTGTTTAATTTTTTTTTTTAATCAATTTTGTTGATTTTAGTGGAGATTGAAGTATTTTTAGGTATTAATATATATATACTCCCTCCGTCCCATACTAAGAGGGTATTTTTCTTTTTGGCACGTGGATTAAGGAGTATTATTATTTAATGTGTAGTGGGTAGTTGTATTAGTGGGAGTGTGGTCTCATATTTTAATTGTATTAGTAGGTGTATGTGGGTCTCATGTGTATAAAAAATGAAAGAGAACTCTTTGGGTGGGACGCCCAAAATGGAAAAAAATTCTCTTTAAAGGGAACGGAGGGAGTATAATCTAAGAGATTTATGGGGTTAATGAAAGTGAAACTTTTTTATTACCCTACATTGTAATTGGATATTAGAGAATCAAGATTTATTAATCATTTTCATTGATATATTAACTGCTCCGTAAACCCTAGTGTGAGACAGTTTAACAGAAAGAATTTTATGAGATAGATAAAAAATGATAATATTTTACTCCATAAAAAGTAATATCCTGATAAAAAATGATAATGGTGTAATAAATTATTTTGTAAACAATATGTATTACAAATAAAATATTATCACATTTTAATAAAAAGTTAAAAAGTAATAATTATTTAAAAAAAATAAAACGGTCTCACCGGTATATACAAATGTTGCCCTAACTATACATGACTCTATAATCACAATCACTTTCATTTCCATTGTTCTCTTGATGATGCCATTATCTCCATTTTCAAATTTTAACAAAGCACCCTAAATTCATTATTTATTCCTCATACCAAAACAACAGTACAGGGCTTCCAAATCATGTGTCCACACCAACTTGTTGCCAACCCAATTTGTTTTAGGAAACATTTTATTTGGGCATTTCCAACCGGTGGGCCTCCACAAAAGAACATATTGGTGTGCTTGTGGGCTTTTTTTTATTATTATTATTATTACATTCAGAACAACAAAATGTATATGGAGATACAGTAAGGTTAGATTGATAAGAAAAACAACCATAGTTTGTAATTTTTTTATTTTTTATTTTTTTACACAGCGTAATAGAGGAAAGGCCGTAACAATCAAATTACGTGTCTGAAAATTGTGAATGATGCGTAAAAAATAAAAAGTGACATTCTTAAAAACAAATTATGTTGAGTGATATTCTTCAAATCAACATAATATATTACATTTTTTAAGAAGTTTTATTATTATTATTATTATTTTTTATTTAAACCTGAAAAACAGTGTAATTGTTTATTTGATGTATGAGATATTTTGTATATCGAAAGTTTTTCAAATAAATGCCCCGTATTTATTGTATATCTTAATTTTAGGTGTTAGAACCTAGTGTGTGTACATAGTGGAATATGTACATTGTTATACAGAATGCTGGAACAAAAACAGTAACAGTGCACAGCGGAACTTAAAAGGAGAGAATAACACATAGAGTTTTCAAAACTTTCTATTGGGTGTTTCACAGGGCAAAATACATATCATAATAGACATGTTCATAAACAAATACAAGTAGACTCTTGACAAGATTACTTGAACATCTATACACTTCAAAGAAGTGAAAAACACCGAGAACTAGGATTCTATCCTATAACAACAATTATCCCAAATGTTGATAACACACAACTTAAGAGACAAGTCTCCCGACTCTCTACTCTTGAGTACAAACAGGATAGAACCAAAATCTCAACCGAAAACTCTCCTCAAGTATGTATCAAAAATACTCTACCAAATCTCTGTCTAACTTCACCAACAATGGCTATTATTTATAGAAAAAATATCGGTGGATAAAGTTTAAAGGGAGTTGCGGCAGTTCATTCTTCAACATTTGAAATATCCGCGCATACTTGAATTCTCCGCCAAGAAAACTCCCAAAATTCAAAAATATAATCCAGGCAGATATATATCCAGCATTTGAAATTTAAATCTCATGGTTATCTAACTGTTGATCCTTATCCAAAGATATCACCGGATATATTGTACCAAAAGATGAAACAACCTGAAATAATACAAACAAGAAAACACGAAAAGGCAAAAACAATAACAAATGAAGTAAAAAACACACCATGTCAACAATCTCCCCATTTTTTTGCCTTTCTTCACAAGCACAACAAAAACAGAGAGCAACAACAACTAGACACAACAAGAAGAGATAAGATAAAAACAAAAACATCAAAACAAAGAAGACGAAGAACTAAAGTAACACTTCCTCTGAATACAAACTACTAAAACTCCCAACTACCCCTGACTGCAAGCACCTAAACAAGTATCATCAGCCACTTTCATCACCATCATCAGCTTGCCTAGAAGTACCAACATCATCAACTGCTCTGTCTTCATCCGTGCCAGCAGCATCATCATCTCTCCCTGCTTGAGAAGAAAGCAGATCCTCCCAATTCTGCAACAAGGTTCTAAGTTGGCGAATGTGTGTGCGAATAAAAACTGTAGGAATCAACACATGGCCTGGAAACGACCCAATAGGAGCAGAAGCCGCATGTGGAGTTCTATGAAAATCATGTATCCTATCAATACCAAACAACCTAGGAGAGATGACTATATCATGAAGAGTTTTAGAGAACAAATCTCCAGGTTTGGTCTGAAACTTCTGCTTCAACAGCATACCAAATACCAATGCAGAAAACAAAATAGAACCAGATTTCCTCGAACGCTGAACAACCCGAGACATGACCCGAAATACTATGCCTCCCAGATTAACTTTAGATTGTACCCCAACTTGTACAACAAGAGTGCCTGTTCAGAGGTTACTGTGGTATTGTTGGAAGAAGGAAGCCAATTCTGACACATTATTTTGTGCAAAGTCCCAAAAGTAGTGGTTAGTTTGGAAGCAGGAAATACAGGCTTCCAAACCGCCAATTTACCTCCTGTGATCTCACTGGTAACATCATCACTTTGATCAACGACATCCTTCTCCCCCTCAATCTCATAATCAAGAAACTCATTGATGGCACTAGAAGAGAAATAAAAAACTGACATACGCACATAAACTTTTCCAAACCTCTTCGACCGAATGTCTTTAAAACAGGGCTCAATGTTGGAGTATGCTTCACAAATAATAGCAGGAACATATGGAGCGACATACGTCACACTGCCCATTAAACCACGATCAGCCAAATACCTAACCATCCCATATTCCTCAAAATTCTTAACACCAATCTTGCGATCATCTATAAAGGGTTTCTTTATGAGATTCTCATACTTTTTCTCAGAGTGAGAAAAGTAAAATGGACGAGGATTCTCTGTAGAAAATCAGAAGTAGATGAACAAACAGAACCTGATGAAGAAAACTTTCCCGTATGAGATTTAGTGGCATCAGATGAAGAATCGTCAGAAAGAACACCTGATGAGGCAACATTCGCAGCAGCATAGTCTGAAATCTTATTCTTACCTTTCTTCTTGGGAACTGATGGTCGTACATCTTTACCCCGTGATGCAGATCTAGTGGAGACACATACGGAATCAGTTGGTTGTACTGCAGAAGAAGTACCAGAGGAACTGACTTTCTTCTTCTTTGAGACAGTGCCAGATGAACTTGCTTGTTTCCTTTTCATAGAGGTATCTCTAGGGGTACCAGGATGTGTCTTCATTGATTTGGTTCCAGATGAACCAATTTTCACCCCTTGAGACTGCCGTTTCTTGAATGACACTTTAGTTGTGGCATCAGATTTTGGAACATTTGACATAACTAATGAGGACTTGCTCAGAACCTCATCTGAAATTCTCAGTTCTGCCCCATCAATGTCAGAAGCAGCTTTGTTCAAATATTCCACAAAAGTTGCGAGTGACTTATCAAGATCATCATCATCTTCATCAACCAACTTACATGATCTTGGAGACTTTGGAGACTGTTGTACACCCAATGGTTCTGGTGAAGATGGAGCAACATACTCGGATATAAACTCCTCCGTATTTCCAGAAGATTCCGAATCTCCAAGAGAGAGAGGATTTGCAGCACGCCTCGATTCATTAGGATCAATCGTGACTTCATTTCCTGTGTAATTTGGCTTAGGCCCTCTTCGTGCCATAATTCTTCCAGATCTTCTAGTACCTGAAGAAATTGGATCTGGAGAGTTCCCTTTGGACTTACCACTGTGAGAACAAGAGGGACCAGAAGACCGTTCCTTTGGACTGACTGCAGAAGAACCAACATTGCCTTTACTCTTGTGATCCCTGATCTGACTAGAAAACGATGGATGAGGTACCTGCGGTGACTCAGGAATAGCAGGGTTCTCAGGGTGAACAATGTCAGAAGTATCAGGAACATACATGGCTAGAGGCACTGGCTAGGGATAGGATCATCAGAAGGAGCGGCCATGGAGGAAGACGTGATATCGGTGAAGGAAATGGAATGTGGAAGGTTTGGAGGATCTGCAGAGATGGGAGAACCAAGAGAAAAAAGAAATGAAGAGGATGACTCTTGATTGTTGGATATTTTGATGGACAACTCAAAACCCAATGATGTCAGTTACAAATTACAAGAGAGAGAGAGAAAGAACTGCACACTTAACGAAGTAAAGTGATAATTCAAAAAAAATAAAGAGACATATAGATATATAAGGAGAGAACAAAGGAAGAAGTTAACAAGGATGTGAAAGTTATAAAAAACACGATCACATGAGAAACAACTGCAAGATATAACACACGAAGCCTAAGAACAAAAATAAAGAAACAAGAAAAAAAGAAAAAAATGATGATATATATATATATATACATATTTTCAGATTGCAAAAGATATTATTCTGAATTTTTTATTTTTTATTTTTTACACGGCACACACATACCTAACGTACTTTGCTAGTACGGATGATATTTTTAAGGAAAATATTCAATCATTTTAAAGAGACGATCACGTATGCAGCTACGGATAAAAAGAACATTCCTTGAGATATAAGATTTTTAACATGACTATTTCATCTCAATATCATCAATTTTTCATAATTTTTTTTTTGTCTTTTTCAATAATATAGTATGTGTCCAGAGAGATAGAAAATCCCATACTATATTTTGTAATTTAAAAAGAATATTGTATATATCATCATATCCACAAGCATACGAACATACTATATATAATAAAACAAGGAAAGAAACAACTCAGCACATACACACACCGAGAGACTTCCGTAAGGAAGTGAATCTCTGAAAATCAAGGGCTTTGGTAAAAATATCAGCTAATTGTTTCTTCGTAGAGATATATTCCAACTTAACCACATTTTGCTCAACTAAATCACGTATAAAATGATGAGGAATGTCTATATGTTTTATGCGATAATGTTGAACAGGATTTTTAGAAATATTAATTGCACTTGAATTATCACAGTACACGATAAGCACAATACTCTCATACCCGTAATCATGCAATATTTTTTTGAGCCATATGAGTTGAGTGCAACAACATCCAAGAGCAACGTACTCAGATTCAAATGTGGATAAGGAAACACAGTTTTGCTTTCTGCAATGCCAAGAGATAAGATTATTTCCAAGGAAAAAACAACCACCGCTGGTACTCTTCCGATCGTTCACATTCCCTGCCCAATCAGAGTCACTGAATCCAACAAGTTCAACATTTGTATTACGCGAGAAATATATACCAAATTCCAAGGTACCAAACACATATTGTATAATTATATTCACAACTTGTAAGTGTGACGCTCTTGGATTTGACTGATAGCGAGCATATACCCCAACACTGTGCACAATATCTGGATGACTAGCCGTTAAAAATAATAAGCTTCCAATCATAGATCGATACATAGACTCATCTATCTTTTCTCCATTCTCATCCTTACTCAGCTTCTGTGAGGATCCCATGGGAGTACGTGCACTTTTCGCATTTTCTAGACCAAAACGCTTAACAAGATTACTAGCATACTTCAACTGAGAAAAGAAAATTCCTTCATGTGATTGTCGAACTTGCATACCAAGGAAAAAGTTTAGATCATAGACAAGACTCATTTCAAAAGTGTTTGTCATGGCAGTCACAAAAAAGTCATTCAACCTAGAAGACGTAGACCCAAAAACAATATCATCAACATAGATTTGAGAAACAAGAATATCACCCTTTTCATGCTTAATGAACAATGCACGATCCACCATGCCTCTAGAAAAACTAAACTCTAGAAGAAATTTAGTTAAATGACCATACCATGTACGAGGTGCTTGTTTTAAACAATAGAGATCCTTTTTCAACCTAAATACATGTAATGGCTTAGAGGAATCCTCAAACCCTTTAGGTTGTTCAACATACACTTCTTCATTCAACACACCATTCAAAAAAACACCCTTGACATCCATCTGAAATAACTTGATTTTGAGAAAACAAGCAATCGCAAAGACAAATCTAATAGATTCTATTCGAGCAACTGGAGAAAATGTATCATCAAAATCAACCCCTTCAACCTGAGTATAGCCCTGAGATACCAACCTAGCCATGTTTCGAACAATCTTACCACATTCATCAGATTTATGTTTTAAAATCCACTTAGTGTCTATGACGTTCTTATTAGTAGGTCTTGGAACTAAGAACCAAACATCATTTTTAACAAATTGATTTAACTCCTCACGCATGGCCTCTATCCAGAACTCATCTTTCAGGGCTTCATTCACATTTTTTTATTCTTGCAAAGACACAAAACACCCTATGTCTATAAAATTTATCAAGGAAGACATACTCACATAACCTGACAGATCGTCAAATGTAATTGATGACAAACAGGATGGTTGAACCATATTTCTATAATCCACCGGTTCCTTTCGACGAGTAACAATACCTTCAGTTGAATCTCCTATTATGAGGGATGATGGATGATTCTTCTGAATCCTTCTTGAAGGTTAATTTCTTGAACACTTGAAAGTGTCATCTGTACCCTCTGGAGTTTTTGAAGCTGAAGATGTTGCTTCACTTGTTCCATCATCCTAGACAACATTCTGTTCTTGTACGTCATCATCAAGATTTCTCCAGGTATCTACAAGATCTGCATCAACTGTCTCCTCTGTCATACCTCAAAGACTTTCCACTTCAACGGGACCCATCAAATCCATATGAATAAGTTCTAGACAACAAAAAGTGGAACAATGAGACAATATTCTGTGAGACACATGAGTTTGCTTACCATGCATACAAGGACCACATACATGTTTCTCTTGAAATGACAAACTAGGAACTCCTCTAACAACATTATTCTTAGCAAGCTTTCTCAAACTTTTATAATTCACATGTCCAAGTTTGAAATGCCAAACCACAGATTCATCAATGCATGAATTTAAACAAGTAACATGGGATTGAATCAAATAGCAATTGTCACTAGAACGCTTACCAATCATAATACACACATTTTTACTATTCAACACTTGACAAGAATTTTTATCAAACATCACATGAAGTTTGTCATCACATAACTGACTTATACTAATAAGATTAGCATACAATCCTTCGACGTGAAGTACATTAGATAATTTAGGAAAACCTTTAACACTCAGACTTCCTTTTCCAACAATCTTTCCTTTTGCTCCTCCTCCAAATGTGACATTACCCCCATCTACTACTTGATAATCCTTCAAATTCTCCATAGATCCGGTCATGTGCCGCGAACATCCACTATCAAAGTACCAGCAACCCAGAACTGTAGCTTTCAAAGAAGTACAAATCATATTACACAAAACCTTTTGATCAGCAAAATTTTCTTTGCGATGTTTCACAGAATGTTCCAATTTCACATAAAACAATTTCTTATGCAGAAGATCTTTCTGAAACTTAAAACAAAAAGGTTTTGTATGTCCAAGAGAGAAGCAATAATGACACACAAAACTCTTTTTCTGATTTTTTGCAAAACTATGATTTTTAGAAGACTTAAAGACCTTATCAGATTCTAGATCACAAAAACCTAAACCAGATTTTCCATGCTGACCTGTTAAGATAATTTCATCTAAAACAGACATACCCTTACTAAATTTCTTAAAGCTCAAGGTAGAAGATTCCAACTTAACTTTGAGATTTGAGATTTCGAGATCCTTATTGGTAAGAGATACTTCTAACCTAGTTATGACACTACGCTGTTCATCACACTCATGATCAAGATTAGAAACCTTTTTCTGTAACAGTTTGTATTTCTCATGGAGTTGTAAACAGACTAGATTTGAACAAGAACCTAAATCATGATGAGAAGATACAGTGACTGAAGATAAATCAACAGAATTAGCAACATACCTCTCATCTGAACCTTCATATGTATCAACACATGAACTATACACAGATGGAACCCCTTTTTGATCACCAGCACATGCCATCATGGCACACTGATCCTTCATTTCTTCAGTCTCTTCTTCAGATTCATCAGACAATGTGGCTTTCATGTGTTCTTTTCTCCCTTATTCGACGAAGGGTAGTTGGACATTCATTTGCATAATGTCCTATTCCCCGACAAGCATGACATTGTACAGTTTCGATATAATCAGAGTCATACTCTACTTTCTCATTTCTAGGATACGATCCTGAATTTTTGAACGAGTTTTTGAGTTGATTTCTGTTAGAATTCGATTTGAACTTTGCCTTTGACTTAAACTCCTTCTTTTGGTTTGTTAACTTCGAAATATTTGAATTAAATTTCTTAGTTAACAAAGGCACATCTTCTTCTTCTCCATCCAGAATTTTTTCAGACTCAATTTCCTTCTCTATAGTCGACTCTGCTTCACTTTTTAAGGCAATAGTTTTTCCTTTTGCTAACGCCTTCTGCTGTGAAATGTTCATTTCATGACAATTAAGAATACTCACAAGTTCATTCATGAAGATGATATCTGTGTTATGAGCTTCTTCAATAGCAGACATTTTCACATTGAACCTTTCAGAGAGCGTTCTCAAGGTCTTATTTACGAGCCTTTCATTACTGATAGGGTCTCCAAGAGCATGTGCTTCATTTGCTATATCATACAACTTCTCCGTATAGGACATGATATCCTCATCATCTCTCATACATAGATTTTCAAACTGAGTTCCCAAGAATCTCAATTTTGTGCGATGAACACTATGTGATCCTTCACAATACTCCTGAAGAATGCTCCAAGCATCCTTGGCTGAGATACAATTTGTGATTAATTTAAACATGTTAGCATCAACAGAAACATAAATGATATATAAAGCTTTGGAATTTGGATTGACAACAATTTTTTCTTCACAAGTCCATTCATACTCGTGCTTAATAACATGATCATTGTCATCATCTTGGGTTCGCGGAGGAGACC
Organism: Pogostemon cablin; assembly: GCA_023678885.1. Lineage (NCBI taxonomy): Eukaryota > Viridiplantae > Streptophyta > Magnoliopsida > Lamiales > Lamiaceae > Pogostemon > Pogostemon cablin. The sequence goes on from CM042971.1 coordinate 30,590,776, forward strand.
ATCCGGTAAGAACACTGATCCAAGCAGATTCATCCATGGATTTAAGATACTGACGCATTTTGACTTTCCAAATAGAGTAATTTGTACCATCAAGAACAGGAGGATGAAATGACACATCCATCACGACACACAAAAAACACAGACAAGAATCTATTCTAAGTGACGCCTAGTAGTGGCTCTGATACCACTTGTTAGAACCTAGTGTGTGTGCATAGTGGAATTCTGACAGGGATGTACATTGTTATACAGAATATTGGAACAAAAACAGTAACAGTGCACAGCGGAAACTTAAAAGGAGAGATTAACACAGAGAGTTTTCAAAACTTTCTACTGAGTGTTTCACCAGTAGGGCCTTCACGGCAAAATACATATCATAATAGACATGTTCATAAACAAATATAAGTAGACTCTTGACAGGAACACTTGAACATCTATACACTTCAAAGAAGTGAAAAACACCGAGAACTAGGATTCTATCCTATAACAACAATTATCCCAACTGTTGATAACACACAACTTAAGAGACAAGTCTACCGACTCTCTACTCTTGAGTACAAACAGGATAGAACCAAAATCTCAACCGAAAACTCTCCTCAAGTATGTATCAAAAATACTCTACCAAATCTCTGTCAAACTTCACCACCAATGACTCTTATTTATAGAAAAAACATTGGTGGATAAAGTTTAAAGGGAGTTGCGGCAGTTCATTCTTCAACATTTGAAATATCCGCGCATACTTGAATTCTCCGCCAAGAAAATTCCCGAAATTCAAAAATATAATCCAGGCAGATATATATCCAGCATTTGAAATTTAAATCCCATGGTTATCTAACCGCTGATCCTTATCCAAAGCTATCACCGGATATATTGTACCAAAAGATGAAACAACCTGAAATAATACAAACAAGAAAATACGGAAAGGCAAAAACAATAACAAATGAAGTAAAAAACACACCATGTCAACAATAGGCTTTATTTTAGAAGTGTTTTATTTTGGGGTTTATATTTGGCATTTTCATCTAAGGCTTGTTGTTTTCTATTCCCTCCGTCCCAAATTCATCTTCACGTTTACTGTAGATACGGAGTTTAAGAAATGCCACTTTTTGACTTACTTTTAATGGTAGTATGATATTTTTGGATAATAAATAAATGATAAAGTATGTTATGTGTGTTAAAAAAGGTTATGACAAATTTGAAATTAAAGTATGTTAGAGGGATATTAGCTAGTTTTTTTTTCTTTTATGAAAGTGTGAAGTTGAATTTGAGACGGACCAAAACGGAAAGTGTGAAGTTGAAATTGGGACGAAGGGAATATATTTTTTCTAAATTCAATATACTCCCTCCGTCCCAAAATTGATTGCACTGTTACTGTAGATACGGAGTTTAAGAAATGTTGACTTTTTAGGGGTATTGTGGTATTTTTAGGTAATAAATAAATTATAAAGTAAGTTATGTGTGTTAGGTGAGTGTGGTAAAGTTGTAATTAAGATGAACTTTTAGGGGTGGGTATTGATGTGATATTTCCTTTTTTGGAAAGGTGCAATCTATTTTGGGACGGATAAATGTGGAAAGTGTGCAATCAATTTTGGGACGGAGGGAGTATATTATAAAATTATACAAAATGACACTGCCTTTTTTTTTTATTCACAAAATCAGCAATTTTATTAACTATTTTGGGGATAATTACTCAAAATATCTCTTATCTTAACATCATAAAAAACACACACACTCACATTTTCATAATCTCAACACTCACATGCATAAAGAAATACAGTGGATGTACGGAGTGCGATTTGGACAATGTGGTTAAAGATTATGTATTTATATATATCTCTTTAAAATTATATGGCAAACTCACTCTGTCCCGAGTAAAGAGATGCATTTGCTTTTTACACATAGATTAAGGAGTATTATTATTTTATATAAAGTTGGTATGTGTATTAGAGATGTGTGATGGGTAGTGGTGGGTCATTGGTGGGCCATTTTTACTAAAAGAGAAAAATGATGCAATTTGAATGAAACGCCCAATATAGTAAAATGGTGCTATTTGGGCGGGATGGAGGAAGTATTCAATTATAATGAAATGATTCAATAAAAAAAATATGAAAGTGTTATATTATTATTATGGGTACTTCTTATGATAAGGTACATTAAAAATCCCTTTATTATTATATAAACATACAAAATATTACTACTAATTACATAAATATATAGTGATATTCCAATATTACCCTTAAAATGTGATGCACATAAATGTTTGTGTGCAGCAAAAGTTCGTGTGCAGTAAAAAAAGTAGGTGCAGGAAAAGTTATGTGCAGTAAAAAAAGTGTGTACAGCAAAAAGTGTGAATCGTAAGTGTCATGTGCAGCGAAAAAAAGGGCGACGGCAGCGGCGGCGGCGGTCCGGCGGCGGCAGTGGTTGGGTGAGGGGTTTATGATTTGTGGTTTAAAAGTGTATGAGATTATAATGAATTAAGGTTATATTTGGAATTTTACTTTAATATTTTGTATGTGAGAATAATTTTTTAAACTCATTGTATCCCCTAGTAATTTAGGGTACAAAGTGTGTATCTATGAGTAATTTTTTTATTATTATTTTACCAAGCTATTTATAACTTACTCCCTCCGTCCCGTTTCAATATTTATGTTTGTTTTTTACACGTTGATTAAGGAGTATAATATTTTAATAGATAGTGGGTGGAGTAATATTTAATGTAAAGTGGGTAAGTGCATTAGTATTAGATGTGGGAACCATTGTGATGTTAATTGTTTTAGGCAGGTCCCATTTTCAAAAAAATGAAACGTAAACATTGAAACGAGACGTCCAAAATAGAAATATGTAAACATTAAAATGGGACGGAAGAATTTCTTTTACTCTTAAAATTCATGATGATACTTTGTATTAAAAAATTTATTGTCAATTCATTTAAAATTAAATGTATTTACGATTGAACCATGATCTGCCATGCATAAAATACACAAGACTCTAATTTAAACCCTATAATTTTAATAAAAATGTTATATGTGTGTGTCAAGGTTAGATGATTTGATTAAAATTAGCCCAAACTACCCTTTGTACACTACCAATATTGTACACTACGATATCTCAGCTGGAATTGCAAATATTGTTTTACCTCATTACAGGTACACTACGAACTTTATAAATCTTCAAAATACAATCCCAAATAAATGAAAATATCCCAATTTTGGCGGTAACGTTTGGTGGGAAAAATCAATAAAAATTGCGAAAATCACTTGGATTCACACATACCCCATTCTCACACACCAGCGCGTGGTTGGATCAACCCAGCAATGAACTCCACCACCGCCACGTACCAATAAAAGAACACGTAGGCCCGGACCCTCCTGCCCTTTATTGAACCGTGTGAAGCACGCTCCCATTGAGCGAGTGCCGTAATACTCAGATATCAGTATATAGTTTTCCCAATGTGAAATTCGGAACCCTTCTCAATACCTCCGCCCTCCGTAGTCTTTTGAAACAGCCCGAGAAAAGCCCTAAAACGCTCCAAGAGTGGGGGAAAAATACCGAAAAACAAAAATTAAGATGTTTAATTTCATTGTATAATCGGAAAATCTGAGTTTCAATCTCGCAATATAGGGTTTGTTCGATCGATTTCCGGTTGAAATCTGATATTTCTAGGGTTGCACTTTTTACGTTTCTACTGCATGATCCATTTATCTAAGGTCAGTGTTTCATCGGCCTCATTATCTCTAATTTGTTTATCTTGAGATACGTCCCCTTTGGAGAAAAGCCATATTGATTTCAGAACTTGTTTGTGTGGTGTGCAAAAGATTTGTGGCAAAGGGAAAGAAAATTTAAGGGAGCTTGTTTTATTTCATTTTTTCTTATTTGTGTTGGAGGTTTTTTGCTATGCGATTATCGCGGCCTGATTCAGTTGTCAATAGAAGGAAGAATCAGAATTTCAGGAATAAGTTTAGGGGTAAGAAAAAGCACAAGAGACTAGACACAATTTGTGAGAGAGCTTATACTAGGAACCATAGTGGGGTTGAACGGGTAGATTTGGGTGAACTTAATAATGGAGGGAATGAATTGGAGCTCCGTAGGAGTAATAGGGCTCGTAGAGCCCCTGTGGTTCTTGATTCATCGCCTATGCCGCTGAAAAAGCGTATGAAGGTTGATAGGATATTGGCCAATAGCGTTGGAAAGCCTAGGAGAGAAGATAGATCGCAGTGGGAAATACCATGCTCAAGTTCAAGGGATTTGGATGGACAGACTGATGGTTGGAATTTGAGGTTGAGATCCAGGGGAAAGAGTGTAGGTTTTTCAGGGAGGGCGAGGGGGGACTCTTCGGTGAGGGGTAAAAGGAAGCTCTTTCAGGATTTTGATGGGTTTGGGGATGACCTGGAATCTCAGTGTTATGATAAGAAAGATCTCTTGGTCAGTGAGAAATCAACCGTTGTTAAGTCGAAGAGGCCTGGTAGAATTAAAGCTTCAAATGTTTTGTCAAATGACAATCTGGATATTGATATGGGAGATGGGGTGGAGGGTGGTAAACAAAAGAACATAAATGAGGTTTTAGAAGTGATGAATGAGGCAGTAGAAACACAGTTGGAGACTAAGTCGAAATCTGAAGCAGAAGATGGTGATGTGGCAGTAGAAACACAGTTGGAGACTAAGTCGAAATCTGAAGCAGAAGATGGTGATGTGGCACAACAGTTCACTGAGAGAGAGGAGACTACAATTCTAAGTGATCCAGAATTAGAGGGATACCAACACATTGGCAATGCCAATGCTGAAACAAGGGATGATGATCCCATGGAGCAGCAAAAACTAGCATGTGATCTTGTATCTGAGCAACAAAAAGTTGCTGAAATTAATTGTGAGTCAGCAGACCAAGCAAATAACAACGGACGTTCTGATAAGCTTATTGAAGATGAGACCTGTAAAAAATCAAAACATACAAACAATATGTCTTCTATTGCTGACAGAAAACCAAGAATAAAACTAGGCAGACGATGTGGTTTATGTGGGGGTGGTATTGATGGCAAGGCTCCAAAAATATTTGTACTGGAAGGTGCCGACAGCGAAACTGAGGGATATAGTGGCTCATCTGCTTCAGAGGAACCTAATTATGATGTTTGGGATGGTTTTGGTGACCAATCTGGATGGCTTGGGCGGCTTCTTGGACCAATTAACGATCGATTTGGTATAGCTGGGATTTGGGTTCACCAGCAATGTGCTGTATGGAGTCCAGAGGTTAGTTATATATTCTTAATATTATGGCACTTAAGTTTGTTCTCAAGTTTTTTCTTGTCAATAAATGGGCCTCTGGGCTCTTTGCATATTGTTTGCTTAGTTCCATTTTTCGTTGAAAAGTTGAGGGATCCTGTTAATTTACTACCTCATTGACATAATTATTCTTCTTTCTGACTGCTAAATTGTCAAATTATACACATGGGAAGTTGATTTATGATGGAATAATGTTTCTTCTCTTCGACCAGAACAGGATGAGAATTGAGAAGGGAAAGCTTGAAAGTTTCCTCAACTGTTAGGATAATTGACCTTTTATAAAAGAAACATGAACAATCAAATGGATTGAAAGAAAGAATAATAATAATAAAAAAAAAGGACCTTATCTATTAGGAAGAATGGCAAGAGTTGTGTTCTTGGGAAAGAAAAGCAAAAAAGGACAAATGATGGAAAACAAATTGTATCTTGTAAAACAGTAACTAAAATGAAATGAAAGGAGTGCGGACTACAGGGCCACGGGCTGCATAGGGTCTAATAACAATTTATGCTACATTAGTTGCAGTTGTGCCTTAAAAGTTCATGATTTTCATTCTGGGACACTCTGTATGGTGAATTTCAAAATATCTCTTAGTTTTGGTTGAAAGTTGGAAGACCATTCACTCTTGTATTTTTATTTTAAAATCAAACTGCGCCTTGTGCTATTTTATGTTTACTCTCAAAAGATACATGTTTTCACTCGAGCATCTTATTTTGGTACCGTCAATGTTGTAATAAGGATCCCCTCTATTAAGTTTATGTGCCTATGTCTGGTTCTGGTAGTTGCTGTTGACACTTAAAATTATGTTTCTTAAGTTTGACCACTAGCAAAATTAATTTTGTAAGTTTGATGACAATTACTGCCTTTTTCTGTTAATACTGATACAGGGTCCCTCATTGCTTAAGACATCTAATTTTTTCTTGTTTGTACTGTTATTAATTGAATTTATAAACTGCTAGTGTCTTTCTTCCTTCGGTGTCCAATTCTTTCTAGAAGGAAAGCCTTGGCTTGGTTTGCTATGCTCTGTTTATTTTTTTATTTCTATTGTAATTTTCTCAAGTTTGTGATATGATGTGCATGTCTGTTGTTGTTCTGCAAGTAAGGAAGCAAGTATTTCAACCTCTCATACACTGTAATTTTGGTCATTCTTTGTTATGCTGTTCAGTCAAATATATCAGGGAACAACTTAGTTTCTACTCAAATATTGGTTGATTACTAAAATCTACTAAGACAAGCTGCAACCATAACTCTGATTTTTGGGTCCTTATTTTTTTCTGGCAGAACACACGTTCTTTGTCTTTTTATTTCATTGAGACATCTAATTAATTGGGATTATTCGTCATCTGTATGCTCATGCTATAATCTTATCTGCTAATCTGCTAATTGTTTTTCAGGTTTATTTTGCTGGATTGGGCTGCTTGAAGAATATCAGGGCTGCACTTTATAGGGGGAAGGTGTTGAAATGCAGCCGCTGTAGGAGACCTGGTGCTACCATTGGTTGTCGTGTTGATCGCTGTCCCAGGACTTACCACCTTGTAAGTGGCTTTTATCTATATATTTTATATAAGCATCTCATTTTTATCCTCTCAGCCGTCAATTTGTTGTTTTTTCTCTTGGTGCACGCTATGCTGTACATTTATCATATTAATTGGTTTAGCATGATTTGTTTGCTTTTGTAGCCTTGTGCAAGAGCCAAAAATTGCATCTTTGATCACCGCAAGTTTCTTATTGCCTGCACCGATCATCGCCACCTATTTCAACCATATGGAATACAGAATACACTTCGGTTGAAAAACATTAAGACCAGAAAGCTGAAGTTGGAATTGAGAAAGATGGCTAATGAGTCAAGTCGTAAGGATATCGAAGCAGAAGAAAAATGGTTAGAGAACTGTGGGGAAGATGAAGAATTTTTGAAACGTGAGAGCAAAAGGCTTCAAAGAGATTTGTGCAGAATAGCGCCTACGTACATTGGAGGCACAAATTCTGAAAGAGAGAAACAATTTCAGGGATGGGAGTCTGTCGCTGGGTTGCAAGATGTCATTCGGTGCATGAAAGAGGTTGTTATTTTACCACTCCTGTACCCTGAGTTTTTCAATAATATAGGGCTTACACCTCCTAGGGGAGTTCTGTTGCATGGACATCCTGGAACTGGTAAGACATTGGTTGTGCGGGCACTAGTTGGTTCTTGTGCACAAAGTGACAGGAGGATAGCATATTTTGCACGCAAAGGTGCAGATTGTCTGGGAAAATATGTTGGTGATGCTGAGCGACAGCTTAGACTTCTTTTTCAAGTTGCTGAGAAATCTCAACCCTCTATCATTTTCTTTGATGAAATAGATGGTTTGGCTCCTTGTCGCACTAAGCAACAGGATCAAACGCACAATTCAGTTGTCTCCACATTGCTTGCATTAATGGATGGCCTTAAATCTCGAGGTTCAGTTATTGTAATTGGAGCAACTAATCGTCCTGATGCGGTTGATCCAGCTCTAAGAAGGCCAGGGAGATTTGATCGAGAGATTTATTTTCCACTGCCTTCTGTTAAGGACAGAGAAGAGATTCTCTCATTGCACACTCAGAAATGGCCTAAACCGATAACTGGGTCCTTATTAAAGTGGGTTGCGGAACAAACTGTTGGATTTGCTGGTGCTGATCTGCAGTCTCTTTGTTCTCAAGCGGCTACAATTAGTCTAAGGAGGAGCTTCCCCTTGCAAAAAGTTCTCTCTGCTGCTGAAACTAACAGAAAATGCCCTGCTATCACCACATTTGCTGTTGAAGAAAGAGATTGGTTGAAGGCTCTGTCATGTGCCCCACCTCCATGCTCTCGAAGAGAAAGTGGAATTGCTCTAAATGATGTGGTATCTTCACCTCTTAAATCTAATCTTGTTCCATGCCTTGTCCAGTCTCTTACGAGACTACTTGTTTTCCTGTATCTGGATGAACGTGTCTGGTTGCCGCTACATCTTATTAAGGCTTCGACCTTGGTAAAAAATATAATTGTTTCTCATTTAGATAGGAGGAAAGTCCAGAGTGAAAATTGGTGGTTGCAAGTGGATGGTTTGCTCCAGGAAGCGGCGATAATGAATGAGATTGAGAAGAGCCTCTTGCTTGCAAATGTTCTGATTGGAGGTAGTAAACTTGGCGGTTCCAATGTGACAGAGGAGAATCCTGATGAATATCCAAATGTTATCTGTTCCAAGTCTTTACGTATGGGTGCTCGCACTGGGATCCCACAAACTGTCTGTTCTGTTAAATCAGGATACCAAGTTCTGATCTGTGGAAATCCAAGATTTGGCCAGAGGCATCTTGCTTCATGTCTTCTCCATAGTTTTGTTGGCAATGTTGATGTGTGGAAAGTTGATTTGGCCAGTATATCTCATGAAGGACATGGAGACATGGTTCATGGGCTGACACGTATACTAAGTATGTCATGATTTTCCATTTCAAGTTACTGAAAATTTTCTTCGGCCAGAAAACTATGCTCTTCTTTATGTCTTTCTTTCCTTGATAAGATGCAAAGTTCTTTATCACATGTATGCTTCTGTCTCACCTCTCTGGCTTTCACAAAGTTGGAGCTCCTCTTCGAACACCTTTCTGTTCCTGCTATGTCTTCATGTTGTCCTAATATATTCCAGCCAAGTCTTTCAATTAGGTTCTATAATTTTGTGTGCATGATATTAAGATTTAAACATTTTACTCTCCAATTGCTTAAACCTGCAGCTGCTGCTCTCTCTCCCTATCCAGTTTTATTTCTTACTAGTCTTTTCCTTCATTTCTTTGTGTGCTTTATATTAGGAATATAATTTGTCATGCGACTTTTATGGCAGTGAAATCTACTGGTGCGGATGTGTGCATGCTATATATGCCAACAATTGATTTGTGGGCTGTTGAGGCATATAATAAAGCATCTGAAGACTATCAGGAGCCATCTTTCATGGATACTCAATCCTCTGGAGAGATATCTTGTGATGGGAACTTTAAGGTGGACATGGAACACGAAACTTCTCTAATAGCTGATGTTAAGGGTATAGAGTCTCAAACTTTGGTGAAGGAAGCCTCATACCTCTGGACCTCTTTCATTGAGCAGGTGGAGTCTATACGTGTTAACACCTCCTTGATAATTCTGGTAAGGTCACTTTTTCTTTTCTTGTCTGAATTAATTATAGTTGCTTGGTTATGGTGGTCATCTTGACTTTTAGCATTAAATTAGGGAACTCTTTCTTTTCCTGTTAATCTGGGAATCTAAATTTGCATCTTTCTTAATTATAAACTTAAAACTGAGTAATGTTGATACTTGATAGAAATTGCATCCAACATTCTTATCTCCTGCCTCTTGTCCTTCTCCTTTTCCTTCCTTGCAATAACACCTTTTATGGGAGGGCTTGTGTAATAAAGTGGACTAGACAATTTGTAGAATAATGTATAACATGATGGAAGGGCTTGAGGAATAAAGTGGAATAGACAATTAATAGATCGATGTATAACATGATGGAAAATGTATGTTTTTACAATAGAAGGTACTGGATATGCACTCCTTATCTTTGACCTTGAACACTGCTGATTTAAAGTGGGCTTTGGAGTTTTTTTCAGAGGAAGGTGATACCTTTCAGCTAGGTGATTTTTGTTCGTTATGTTGGTTTTTGAAAACCAAATGAATGGCAATGATCTATGTTTGTTTTGGGTTTTTTGGTTTGGTAGGAATTAACTTTATATCAGCATCAATTTGTAAGAGGTGTGTGGTGATGTGTGTGAGAGATTATTAATATGAGAGAAGAGATAAGAAAGGAGAGGGAAAGAGAGAAGAGTGTATTAATTGAGAAAAGAGAATGTATAGAGGGTGGGTGGGTTAGGGATGGAAAAAGCCAAAAAAAAAAAAAACCCAACTAGAACAAGTCTAGATTTCGAATTTTGAAAACAGGTTTTCGAAACAGTAAAGAAAGAATCCCATTAGAGAAGTCTGACCCATATTTACCCATATTTTACTCGCATGTTATTTGTTTAGATATGCTTTAGTTCCATATTCATTGCCAATGCCATACTTGCTTGGGTACATATATGGTATGGGTTGCTGATCTTGAAGGTGGCTTTGTACCTTATGTGCAGATTTGAAGGGGGAGACTAGCTTAGTAGCTTTTTGGTCTGGCTGCAAAGTTTTCATGAGTCCGTAGATAATTTATTAATGATGCTTAATCAATTGAACTATATCATGCAAGAAAAATTATTAATGTACCACTTGGATACTGCCACAAGCCTTAGCATCCTAATATTGTTGGATTGAGGTTTTCAACTTGCTTTCTTACTTCTAGGACATCTGATAATGTTTGGTTGAGGTTTTTACTTGATACCACTGAATTTAGCTACTGACCGTCTTCATGTCAATGCTTTTACATTATTTGCAACATGTAGCAACATTTTCCTGCTGCTTTCCCAATTTTCAGTATTGATTAACCTTTTTAATACACTGGAAATGCTCATCGAATTCTTACAGGCAACATCAGAAGTACCGTTTTCGCTGCTACCTTATAGAATAAGGAACTTTTTCGGGAGTGAGGTATTGAATTGCAGCAGCTCAAATTCGTTGGTCCACAAGGAGCCACAGTTCTGTGTGCAGCTTGATGGTAAATTTGATCATGATAAGGCGATTTCTGCTTTTGCTGCTACATTGACGAAAGATTTGGCACAGCACTTTATACAATTACTTCATGGTGGATGTCACACCCATGTAAGCTCTCTTGAGGTGAATGCTGAAGATTTAGTTGATGATGTTGATCAAGTTTGTCATAGTAAACCTTGCAATATCAGTCCAGTTGCTTCAGTTGTTCTGACAAATAAAACTCTGAAAGGGAAATCAAACTTGCTGTTGGCAATATCAACACTTGGCTATCAGATTCTATGTTATCCTCATTTTGCTGAACTTTGTTGGGTCACATCTAAGTTGAAAGTAGGTCCTTGTGCCAATACTAGTGGACCCTGGAAAGGCTGGCCCTTCAATACTTGCATAATTCGCCCTATCGACTCAGCAGATAATGTTACTTCCGCCTCTAATACCAGCAATATTAAAAGCAAAGACTCTGGTTTAGTTAGAGGACTTGTTGCTGTAGGATTATCAGCGTATAGAGGTGAATACACTTCACTAAGGGAAGTTTGCTCTGCAGTGCGGAAAGTTTTGGAAATTCTGGTTGTTCAAATTGATGATAAACTTCAAGCTGGTAAAGACAGAACCCAGTTCATTCGAGTACTTTCACAAGTGGCATATCTTGAAGATATGGTTAGCAGTTGGACGCACACCTTACAAAGGTATTACCATATTATTCCTAATTTTCCTTCTCTCTTTATATATTTCTATAACAAAAATCTTTTTCAGTCTAGAGGTGGATACTCATATTTCTGGGGCAAATGCAAGTGCTGGACTGCTTGATAGTCATATCTGCTGCAAGGATGGTACTTCTGAAGGTGATGTTCACAAGTTAGACAATTCCAACGTTAATGTAAATGGATCAGAACCGTTGGAAAAAAGGCCCCAGGAAGTTGGGGTTGGAGATGCTGAACAATTATGTCCAACGGATGCTGATAATGAATGTGCTGAACAATCAAATCCAACTGCAGTGGATAGCAAATCTGCAACTGAAGGGGATCAATTTGCAGTTACTGTAGAAGAATCACCCCATCAGATTTCCTTGAATGATAATTGCTGTCATAAAAGCACTCTTGCACCCAATGAAGTGAAAGTGTCTTCAGAGGTAGAAGCTGCTGGGGTTTTGTCAGAATCGGGAAATGTTCAACCTGTTAATGTTTTAAAGGAGAGTAATTCCAATGTTTGTGCAAATGGTCCCTGTGGATCAGGCGATAAGCAGATAACTAAGATGCATTCTTTTGCAGAGATTGGTAACCAGCCTAATGATTTGTTGACTGATAATTGCATCTTGTCCAAAGATACTGGTGGAAATTCAGGTGGAAGTGATCTTGATGTCAGCCATGCATCAAATCCTGACAGTCTCACCTGTGGTTCGACTAGCACGTGCTTTTACCAGTGTTGCTCTGAATGCTTTGTCACCCTCAACGATTTATTGCTGAGGATTGTTCATATCGAGTGGAAACACAAAGGGATTGATTCGACTGTGGATGATGTTCATGATTTTGTTGCCTCTTTATCTGCAAATCTTCATCTCTCACTTAGTAAATTGTGTGAAAGCAAAGGAACTCATGGTATGGAAGGGGAGGAAGGTGGGGTCCGTAGAAAATACTGTGAATGTCGTGAGATTCAGGGAGTGGACATGAAAAAATCAGACAAACTGCTGATGGATTGTGATTGTCATGCAAAGAGCAAGAACACAAGTGAAAATGAAAAATATCTCCCAATATCCGAAGGGCTTGATTCTAGATTTGTTTTCAAGGGCGGAGTACTGGCTGCGTTAGACCCAGGTATTGATGTTTCTTACCATTGTAAATATGAGAAACTATGCCTTTGTTTTCTTATAGAGTGGTTAGTAACAAGCAGGGAGCCTTTCGATTGACACCCTTATTATAGCTTACAACACTCGTTTTTTTCCGCAAATTTTTGATGCACTTGCGGGATATATAGATGTGCAGCTTCGCTCATGCAAACACTGAAATTTTGTTTTCTGGCATTTCGTTAATTCATAGTTGGAATCATTTATATTTCGCTCTTTTTTTTGGCTTTTTAATCCGAGTAATGGTTGTGTCTTAGCTCTGCCATTGCCCATTGGTGATGTTTTATGTTTTATTTTTGGATGTTTAAAGTTAAAACACATGAACCATATATACTATATAGTATATTCTGCCTGACTTTCACTGGAATTGATACCAATATTTTTAGTTGATAAATTGTCATATATTAACATGTAATGATACTTTTGTCCCCAAGTATTAGATTTGAGGGGCAAATTTGACACCCAGAAGAGAAACTTTTGGTCAAATTGCTCATTGTTATTGGTCCTTACTTTCTTATTTCATTTTCAAGTCTTTCCTATTAATTTTTGTAGGATAAAAGTGTCAACTTGTTTGCAAGCAAATTATAATACTCTCTAAGTGTAAACCAAAAAGACATTTATGAGTAGGCCACATAGTTTTAAAAGAAATATGATCATAATATCACAATAGATGCGATTAATGTAAATAAACAATTACACCCCATTTCTTAAATGAATAATCCATTATATTTTCAATAAAAATTCAAGGTGATTAATGATAATTTTGGACTATACATTTGAATAAGAAAAAAGTTTTTCTTATAATGCTGTTGTTGGCTGTTGCATGCATTAAAATATTTGCGCCGTTCGTGTTGTATTATGTGTATTATGCAGTTCATCATCTTCACGTGGTATTTCTCAGTGGGGCTGTTCATCGAATAAAAGTGTGTGTATATGCATTGAGTGTGCGCGTATGTATGCATGTATGTAAATACTCCTCTTTTAATTTCTTTTTCTTCTTTTCACATAGGGTACCAGTTTCAGGCACTACCCTATCGGTGTACCAGTTTCAGGCACTACCCCTTTTACAAGATTTAACTATTTTGCACTTCAATCACTTTCCTTCACATTCATCTTACCAACTTCCTTTTCATACACCACCAATTTGTCTCCTTTATTTCTCTACTAGGATAGGTATTCAAAAATCTTTTAGAAGATTAAATTGGCTATTTTCATAGGCTTCCAACGAATAAGGGTTAAAGGCTCAAACGGGAAACTATGGATTAAATTTTCAAGGTATGATAAATATTTGGCTAGTGACTCAATAAAAGTCAAGTTCTAGAATACATGCACGTGAACGATGCTCTCAAGAATAAAACCAATCATGTGTAATTTCATGATCCTTATAAGCTCAAATCTCACATGGGTATAATAGAATAATGAGCACTCCTACATAGGTTTGTGAACCAATTTTAATACATGCAACAATTTTAAGTATACCAACATTCAAATACATATTTAGCTTGATCATCACCAATATATCACAACACCACATTATCAATTAAATTCAACCAAGTGCTTAGAAAGAACCAACAATCATCCTCAAGAACTCAAAATAACCACACTGAACTAGGATAAACACGCCACAAAAACAAACAAATGAAACGCACCTGGACAATCACAAAAAAAATCGACCTCTCAATATAATCAAATTAATCAAAAATACAGAAAAATCACAAAAAATTAATCATCCAAGCACACAACACAATGAAGCAATTCTACTTCGGTGCTGTGAGACACAAGTGTACACGTATCCCCCCCTAAACTTAGATAAAACAAAGTGAGAGCATAAGTTTGAAAAGAAGTGTATACTATAGTCGAGCAATCACTTAATAAAATTTCTACATTGACACAGACTCAATAAAGCAATTAAAACGGGAGGGTCGGCCCCCAACAGACGCTCATGTTTAACGTCGGAGAGTCACGACAGATACCTCTTTCTCGAACTACTGAATTGGAGTACAATCCTCTCGCATTCGTACCTTCAAGTACTTTCTTCCTCTATCATTAGCAACTACAACCACCTCACCTCGCTTCGTCACCAATACAGGATCCTCCATGTCAAAACACGGGCTGAACAAGTTAGATTCTTTAACACCCATTTAAGAAGAAAAATTCGGAGGTAAATCCGGAGGCTTCAAATATGGATCATCCTTGATTCCTGCAACCAAAACATTATCAAATATAATAACAGAGTTAGTAATAGGAAAAGTAAGAGATCCGCTTGTCCTGTCGATTTCCTCTACTACTGCAACTCTCTTCTCCTCATAATCAACCTTGTCGGCCGTAGGTCTCCTTCTCTCTTCATCAACACCCTTCTTATTATAATTCATGTCAGCTGTGGTCCTCCTTAATTGTGCATCCCTGGCATCCCCTAATGCAAGTAGCTTCTCAAGGTATTCAATACTCGCATCATTGGACAAACTCTCAAACTCAGCATCAGATAAGGCAAAGTTCTCATCATGCTCTGTGTCCACTATATCCACAGACTTGCATTGCTGCTGATCTTTAGGCCACTGCATCTCCTTATTCAATAAGAAAACCACTTCCTTTTCACCGGCTCTAAGCTTCAACTCTCCATTGAATACATCTATTTGAGCTCTTCCAGTAGCAAGAAATGGACACCCTAAGATAAGAGGCGCACCATCATTTTCATCCTCCATGTCTAGTACTAGGAAATCCACAGGAAAAATCAAATCAGACACCTTCACCAGCACATCTTCCACAACTCCCTTGGGGTATGTAAGCGACCTATCTGCTAACTGTAAGGCCACAGATGAGAGTTTCAAATCCCCCAAACCAAGCTTCTTGTACACTGATAAAGACATCAAGTTTATGTTGGCTCCTAAATCACACAATGCCCTTCTAGACGGTCATTTTCCTATCTCACAAGGAATGATGAAGCTACCAGGATCCTTTAGCTTCTCAGGTAACTTTCTTTAGATTATGAAACTATAATTCTCTGTTAAGTTAACCGTCTCCACACTATTCAACTTTCTCTTCATCGAGATGAGCTCCTTGATAAACCTCCGTAATGTGGCATCTGATCCAAAGCCTTTGAAAAGGGAATAGTGACTTGGACATCCCTCATAACCTCAGCGAACTTCCTGAACTCCTCATCCAAGCTCTTCGGCATCTGCCTTTGAGGAAACGGAAGTGGTACCTTTATTTTTGGAAGTCCCAAACTCTCTCTCTTGAACACCTCTTCCATTTCCCTCAACCTCTTCGCTCGCTGCCATTTTTTATCAGCTATGGCTTGATCAGATTGGTTCACAACAGAATTTGGAAGCGCAAGGAACCCAGGAGGTGAGCTTGTATCGAGCCTGGGTTGTACTGCATCCTTTAGCTCTTCCGGATCACCCCCCAAACCTGACTCGGCTTGAACAGGAGCCGAGCTAGTGGCCAAGTGACTTTGCTCTTCTTCCTTTCTCATTCCTGTCATGTCCTGCATCAGTTCTTGACTACACTGCTTCCCGGACCTCAAAGTAATTGCATTTGCACTCTCCTTCGGGTTGATTTCTGTATCTGAAGGAAATTTTCCCTTCATAATCTGCTGCTGCTGCTGATTTACCATGGTAGAGATCTGCCCCATTGAGTATGTCAGACTCTGCAACTGCTTATTCACTTTCTCATTCTGTTTTGTCATGTTCGAGTCCATGAGCACTATGCAGTTGTTGATCTTGTTAATATCTCCATCGGTCTTCTTCATATATCTAGCCAACACTTCATCAATGCTAGCTCTTCCTTCTTCATTCTTGGCTCCATGATCTAAATTAGGAGGGAATGGAACTGCATTATTCGAATTTGAATAAGCAAAGTTCTCATGCCTCTGCCGATTCTGCCATCCTCCTTGATTGCTAGGGCCTCCTTGATTGCTGGGACCTCCCCCTTGGTTATTCCTTTGGTTAGAATTTCCTTGGGGGTACCTGTTTCCCTGCCAATTTTGAGGTGCCCTTGAACCCTGGAGACTCTGTCCCATGGCCTATTTTGCATCCTCGACTCCTTGAACATTCATCATTACATCATCAGTTGTAGGCCCTTGGTTGCCTCCTCCACTATTACCTGATATCAAAGTAACCAGATGCTTATTCATTTGCTCCAACTGAGAGAAAACTTTATCATTCTTATCAGCGTCAGAAAACTTCTGCTCCACCTGTGCTACTTTACCAAGAATGTATGTTCCACATATCCTTTCAGACGGCCAATCTCTAGAGTTCATAGAAATTTCATCAAATAATTTCTCAACAGCATTTGACGTCTTGCCAAAGATCGTTCCTCCAGCAGATGCATCAACCAACACCCTTGATTCATTGTCAATGCCATTGTAAAAGACACTAATGAGCTGAGACTTTTTGAATCAATGTTGTGGGCATCTTATCAACAAATTAGTAAATCTTTCCCAAGCCTCTCCAAATGATTCGTTTCTCCTCTGTTTGAACGGATTTATTTCTTGCTTCATTGCAAGAATCCTGGTGGCATAAAACGATCAACAAAAAGCTGTTGCAACTCAGTCAAATTGGAGCAACTGTCTCCTGTCAACTTGTCGTACCACTCTCTCGTCTTGTCAGCTAAAGAAAACTGGAAAAGCCTCATCTTTCATCTGTCATTAGTATTGTCAGCGGCTTTAACTGTATCCATATAGCTATTGAAGCGCTTCAAATGTCCATATTGTTCATCGAAAACACCTCCGGCGAAAGGATTTTTCTCCACCATGTTGATCAGGGCTGGTCTTATATCATTTGCCTCATCCGCTTGAATGACCCCAACTACGTCTGATCCTCCCAAGTTAGTAGACTTGAACGTCTCCCTGATGACAATGTCATCTTCATGTGTTCTATCTCCCATTGTTTCTGATTCAGACTCTGTTTCCGATTCAACTTTTTCTGGGATAGTTTGATCTACAACTTGTTCTTCTTCCTCCTCTAAAACTGCCTTAGGCTCCAGTGCTTTCGTTTTCTTTTTCTGAATTGGTGCCTTAACAGTCTTAGGAGGTGCTTTAAGATTCTTCGCTTCCCCTCTCCTTTTTTTTGCAGACGCTTCAACTTCCGGATCAAATACGAGATTTTGTGCTCCCTTCTTTGACCTGGTGTGCATGCAACTTCAAAGAAATTCAAGGAAAAGATAATTAAATCTCAAAGAAAAATTCTTATTAAATAAGCAATAAAAGCAAATAAATAATTTACTGTCCCCGACAGCAAGGCGCCATAAACTTGTTAGGCTATTTTGCGCACTATAATTAAAATCCCCAAGTGTAGGGATGTCAATTGCAGAGGCAAGTAACCCAGTTAAAATTAATATCGTTCCCACTGAGACAGTCAATTATCTATTTAATTTATATTACTATTCAATTAGAACTATTGTAACCAATTTCCAGGTTTTGATTGTAAATTATTATCTAAATAACTTAAATAACAAATAACAAATAATTAAAAGAAAAGAAAGTTTCAAGATTAATCAAGAGAAGTATAACAGCTCTAAGGTATCAGGTGTAGTGCAATTGATTTGGTTTCCTAGACGTCCTACTGTTCATTCATGCTGTTTTAATGGATTAACATTACAAAATAACGCGTGAATAGTTTTAATCCTTCTTCCTAGATACTAATAAGACGAATTTCATTAACCTCCGGATGGACAATTCGACTAACATATATTCTCTGGAATTCATATTCAATCTTATTCACTTCCTACTTGACTTCTTAATTGCATTGTTCCACTAAGATAATCAAATACCCTATTTACCAGCTCTTAGGATTAATGTGTTCACGGACAAACTACTTTAATCCATAGCAATCAAACAGTATCAAGTACAGATGCACACAAGCAACATAACATATCAAGCATCATGGGCAATATCAATAATATGCTACGAAGACGTTACAAACGTATGACAAAGTTTGGATAAAAATGAATAAATAAGGATTAGCAACAGTATAAATTCACAAGATTAGTCTAGGTTCCCAAATCAACTACTTCTAACCCTCAATCATTAGAACTGTAAAGGGTTTTAGCCCATGAGGTTACACACAACCCTCATGGCTATCAAATTCATAACAAAATCAACAAAGGGAAAATAAAGAAAAGAATACGAAACCCTAGTGTCACGTGGTTTGCGTTCTTCCTCCATCTCTCCGATTGGATTGCTCTCTCAATCGCACTAGAATCCTCCTCTGGATCGATGGGATGGATGATGGAAGATTTGATGTGAGTGGGTGGATGTATGGATGGAGCGTGAGGTGAATTCACGGTGTATTTGTGTGGTTAATGATCGGTCATTTTCTCCAAGTGATTTGATCCTTTTTATACATTTTCCCATGAAAACTGACTTGAATGGGCTATTTTTACACGTTGTCACGAACAGGGGATAAAAAATCCCAATTTTTGGCCTAAAATAACCCAACTCGAGTTGGGTGTACATAGCTCGAGTTACCCAACTTGACCAGTTTTGCACCAACTCGACTCGAGTTAGCAACTTGAGTTGCTGCCTGTCAACTCGAGTTGTGATGCTCTGCTTTCTGGATCGCTTCCGGACCCCAACTCGACTCGTGTTGCAACTCATGTTGGCTCATACAACTCGTGTTGGCTCTCTGGATATCATACGGACCCCAACTCGACTCGAGTTGCAAGTCGAGTTGGACTTTACAACTCGAGTAAGCTCTCTGGACAAATTCTGACCTCCTGCTCGACTTACAGCTTGACTCGAGTTGGCAACTCGAGCTGCACTTTGCAACTCGAGTTGGGCTGTTTTTAGCAGCGCAGTCTCACCGTTTCGCACATAACTTTCTCGTTTGGACTCTGATCTAAGTGATTCTTGCGCTCACGTGATCCTCTCTTCTATGGATTTCCAACCATATATTACATGTCCAGTTTTGATCTCCACAAGAATACATAAAAAATATGGAAAGTGGACATTTGTTTGCTTGCAAGTAGCACAAGTTCACCCTTCATTACAACTTTGCATTTTTTATCCCTCTTTCCTATCAAAACACACCAAAATACCTTAGTAGCATCAATAATTCAAAATACGTAAATTACGCAATCCCACACACATATATGGCCTTATTCTAATAAAAACAGTATAATGTGAGACCGAAAATACGTAAATTTCCACTCTCATCAGGGCACTGACTTACTTTATGGGTCTTGAAATTACATCTCAACTAACGGGTCTCTTCATTGGTCAAGCGCAATATGCACATGCTATCTTATCTCGTGCTGAACTTCTTGATTCAAAGCCCGTTGGTACCCCTGGCCGCGGGAGTTTCCTTACAGAAGCATGGCACACTATTTAAAGACCCTTCTTTGTATCGATCGTTGGTTGGGGCCCTACAGTATCTCACCATCACTCGGCCTAATCTCTCTTATGCTGTTAATCACGTAAGTCAGTTTCTTCAATCCCCCACTGATGAGCATTTTGATGAAGTGAAACGGATTCTTAGTTATGTCAAGGGCACTATTCATCTTGGGCTTTCTTTCACTCGTCATCCTGATTTATCAGTCCTCGGTTACTTTGACTCTGACTGGGCTCGCTGTGTAGGCACACGCCGCTCCACTTATGGTTATTCCATTTTTCCTGGGGGTAATCTTGTTTCTTGGAGTGCTAAGAAACAACCTACTGTTGCCCGTTCAAGCTGTGAATCCGAATATAGAGCCCTTGCAAATACTGCTGCTGAGGTTGTTTGGCTCACGAACCTGCTTCATGAACTCCGAATTTTTATTGTTCGTCGACCTGTTTTATTGAGTGATAATAATAGTGCAGTCTTTCTCAGTCAAAATCCAGTTTCATACAAGCGAGCCAAGCATATTGATATTGATTGCCACTTCATTCGTGATTTAGTCTCTTCAGGGAAACTTACTACCCAGTTTGTTCCCTCTAATCTACAGCTGGCCGATATTTTCACCAAGAGTCTTCCCCGTCCATCTTTCGAGTTACTTCGATCCAAGCTCTGCGTCCGTTTTCACCCTTCGCAAAGCTTGAGGGGGGGGGGGTGTTAAGACAAAATCATAGACTTATTTCCTATTTTTTTAGAATATACTCTTTCCTTGTATATATTGATAGAGATTGATATGATCCTTAATTTACGGATCTTATTGTTGTAATCTTGTACTACTAATAGTGGTAATATACGCTATCACAATAGCACGTTGAGATTATTTCTTTTCTCATATCCTTTCCAGTGGCGGATCCAGAAAATCGGGGTGGGGTGGGCTAAGTTTATTGAAGAAAATAAAAAATAATAATAATAATTAAAAAATAATACTCCCTCCGTCCCACGTATTTTTACCCACTTTCCATTTTGGGGTGTCCCACGTATTTTTACCCATTCCATTTTTGGCAAAAATACATAATATTTTATTACCTACTTTTTACAATCCCAACAACTTTAACTACTTTTTTACACTTTATTCATCATTCCCAACAACTTTATTCACTTTTTCTTTTTAAATTACTAATTTATCCCTACTTTTTCTTACATTATATATTAAAATAATAAAACGTCTTAATCTCCGTGCCCGTACAAACGGATAAAAATACCCGGGACGGAGGGAGTGTATATATATATATATATACTATAATTTAAGAAGATATATTTATTTTTTAACTTCATTTCGGTGGACTTAAAATATTTTTGGGTTGGGCTAAACTTAAAAACACAAAGAAGAAAGAAGATATATTTATTTTTTTAGCTTCATTTGGGTGGGCTGAAAATATTTTTAGGGTAGGCTAAACTTAAAAACACAAATTATTTATAAATTATTTACATATGATATAATGGGCTTTTCGGGGCAGCCCTGGGCTTGAGCCCGGGGCTGCCCCCACATCCATCCGCCCCTGATCCTTTCTGTTAGGTAACTTGATTATAATTAGCCCAAGCAACCGTTTTTTATTTGATATCTCAGCTGGAATTACAAATATCGTTTTACCTCATTATTATAGGTAAACTACTAACTTTATAAATCTTCAAAATACAATCCCAAATAAATGAAAATATCCCAATTTTGGCGGTAACGTTTGGCGGGAAAAACCAATAAAAAATTGCGAAAATCACTTTGGATTCACACATACACCCAGCAGCGCGTGGTTGGATCAACCCAGCAATGAACTCCACCACCGCCGCGTACCAATTAAAGAACACGTAGGCCCGGACCTCCTTCTTTTTATTGAACCGTGGGATCACGCGCTCGTTAAGCGAGTGCCGTATTTGGAACCTTCACAATACCTCCGCCCTCCGTAGTCTTTTGAAACAGCCCGAGAAAAGCCCTAAAACATAAATTTCATTGTAAAATCGGAAAATCTAGTTTCAATCTCGCATTACAGGGTTTGTTCGATCGAATTCCGGTCGAAATGTGATAATTCTAGGGTTGCATCTTTTACGTTTCTACCGATTCAGGTCAGTGTTTTATCGGCCTCATTATCTCTAATTAAGATTATCGCAAGAATGTCGCGCATTCCCCTATTCAAATACTGCACGACGTTGAGATCACTCGCGCAACTACATGGATGTATTATGACAGCCGGCCTCCATAGAGATGATCTGGTATCAGCCAAACTCATTGAGTCATATGCAGAATTGGGTTCTGTGCAGTCTTCACAACGGGTTTTTGACACTTTTCAGGATCCAGATTCATTTTTGTGGGGAATGATGATCAATTCCCTTGTTTGGAGGAATAGTCAGTTTGGAAAAGCTATTTGTCAATATCATCGCATGTTAGAGCTGGGGGTGGATGAGGAAAAGTATATTTTCATTCCAGTGTTGTTTGCGTGTGCCGCGCTTAGTGATGTCAGATTGGGAAAAATGATCCATGCTAGGATTCTTGTGTCTAAGTATAAATTTAAGTCGGATCCCCTAGTTCAGAGGTCATTGATGATCATGTATGGTGAAATGCACTGTTTGTACAGTGCATTGAATGTGTTCAATAATATGTTGGATAAAGATGCTGTCTCTTGGGGTTCACTGATTAGATATTACGTGCGAAATGGGCAGGAAAGGGAGGGATTGATCATGTTTAGGAAAATAGTGATTGACGGTTTGGAAGTCGATTCTGTTACCATGCTCAGTGTGGTTGAAGCTTGTGGTGAGTTGGGCTTATGGAGAGATGGAATGTCATGTCATGGTTGTATAATAAAACGGAATCTTGGGAGTGATCATGTAGAATTATGGAGTTCCCTGGTTGCAATGTATGGAAAGCTCGGGGATTTTTGTAGTGCAGATGACCTGGTTTCTTCTAATCAGATAGCTGTGTCTTCTTGGACAGTATTAATCTCATGCTACAATCGAAATGGTCACCATGTCGAAGCGATTAGGACATTCAATGATAGAATATTGAAGTGTAGAGTGGAAATTGACAGCGTTATTTTGATGTATGTGGTGTGCTCTTGTGCTCGATTGGGATGGCAACGATATGGGAGATCTGTTCATGGATATGTGATAAGGAATAGTATTGACCTAGATAGAGATTTCTTGAGGTCATCTCTGATTGATATGTATGCTAATTGTGGATTTATAAGTTCAGCTATCAGAATATTTCATGATACTCAACATAAAAGTGTTGTAACATTGAATTCCATGATGTGTGGGCTTTCAAAAAACGGTTACCCCAAAGAAGCTCTCAGACTCGTCTATGAAATGTATGCCAAATGCCATGTTATGGACGAAGTAACCTTTTTTATTGCAATCCAAGCTTGCTCAAATCTAGGTTGTACAAAGATGGGAAAATTGATTCACAACAAGCTAATCACATTCGGTGTAAGAAAGGATATGTACGTTGATACGGCCCTGATAGCTATGTATGCTCAATGCGGAGACCTTGAGCTGGCTCAGAGAGTTTTCAAAAACATGGACGAACGGAGTATTGTGTCAAGGAGCTCACAGAGGACGGACTTTCTGAAAGCATTGATGGTGACATTCTATCATGGATGCCCTGTTATCAAAAGTTTGTAGAAGATTGTAAATGGAACGAGAGCAGAACGATGAAAGCTCAAAGGTCCCCGGGTGTAGTATGATTGAGTCGACTACGTAGACAACCAATTTTTGTATCAAGATTTATGACTACATAGCTCAAATCATTGTAATCTCAAACCAAATCATTTTACTCTGCAATTGCTTAAACCTGCAGCTGCTGTCTCCTTCCCTATATTGCAAAGTTCTATCATTTTGCAATTGCATTATATTTCTTACCAGTCTTTTCCTTCATTTCTGTGTGTGCTTTATATTAGGAATATTATTTGTCATGTGACTTTTGTGGCAGTGTGATCTACCGGTGCAGATGTGTCCATGCTATATATGCCAACAATTGATTTGTGGGCTGTTGAGGCATATAATAAAGCCTCTGAAGACTATCAGGAGCCATCTTTAATGGATACTCAATCCTCTGGAGAGATATCTTGTGATGGGAGCTTTATGGTGGACATGGAATACGAAACTTCTCTAATAGCTGATGTAAAGGGTATAGAGTCTCAAACTGTGGTGAAGGAAGCCTCGTACCTCTGGACCTCTTTCACTGAGCAGGTGGAGTCTATACGTGTTAATGCCTACTTGATAATTCTGGTAACGTCGCTTTTTCTTTTCTTGTCCGAATTAATTATAGTTGCTTGGTTATGGTGTGATGGTATTAGCCATCTTGAATTTAGCATTAAATAACTAATTCGGGAAATCTTTTTTTTTTCCTGTTAATCTGGGAATCTAAATTTGCATCTTGCTTAATTATTATAAACTTAAATCTGAGTAATGTTATACTTGATAGGAATTCCATCCAACATTCTTTTATCTCCTGCCTCTTGTCCCTCTCCTTTCCCTTCCTTGTAATAACACCTTTTATAGAGGGCTTGTGTAATAAAGCGGACTAGAAAATTTATAGAACAATGTATAACATGATGGAAATTGTATGTTTTTACAATAGAAGGTACCCGGTGTGCAATCCTTATCTTTGACCTTGAACACTGTGCTGATTTAAAGTGGGCTTTTGAGTTTTGTTCAGAAGAAGGTGCTACTTTTTAGCTTTTAGGTGATTTTTGTTGTGTATGTTGGTTTCTGAAAACCAAATGAATAGCAATGATCTATGTTTGTTTTGGGTATTTTGGTTTGGTAGGAATTAACTTTATATCAGCATCAATTTGTAAGTGGTGTGTAAGAGATTATTAATTGATATGAGAGAAGAGATAAGAGAGGAGAGGGAAAGAGAGAAAAGAGTACTAATTGAGAAAAGGTGCAGATTGCCTGGGAAAATATGTTGGTGATGCTGAGCGGCAGCTTAGACTTCTTTTTCAAGTTGCTGAGAAATCTCAACCCTCTATCATTTTCTTTGATGAAATAGATGGTTTGGCTCCTTGTCGCACTAAGCAGCAGGATCAAACGCACAATTCAGTTGTCTCCACATTGCTTGCATTAATGGATGGCCTTAAATCTCGAGGTTCAGTTATTGTAATTGGAGCAACTAATCGTCCTGATGCGGTTGATCCAGCTCTAAGAAGGCCAGGGAGATTTGATCGAGTATTTTCCACTGCCTTTTGTTTAGGACAGAGAAGAGATTCTCTCATTGCACACGCAGAAATGGCCTAAACCGATAACTGGGTCCTTATTAAAGTGGGTTGCGAAACAAACTGTTGGATTTGCTGGTGCTTCTGCAGTCTCTTTGTTCTCAAGCGGCCACAATTAGTCTAAGGAGGAGCTTCCCCTTGCAAAAAGTTCTCTCTTCTGCTGAAACTAACAGAAAATGTCCTGCTATTACCACATTTTCTGTTGAAGAAATAGATTGGTTGAAGGCTCTATCATGTGCCCCACCTCCATGCTCTCGAAGAGAAAATGGAATTGCACTAAATGATGTGGTATCTTCACCTCTTAAATCTCATCTTGTTCCATGCCTTATCCAGTCACTTACGAGACTACTTGTTTTCCTGTATCTGGATGACTGTGTCTGGTTGCCTCTACATCTTATTAAGGCTTCGACCTTGGTAAAAAATACAATTGTTTCTCATTTAGACAGGAGAAAAGTCCAGAGTGGAAATTGGTGGTTGCAAGTGGATGGTTTGCTCCAGGAAGCGGCGGTAATGAATGCGATTGAGAAGAGCCTCTTACTTGCAAATGTTCTGATTGGAGGTAGTAAACTTGGCGGTTCCAATGTGACAGAGGAGAATCCAGATGAATATCCAAATAATATCTTTTCCAAGTCTTTACGTGTGGGTGCTCGCACTGGGATTTCACAAACTGTCTGTTCTGTTAAATCAGGATGCCAAGTTCTGA
The DNA here is from genome assembly GCA_023678885.1 of Pogostemon cablin. Lineage (NCBI taxonomy): Eukaryota > Viridiplantae > Streptophyta > Magnoliopsida > Lamiales > Lamiaceae > Pogostemon > Pogostemon cablin. Next base: position 30,616,770 of record CM042971.1, read on the forward strand.
TCTGTGGAAATCCAAGATTGGCCCAGAGGCATCTTGCTTCATATCTTCTCCACAGTTTTGTTGGCAATGTTGATGTGTGGAACGTTGATATGGAGAGTATATCTCATGAAGGACATGGAGACATGGTTCATGGGCTGACTCATATACTAAGTATGTCATGATTTTCCATTTCAAGTTACTGAAAATTTTCTTTGCCCAGAAAAAATTATGCTCTTCTTTATTTCTTTCTTGCCTTGATAAGATGCAAAATTCTTTATCACATGTATGCTTCTGTCTCACCACTCTGGCTTTCTCAAAGTTGGAGCTCCTTTTTGAACATCGTTCTGTTCCTGCTATGTTTTCATGTTGTCCTAATACCAGCCAAGTCTTTCAATTAGGTTCTATCATTTTGTGTGCATGATATTAAGATCCAAACATTTTGCTCTCCAATTGCTTAGACCTGCAGCTGCTGTCTCCTTCCCTATCCAGTTATATTTCTTACCAGTCTTTTCCTTCATTTCTATGTGTGCTTTATACTAGGAATATAATTTGTCGTGCAACTTTTGTGGCAGTGAGATCTACTGGTGCGGATGTGTGCATGCTATATATGCCAACAATATATTTGTGGGCTGTTGAGCCATAAAATAAAGCCTCTGAAGACCATCAGGAGCCATCTTCAATGGATACTCAATCCACTGGAGAGATATCTTATGATGGGAGCTTTAAGGTGGACATGGAACACGAAACTTCTGTAATAGCTGATGTAAAGGGTATAGAGTCTCAAACCATGATGAAGGAAGCCTCGTACCTCTGGACCTCTTTCACTGAGCAGGTGGAGTCTATACGTGTTAATACCTCCTTGATAATTCTGGTAACGTCGCCTTTTCTTTTCTTGTCCGAATTAATTATAGTTGCTTGGTTATGGTGTGATGGTATTAGCCATCTTGACTTTTAGAATTAAATAACTAATCCGGGAACTCTTTTTTCCTGTTAATCTGGGAATCTAAATTTGCATCTTGCTTAATTATAAACTTATATCTGAGTAATGTTGATACTTGATAGGATTCCCATCTAACATTCTTATCTCCTGCCTCTTGTCCCTCTCCTTTCCCTTCCTTGTAATAACACCTTATATAGAGGGCTTGTGTAATAAAGTGGACTAGACAATTTATAGAACAATGTATAACATGATGGAAATTGTTTGTTTTTACAATCTAAGGTACTTTGTGTGCAATCCTTATCTTTGACCTTGAACAGTGTGCTGATTTAAAGTGGGTTTTTGAGTTTTGTTCAGAAGAAGGTGCTACTTTTCAGCTTTTAGGTGATTTTTGTTGTTTATGTTGGTTTTTGAAAACCAAATGAATAGCAATGATCTATGTTTGTTTGGGTATTTTGGTTTGGTAGCTTTATATCAGCATCAATTTGTAAGAGGTGTGTGGTGATGTGTGTAAGAGATTATTAATTGATATGAGAGAAGAGATAAGAGAGGAGAGGGAAAGAGAGAAAAGTGTACTAATTGAGAAAAGAGAATGTATAGAGGGTGGTTAGGTTAGGGATGGAAAAAGCCAAATTAAAAAACCCCAACTAGAACAAGTCTAGATTTCGAATTTTCAAAACAGGTTTTCGAAACCATAAACAAAATATCCCATTAGAGAAGTCTGACCCATATTTTACTTGTTTGTTATTCGTTTAGATATGCTTTAGTTCCATATTCATTGCCAATGCCATACTTGCTTTGGTATTTTTATGGTATGGGTTGCTAATCTTGAAGGTGGCATTTTACCTTATGTGCAGATTTGAAGGGGGAGACTAGCTTAGTAGCTTATTTGTCTAGCTGCCAAGTTTTCATAAGTAATGGTCCTTAGATAATTTATTAGTGATGCTGAGTTAATTGAACCATATCATGCCAGAGAAAGTATTAATGCACCACTTGGATACTGCCACAAGCTTTAGCACCTAATATTGTTGGATTGAGGTTTTCAACTTGCTCTCTTACTTGTAGGACCTGTGATAATGTTTGGTTGAGGTTTTTACTCGATACTCATACCACTGAATTTAGCTACTGGTCTTCATATTATGTCAATGCTTTTACATTATTTGCAACATATAGCAACATTTATCCTGCTGCTTTCCCAATTTTCAGTATTGATTAACCTTGTTAATACACTGGAAATGCTCATCGAATTCTTTACAGGCAACATCAGAAGTACCGTTTTCGCTGCTACCTCATAGAATAAGGAAATTTTTCGGGAGTGAGGTATTGAATTGCAGCCGCTCAAATTCGTTGGTCCACAAGGAGCCACAGTTCTGTGTGCAGCTTGATGGTAAATTCGATCATGATAAGGCGATTTCTGCTTTTGCTGCTACATTGACGAAAGATTTGGCACAGCACTTTATACAACTACTTCATGGTGGATGTCACACCCATGTAAGCTCTCTTGAGGTGAATGCTGAAGATTCAGTTGATGATATTGATCAAGTTTGTCATAGTAAACCTTGCAATATCAGTCCCGTTGCTTCAGTTGTTCTGACAAATAAAACTCTGAAAGGGAAATCAAGCTTGCTGATGGCAATATCAACACTTGGCTATCAGATTCTATGTTATCCTCATTTTGCTGAACTTTGTTGGGTCACATCTAAGTTGAAAGTAGGTCCTTGTGCCAATACGAGTGGACCCTGGAAGGCTGGCCCTTCAACACTTGCATAATTCGCCCTATCGACTCAGCAGATAATGTTACTTCCGCCTCTAACACCAGCAATATTAAAAGCAAAGACTTTGGTTTAGTTAGAGGACTTGTTGCTGTAGGATTACCAGCGTATAGAGGTGAATACACTTCACTAAGGGAAGTTTGCTCTGCAGTGCGGAAAGTTTTGGAAATTCTGGTTATTCAAATTGATGATAAAATTCAAGCTGGTAAAGACAGAACCCAGTTCATTCGAGTGCTTTCACAAGTGGCATATCTTGAAGACATAGTTAGCAGTTGGATGCACACCTTACAAATGTATTGCCATAATTATTCTTAATTTTCCTTCTCTCTCTCTCTCTCTTTAGATATTTCTATAACAAAAATCTTTTTCAGTCTAGAGGTGGATACTCGTATTTCTGGGGCAAATGCAAGTGCTGGACTGCTTGATAATCATATCTGCAAGGATGGTACTTCTGAAGGTGATGTTCACAAGCTAGATAATTCCAACGTTAACGTAAATGGATCAGAACCGTTGGAAAAAAGTCCCAGGAAGTTGGGGTTGGAGATGCTGAACAATTATGTCCAACGGATGCTGATAATGAATGTGCTGAACAATCAAATCCAACTGCGGTGGATAGCAAATCTGCCACTGAAGGGGATCAATTTGCAGTTACTGTAGAAGGATCACCCCATCAGATTGCCTTGAATGATATTTGCTGTCGTAAAAGCACTCTTGCACCCAATGAAGTGAAAGTGTCTTCAGAGGTAGAAGTAGAAGGATCACCCCATCAGATTGCCTTGAATGATATTTGCTGTCATAAAAGCACTCTTGCACCCAATGAAGTGAAAGTGTCTTCAGAGGTAGAAGCTGCTGGAGTTTTGTCAGAATCGGGAAATGTTCAACCTGTTAATGTTTTAAAGGAGAGTAATTCCAATGTTTGTGCAAATGGTCCCTGTGGATCAGGCGATAAGCAGATAACTGAGATGCATTCTTTTGCAGAGATTGGTTACCAGCCTAATGATTTGTTGACTGATGATTGCATCTTGTCCAAAGATACTGGTGGAAACTCAGGTGGAAGTGATCTTAATGTCAACCATGCATCAAATCCCGACAGTCTCACATGTGGTTCGACTAGCACGTGCTTTTACCAGTGTTGCTCTGAATGCTTTGTCACACTCAACGATTTATTGCTTAGAATTGTTCATATCGAGTGGAAACACAAAGGAATTGATTCGACTGTGGATGATGTTCATGATTTTGTTGCCTCTTTATCTGCAAATCTTCATCTCTCACTTAGTAAATTGTGCGAAAGCAAAGGAACTCATGGTATGGAAGGGGAGGAAGTTAGGATGCGTAGAAAATACTGTGTGTCGTGAGATTCAGGGAGTGGACATGAAAAAATCAGACAAACTGCTGATGGATTGTGATTGTCATGCAAAGAGCAAGAACACAAGTGAAAAAGAAAATTATCTCCCAATATCCGAAGGGCTCGATTCTAGATTTGTTTTCAAGGGTGGAGTACTGGCTGCGTTAGACCCAGGTACTGTCATACTGATGTTTCTTACCATTGTAAATATGAGAAACTATGCCTTTGTTTTCTTATAGAGTGGTTAGTAACAAGCAGGGAGCCTTTCGATTGACACCCTTATTATAGCTTACAACACTCGTTTGTTTCCGCAAATTTTTGATGCACTTGCGGGATATATAGATGTGCAGCTTCGCTCATGCAAACACTGAAATTTTGTTTTCTGGCATTTCTTTAATTCATAGTTGAAATCATTTATATTTTGCTCTTTTTTTTTTTTTTTTTTTTTTTTTTTGGCTTTTTAATCTGAGTATTGGTTGTGTTTAGCTCTGTCATTGCCCATTGGTGATGTTGGGATTAAGTGCTTGCTTATATATTATCTTTTATGTTTTATTTTTGGATGTTTAAAGTTAAATCACATGAACCATATATGCTAGTATATTCTGCCTGACTTTCACTGGAATTGATGCCAATATTTTTAGTTGATAAATTGTCATATATTAACATGTAATGGTACTTTTGTCCCTAAGTATTAGATTTGAGGGGCAAATTTGACCCAGAAGAGAAACTTTTGGTCAAATTGCTCATTGTTATTGGTCCTTACTTTCTTATTTCATTTTCAAGTCTTTCCTATTAATTTTTGTAGGATAAAGTGTCAACTTGTTTGCAAGCAAATTATAATACTCTCTAAGTGTAAACCAAAAAGACATTTATGAGTAGGCCACATAGTTTTAAAAGAAATATGATCATAATATCACAATAGATGCGATTAATGTAAATAAACAATTACACCCCATTTCTTAAATGAATAATCCATTATATTTTCAATAAAAATTCAAGGTGATTAATGATAATTTTGGACTATACATTTGAATAAGAAAAAAGTTTTTCTTATAATGCTGTTGTTGGCTGTTGCATGCATTAAAATATTTGCGCCGTTCGTGTTGTATTATGTGTATTATGCAGTTCATCATCTTCACGTGGTATTTCTCAGTGGGGCTGTTCAACGAATATACGTGTGTGTGTATGCATTGAGTGTGCGCGTATGTATGCATGTATGTAAATACTCCCTCCGTCCCGAGGGATATTTCACTTTTTTTCTTTAATCCGTCTCACAAATTATTCTACATTTTCTTTTTTATATTCGTCCCATAAAGTAATTCATATTTTACTGTAGTAAAAGTTACACTATAATAATACCTACTTACAAACATTCCAACATAAGAGTTGATATTAAGTGCACCAGGGTGCAAGGGTGCACCCATATATGTACAACTTTTTATTCTATTTTGTATACATATTATTTTATTTTGTATACGTGTTTCTTAATTATTGTATATTTTTTCACATTAAGTTTTTCATTAAAAAAACTAGCATCCATAGTGTATAACTTTTTATTCAATAGTGTATACATGTTTTTTATTAATTGTATATTTTTTTACACTCAAATTTTCATTAAAAAAACTAACAATTAAATTGTATACATTTTGTTCATAATTGTATATGTTTTTGTTTATATTTATATACGTTTTTGAAAGTGGGTGCACCTGGGTGCACAGTATAATTAGCCCCAACATAATACCTACATTTCACACATTTCAATAACTTTACATACCTCTTTCATTAAATTAGTTACAATGTTTCTTCTCTTTCTACTTTATGCTTCCACATCTCATTTCAATATTTACATATTTTTAATTTGTGCATTTCACTGTAATCTTTAAAATTTCATTTTTGGTAGATGAGATGAGACCCACATAAAATAATTAACATATCTTCGTGAAACTCATATGCAACACTAATACAACTACACACTTTACATTGTATTTTTTAACTCACTATATATTAAAATATTATAATTTCTTAATTTTTGGAGAAGAAATAGACTTAAAGATTAAAACGAGACTAATAAAGTACATAAAAGATAATTTGTTTAAACTCCATACACAAAAATACGTAAAATATATATTGGGACGGAGAAGTAATTAAAATAATGAAAAGAAACATAAGAATTGGTAATAATTGGAGAGACACATGGATTGTTCCCACACATAGCGAACATTGTAACCAAGTTGCATGGTTGGGACAAATCTGGAATGATAGTTGAGTTGAAACTCCAGAAAGATTTGTAAGAGTATCTCTATTTCTTGATCCTTTATGTTTCTTCCTCTGAATTCTCACATCATAACTTGGTTGACCTCTAAGCTTCACATGTATATATTTTCCGTGTCCCAAAGTTTGTAACTCTATCCCAACTAGTTCTAATTAGCTTAATCAATCTAAGTAAATTATACTCCCCCAGTCCCCCCTTTCTATGAAAGATGTGCATTTTATCATTTTAATCCGTCTCAATATAAGGGGTGCATTTCCATTTTTGGTAAATAGAGCCTACACAACAATTATAATATTTCTATGGGGTCCACACACAACACTAATACAATTACAGAGCAAACACACCACCTTCAAATAAATGGAGGGAGTATAACAATATCAACCTTTCCTTAACTTCATAATTCTTGGTGCTGAGTTGATTACAAGTTTCAAGTGATTGTTGGAGTAGATATGATTTCGAATTTAGTGCTGGAGTATGATATGATATTAATTTTTAGTAAAAATACCAACGGTTGTTCAATGTCAGAAATGAGATACTCAATTTGTTTTAGAAAAATACAAACAATTTCGGAGGGGGTATTTTTTTTTTTACTCTTTTAATTTTTTTTTAATAATACCCTTAAAAGATGGGGTCCTGGTCTATTTTAAAATGTCACAAATTTTTATTACTCTTATTTTTTTGGCCCACGTGGATGTTCGATTGTTTTAATATTATTTGTTTTTTTCATTTGTTGAAGTTATGTCTGATTAATCTACACTTTCTTATTTTAAAATAAATAAATACTTTTTATTTGGAGAAAGTGAGTTTTTTTTTTTTTTTTAATTATTAGTGATTGACTTAGGATTAGGTGAGGAATTTAAATGTAAAGATGGACAAACAATATCTCTTTTTGTTTTGGGGCATTTAGGAATTCTCTTCATTTTTAACACCCTGATGCATGCATGATCGATCGCATTTTAAATGTAGGTACTATATTTATTTTTGCTTTAGCTTTAGGTACACGAAGGTTATAATAGAAATGATCTTTGATATTAACATTAGAATAGGACATGATCTTTACTTTTAAACACATTCAGACGATTTTATGAATAGAATATAGCTTTGATTTTACTATTTGAGACTCATACTCCCTCCGTCCCACACTCGTTGTCTTACTTTCCGTTTTTGTCCGTCCCAAACTAATTGTCCTACTCCAAAAAAGGAAAATTTTTCTTCCTAAAATACCCTTGTCATATCCAATAATTTCTAAAACCCCAACCCAATTAAAATCACATTAACCTTAATTAAAACATCAAATTAAACACACACACAAATTATACTTAATCTATTCCACTAACACACACTGATTCATGTGGCACATACACAAACCCTAATCTCTCTACCCCTCTCTCACATCTCTCAGCCGTTCTTTTCTCTCATTCTCTCTCGTTCTTGAACGAAAACCCTAGCAATCTCTCTCTGTAAATCGACTCTCTGTCCTTCTCTCACATCTCTCAGCCGCCTCTCTTTGCATATTTGGCATGGCTGAGTCACGGATGGCGTCGGGTAAGGGTTATTCCACACCCAATGATTCCGATCATCAGATCCAGGAGTCCTCGGGGGTGGAAACGACCTCTGACGTCTTGGTTTCATCCGATGGAACCCTCGATGGTGTTTATCCGGCGCTGATGGTTCCTGATTCCGTCGACTCAACCTTCGACGCAATGGATCCACTATTCATGGCACCTGATTCGCTCGATTCAACCACCGACACAGTGGATCCGGCATTGATAGTACTTGATTCGCTCGATTCAATGGTCGATGGTGTGGATCCCTAATTGATGGTTCTTGATTCCCTGGATTTAACCCTCGATACAGTCGTTCCTTGCTCTCTCTATCAAGAAATCGATCTGGTGGGTCCTGATACGGTGGATCCAGCCATTGCTCTGCCGGAAGAAATAAGCGATGGCTTCCGAGACTTCATGTGGGAGATGATATGTCTCTGCTTCCCGGCGTGTAGGTAGACCCTTTACTTTTTCTTGGATATGGCCCTGTGAGGTCTTGCATGCGATGGGGAATTTGTTTGGCTTTGTTGAGCTTGATTCGTGGCCCTGTGAGCCTTTATTTGTGGCTTCTGTTTTGAGCTTGATTTGTTGCCCCGTGAGGCTTTATTTGTGGCTTCTTTCTTGAGCTTGATTCGTTGCCCTGTGAGGTTTTATTTTTGATAGCCCCGTGAGGCTTTATTTGGGGCTTCTGTTTTGAGCTTGATTCGTTGCCCTGTGAGGCTTTGTTTCTGATAGCCCCGTGAGGCTTTATTTGTGGCTTCTGGTTTTTGTTGAGCTTGATTATGTGGCTTTCAGGTTCTGTTGAGCTTGATTATGTGGCTTATAGGAGTCTGTTGAGCTTGGTATTGCGGTTGTTATGCATATTTAGACTCTGTTGAGCTTGAGTTATAGCCCTGTGACGAATTTTTTCCGAGGGCATGTGAATATGTTGGGTAATTGTTGGTATATTGACCCTATCTTGATGCATATCTTAGTCACCAACAGGTTTTCAAACCTTTTTAGGAGACTTTGAAAATGTTGTATAGTGAACTTAGAGTCACCAGCATATCTAAGTCACCAACAGGGTTTTTAAACCTGTTTAGGAGATTTTGAACATGTTGTGTACTGAACTTAGAGTCACCACAAGGTTTAAAGGCCTTGTTAGGAGATTCAATTACCCTATGATGATATTTTTCTGAGGGTAATACAAGAAACAGAAATTTCATTATGCAACATGTATGTTTACAACTTAAACAATTTCAAAACAACAAAAGATATCCTGATATCGATTGTTTAAGCTGTAAACATCAAAAAACTTTACCCAAATCTCAATATCCCAGGCTGTTCATGAGCTCTGATATGTCATACACTGGCTTATAGACATGAGCTTCCTCGATTAATTTATTGATGCATCCCTTCACCAAATCTTCCTCAATCTCTAGTGATATAGGCAGTGCACCCTCTCTGATTAACTTTGCTTTTCCAATGTGAGGCACTTTGTAGTTAATTCCTCCATCCACTTTCATAATCTCAATGAGGCAAGCTTGCAAACTTAGAAACACATTATTCAATGTGAGAGCTGTCATATCTTCATAAGCTTTCAGAACATTTTTCACCAAATCTTCAACATTATAGCTTGCTGTCTTAAACTGTAGGGATTGGATGGCTCTGAAAAAGCCCAAGTCATTAATGTTAGTGTCCGGTGAGCGTGGGGGTTGGCAAACAAGTCTGATATTAAACCCATCAGATCTTGCAGCCCTCTCAAACTCCAAGTCACTATGTTTTATGTGAGGCCTTGCATTATCCTGTTGTATCCAAATCTCCTTTCCCAAACATTGTGGCCATTTTGACTTGATTGCTGGTATAATATGTGAATTAAACAAATATTGCATGTAACAGTTGCCCTTTGATAAAACAAAAGTAAGGTGACTACATACATGCAATATATAGGATGATGATCTTATTTTTAAGGTCTGACTATTACCTGATTCACTATGCAATCTTTGATCACCTCTTTGTTGACACAATCAATAGGCTTGGTTACTAAAGTTCCTCTTATTCTATTCCTTGAGTTTCTCTTTGCTGGCTCTATTGTTGTGAATGGGAAAGTTCAAATTTTTCCATCAAATATGACCTGTCCTTCACTATCAAGCAATGGCCTTGACACCGCACACATAAACATAATTTTCTAGATGAAATTTTTGGAGTTACAGGTTCTATGTGGTTCTTCCTCATCAGGAACCATGTAATACCTCTCACAAACTTTAGTAAGAAAGTACCATTTTTCATCTATGTGCACTACATTATGCATTTCCTTAAACTTAAGCTTTTGAGCAAACCTGTCATAATAGATGGCATCCAAACAGTAATTTAGCCTTCGAAGCTTGTTCTCCGGAGTTTGCTCAGGCTTGATTGCGTTTGTGTGTGCCCTAAGAGCACCTCCTTTAACCCATCTCCCCACTGTTGATTTGCTCACACCTAAAACTTTGGATAGATCTCTGATTGTTGATCTACTTTGAAATTGAATACTTTTCACTGCATTAGCATAAAAGTGGACCCTTTTTGAAATTGATACACCTGACCTCTTGGATTCAAGGTGTATTGGTTTTCCTTCCTCCATTTGTTGCTTTGCAGCAGCCCAAATACGACTTATGGTCCTTGAAGAAATGGAGAACGTTTTAGCTGCTTCTTTTGCTTTACCACGATCAATCTTGCCATCTATGGTGTGCCTTATCAAAAACTGTGCTATTAAGTTTTTTTTTTCTATGGAAATGTGAGAACTTGTGGTAGTTGCCATTACTGCATGTGTATTAATGACCCATTAAATTCCCTGATACTTGTATTTATCCTTGATGAAATTGGGGGAAACTAAAAGGAGGTTGGGCAGTTGGAGGAAAAAGTGATGGCAGACATGCTGAAAAAACTGATTGGTACCAACTTTTGGACACTTTGGAGGGAATTCTATTGATGTGACACAAATTTTTGGAGGGAAGCACCAAGGATGATTCTCAAAATCTGAGGTGTAATGTGTATTTTTGGATAACTACTCTATCCAACTTCATTGTGTAATAGTGTATGTATTTGTTTTGATTATTGTAATGTTAACATTTGATCCACCTTTCATATTTGTAATTTTGTAAGAATCATATGTACTGCCAAACAGTGGACTTACTTTTATGAAAAAAAAATTTCTGGAATTTTTTTTTAATTTATTGGGTAATTTTTTAATTAACACTAATGATGTAGTTAATCCAAAAAATGCCCAATTGGTTTGGACATTTTTACCCTCAAACAGTAGGGTTGAAAAGTAAAAAAAGTAACATTTTTTAAACTCCGTGTCTACTCGCAGACATCGAGTCTGGGACGGAGAGAGTATTAACTATATAATTCTCACGTAGTATCAGTTTAACTACTATAAGATCCAGATTTTTTGTATTGACTCGCTCTAAAACCGATGCCTCCCTCCTCACTTGTCGGCTAATTTATTTATATATTATAGTTTTCATTTTATAAGTTTAACAAATTAGAGTTATATTCAGGAAATTCAATAAAATGGGTGAAGACACCACTTGAAGTGAGTCTAAAACCTTGCCATGTTGTCAAATCACTTCCCATGTTATCTGCGCATATTAGTTCAAAATTATTATTTCCCTTTAGAACATCAAAGGGAATATTAAATGAAACAGAGGATGTAAGCGGCAAGGTTTTTGACAGTCGCTTCAAGGTGACTTCACTTATTTTATTAAGACTGGGTGCAATCGGTTGTACCAATTGAATTGGTACAATCTTGGTCCCAACCCTTCTTAATTAATTCCTGCTCTTTCATTAATGTTGTTTTTTATTTTATTTTTAATTTTTTTATTTAAATGACTATTATACCCTAAATCCTAAACCCCTAAGGGATAATTATACCCTAAACCATAAGGGTAAAATTACAATTATACCCTAAACCCTAGGGGATAATTATACCCTAAACCACAAGGGTAAAATTATAATTATATCCCTAAAATAAAAAAAAAACAGTAATGTACAGCAACAATTAAAAAAAAGAAAAGAAAAACACACACTGAAGGTGAAGGAAGGAGATTGTACCAATTAGAGGTTGTATACTAGTCTTTGCCTTTTATTAAACTTTCCAAAAATAGCCCTAATTTGTTACTAAAATGGAAACTATGTTGGAAATTTATTAATTTCCATTATAATCTAATTGTGGGCAATATATTATTATGCAATTATATTAACTATTCAATTATTTTATGAACTTAATTAAGTGATTCAATTAAGATTAAAAATTCATGGGCTATAATAATAATTAATATGGGCCAAATGAGTAGATACCCAATACTACGTGATTAAGTGATTATGAGTGATCTAGTCAAGTAGTATATAAAGGCTCCCAGGTTGTGGTCCCCAATATGCTAAGCCACACGCAGTTCTCTCTTTCTCATCTAAAGAGATTACGAAGGTCCTGAGGGAATCCAGAGGGCTTAGTTGAGGAAGGCCATAAAACCACTTATCCCAAGTTCGTGTTCCGCCTAGAGGACTCATTGGATCAGGTACGCTTCCACATTATAGTTTTGATCTCGTTAATCATAATAGGGTTTAAGGTTTTAGGATTTATTTCCAACAACCTACACTATATAAATAAATTAGCCACACTTTTTTCTTCAGTGATCACATTGGCATGATAACGTTCCATATAATTTTCACAGTGATCTTAATTTTAGCTAGCTTAGCATCATGTATGTATAATTTAAATATTTAATAATTTAAGAAAAGAAAAAAGAGAAAACCTATCGTTATCCATTATCGTTAGTAACATGACGTGCCACGTGTCAAGGAGTTGGGCAAAGCGGCGTTAGATAGAGCCGTGTGGAAGATGATGTTGTGTAATAACGGGACAAAATTATATCACTCCAAACTAACGTCACATGTTACGCCGTTATTAACTTTGTACTATTCTTTGCCATCTCTCCATAGCACAAAAATTCAGCACGTAAAAGTTTTGCTACAATTGCATTATCTTTATTTTTGAGAAGTCTCATTTTCATTCGAGATAATTATTAAATTTCTAAAACTAAATTAAATTTTCTATTATATTGTGATTTTTTAAGAGTGATATTTACGTATAAAGTATTGAATATAGTTGTTGGATAATACTGAAATCTACATCCAAATAAAGTTGAATTACGCAATACTTCTTCTCTCTATATACTTATAATATTTACACGCACAAATGAGATGTATAAATTATAGGGATCATAATATGAATATAAAAAAAATAGTAATTGAACTTTTAGAAGAAAAACAAAAGGGTGCAAGTATAAAAAAATATTGACAATTAATTTAATCTATATATGTAAGTATTTGTGAGTTCTTTATCATTATTACAAATATCATTCATTGTAAGAACAACTGATGTAAAATGAATGAAGAGTATTTACTTAAAAGAAAATTTCAAATCATTAGTTATGAAATGAGTATGCTACACTTAACTTGATCTAATAATATATAATAATTAATATTTTTGTCTCTAATTTCATATAATATGGAGTACTATTATGGATCTGAGACTTATATAAAGCCATTTCCAGCATATTGTAGTCTGAACAAAGCAATCCAACTGAACAAACAAAGGATAAGATTTGTTAAATTTTACCAACTTTAAATAACCTATCCAATTTACAGGCTAGCAACATGGGATAATTGGAGGGATACTATTTTATTCTCAGCAAATAATTATATTTATTTATAAAATAATTTTATGCAGAATCAAATTACAAAGTGTAATACCTTTGCACGATAAACAGTTACTATTTATTACATGATAAATTATTACTTATTTTAAAAATAATTAATCGTGAATTTCCGAAAGGCAATACTTACATTAATTTTTTCATATAAAAGAATGCTAATTTATATTTCTTAAAAATCCTACTTCAGTTACTCATGAAATAGGTTCCATAAAATAAGAACTTGATAAATTAACATCGTATCCTGTAGCTGTCATCTTATACTGTTGAAAATAATGATTATACTAATAATTAAGAAAGAAATAAATAAATAATAAAAAAATGTACTCCCTCCGTCCCCTAAAGTATTTCACAATTTCCTTTTTCATCCGTCCCTCAAAGTATTTCACACTTTACTTTTACTAAATTTTATAAAAATACATCATAATAATACTCACCTTTTACATACATCCCAATATAATACTTACTTTTTTATATCTCCCAACAACTTTACACACCTTTTTCATTAAATCAACTAAAATATATATTCTTTTTCTTACTTTATACATAAAAATACAAAATTTTCTTAAACTCCGCGCACACCAATACGTGAAATACTTTGACGGAGGGAGTATATAATATGTTGGTAAAATAGTCAGAAAGTGTGTTTCTTGGTTTTGTAATCAATAAATTAGAGAAATAGCACATGGCTGTGCTGGAATATATATTTCCAATCTTTCCCATATTCATTAGTTGTTCCAATTGAATGCACCCACCTCTCTAACAATCCTAATATTCTAAAAATGTTTTTGAGATTTTTTTTACTTAAAAAAAAATATTGTATACACATATATATAGTGTATTTTAGTTACTTGTATTAATAAGATACATTAATAAAATATACTATAAATGAAAATTATACTTTCAAGTATACAAGAATTTTGAAGAAAATAGACAAAAAAAATTTGAAAAGAAGAAAATAGACAATTTATCTATATCTATATCTATATCTATATATATATAACAACACCTAAAGTCAATATATTTTTTCCCGCTCAAAATTTGATCAAAATATATTTAATTTCTCACTTCTTCTCAATTTCTCTTCAATTTCTCACCACTCATTTTATTCTTATTTCATTAAATAAATAAATTAATTGTTTTACTATCATTTTAATCCTAATAATTTTATGTCCAACAAAATAATTAAAATTAAAAACAATACTTTTGTATGATATTTTTTTCAATTAATATGTTGAAATTTATTTCAATTTGAGTAAATTATTGAAAAATTTGGGTTGTATTTGAAGATAGAGTTAAGTAATTAAGACATTATTTGAAATTGTTATAACATATGTTTACGTAATGAAATATAAATATAAATAGAAATTTTAAAATTGTTGGTTTTTTATATTTACATTAATTTACTATACATGAAAAAATAATAAGGATGCGTATAATGTCGATTCAACTAAAAATTATTTAATTCATTACACATAAAAAACCTAAACTAAATATACATACCATCACAATATAAAATCTCATACATATGTATTCCATTCGTCTCATTCTAATAGTAATATTTATTTTTTGCATGGGTTGCTTTTTGTACGGGGATTAAGAGATTTAGTATTTTAATGTATATTGAGGTGAGATAAATAATATTTTAATGTATGGTGGATGGTTGTATTAATGTGGCTGCGGCGTCCCATTAAAATATTTTAATTACTTAATTGTTTGGGTCTCATACAAAAAAAAAAAGTAGTAACTGTTAATATGAAACACTCAATTTAAAAATATATTACGATGGGTACGTAATTATATGTATTTATATGTCCACAATAAATAAATATATATATATATATATATATATATATATATATTTATTATTACAAAAAATCTATACATATATATATCTATATCTATATATATATATATATCTATATCTATATCTATATCTATATCTATATATATATAACAACACCTAAAGTCAATATATTTTTTCCCGCTCAAAATTTGGTCAAAATATCTTTAATTTCTCACTTCTTCTCAATTTCTCTTCAATTTCTCACCACTCATTTTATTCTTATTTCATTAAATAAATAAATTAATTGTTTTACTATCATTTTAATCCTAATAATTTTATGTCCAACAAAATAATTAAAATTAAAAACAATACTTTTGTATGATATTTTTTTCAATTAATATGTTGAAATTTATTTCAATTTGAGTAAATTATTGAAAAATTTGGGTTGTATTTGAAGATAGAGTTAAGTAATTAAGACATTATTTGAAATTGTTATAACATATGTTTACGTAATGAAATATAAATATAAATAGAAATTTTAAAATTGTTGGTTTTTTATATTTACATTAATTTACTATACATGAAAAAATAATAAGGATGCGTATAATGTCGATTCAACTAAAAATTATTTAATTCATTACACATAAAAAACCTAAACTAAATATACATACCATCACAATATAAAATCTCATACATATGTATTCCATTCGTCTCATTCTAATAGTAATATTTATTTTTTGCACGGGTTGCTTTTTGTACGGGGATTAAGAGATTTAGTATTTTAATGTATATTGAGGTGAGATAAATAATATTTTAATGTATGGTGGATGGTTGTATTAATGTGGCTGCGGCGTCCCATTAAAATATTTTAATTACTTAATTGTTTGGGTCTCATACAAAAAAAAAGTAGTAACTGTTAATATGAAACACTCAATTTAAAAATATATTACGATGGGTACGTAATTATATGTATTTATATGTCCACAATAAATAAATATATATATATATATATATATATATATATATATATATTTATTATTACAAAAAATCTATACATATCTATATCTATATATATATATATATATATATATATATATATATATATATATATATATATATATATATATATATATATATATATATATATATATATATATATATATATATATATATACCCGCTCAAAATTTGGTAAAAATATCTTTAAGTTCTCACTTCTTCTCAATTTCTCTTCAATTTCTCACCACTCATTTTATTCTTATTTCCTTAAATAAATAAATTTAATTGTTTTACTATCATTTTAATCCTAATAATTTTATGTCCGACAAAATAATTAAAATTAAAAACAATACTTTTGTATGCATATTTTTTTTCAATTAATATGTTGAAATTTATTTCAATTTGAGTTAATTATTGAAAAATTTGGGTTGTATTTGAAGATAGAGTTAAGTAATTAAGACATTATTTGAAATTGTTATAACATATGTTTACGTAATGAAATATAAATATAAATAAAATTTTAAAATTATTGGTTTTTTATATTTACATTAATTTACTATACATGAAAAAAGAATAAGGATGCGTATAATGTCGATTCAACTAAAAACTATTTAATTCATTAAACATAAAAAAAACCTAAACTAAATATACATACCATCACAATATAAAATCTCATACATATGTATTCCATTCGTCTCATTCTAATAGTAATATTAATTTTTTGCACGGGTTGCTTTTTGTACAGGGATTAAGAGATTTAGTATTTTAATGTATATTGAGGTGAGATAAATAATATTTTAATGTATAGTGGATGGTTGTATTAATGTGGCTGAGGCGTCCCATTAAAATATTTTAATTACTTAATTGTTTGGGTCTCATAAAAAAAGTAGTAACTGTTAATATGAAACACCCAATTTAAAAATATATTACGATGGGTATGTAATTATATGTATTTATAAGTCCACAATAAATAAATAAATAAATAAATAAATATATATATATATATATATATATATATATATATATATATATATATATATAAAAGCACATGTGTTCAACCTCTTTTTCCCGCTCAAACATTTTAGTCAAAATCTCTTCTCAATTTTTCATCTTTCTCAATTTTTCTTTAATTTCTCGCATTAACGTTAGATATTGAGTTTTTCTATTTTATATGATATTAAGTTTTCCTATTTTATATGTATGGCATATACAGTAGTATTTCTTAATAGAGATTTTAGACATATATGGTAGTTTTCTTATGCACTTCCTCTAAAGTAATATATGCATAATTTTACGTAAATTATTCTCTTATTATTTATAGTATAATAATTATTAATAACTAATGATATTAATAACCTATATCAATTATGTCAATTGGTAATTTAAGATAATTGTGGTTATTGATTTAGTTGTTTTTAATATTTTAATTTTTAGAGTATTTCTTACTGTTATTATTTATAAATTAATCTCATTTTTTTCTTTTATCAATTTATGCCATACATATTATAATAATAACAAGTATTTTATTTATTTTTTAAATTATAAAATAATGTAATTTTTTTTAAATCAATTTATTCCATACATATGGGGTATATTTTATGGAGTATATCTATGTGTTTAATGTGTAGTGGGTTAAAAAGTATAATATTTTAGGGTAGGTCTTGAATTAGACCGTCTCACATATGCCTTTACGTGAGATGGATAAAAAATTAAAAAATTATTATTACTTTCTCAATAAAATATTATCACTTTCGCTATAAAATGTTATCACTTTTTATTTATATTATAAATTGTTACTTTTCGTTAGTGATGTTGTCACTTTTTATCCGTCTCACGTATAGGCTTACGTGAGACAGTCTCACACAAATCTTTGCAAAAATGAATAGTGGGTACTTATTAGTATTGTGTGGGGGTCCCATGAAGATATATTAATTATTTCGGTATGGGTCTCATTTATCAAAAATATAAATGTAACAATATTTGTGGGACGCATTATATTTAGTAAAATGTGACAAACTTATGGAACGAAGGAAATATATATTTTTAATACAAATTGGGTAGGATGAAGGGAATATATTTGTTTAATTATTAAATTATAATTAATTTTATTTTTAATAGATAATTATAAATTAATTTTTGTCTTTTATCAATTTATGCCATGCATATTATTATTATTATTAACAAGTGTTTTGTTTAATTTTTAAATTATAAATTAATGTCATATTTTTTATTTATCAATCTAGGTCATACATAATAAATATGGGGTATATGTATAATTTTTGTCAAATATAACAATATTTGCGGGATGGGGGAAGTATATATTTTTTGTGAACTTTATATACTATAGAAAACGTATTTTCGGATACATTTTATATATCTATGTGTTTAATATGTAGTGGACTGAAAAATATAGATAATATTTTAATGTATAGTATAGTGGGTAATTGTATCAGTGTTGTGCGTTGATCCATGAATGTATATTAATTATTTTGTCTGGGTATTATTTATCAAAAGAAAAATATAACAATATTTTTAGGATGCATTATTTAATAAAATGTGACAACACTCATGGGACGAAGAGAATATATTTTTTAATATAAATTGGGTGGTACGAAGGGAATATATTGTCCAATGAGTGTTGTTACATTTTACTAAATAAGGCGTCTCGCAAATATTGTTATATTTTTTATTTTTGATAAATGAGGCATACACTAAACAATCAATATATCTCCATGGAGCCACACACAACACAGTAAATGTAACAACATTCGTAGGAAGAATAAAGTACTCCAATCACCATATCACAACTTATAAGTTTGAGATATTAAAAATTCCAAATATAATAACGTAGAATTTAAATAATATAAAAAAATTAATAGTTACATACACATAATATATTTCAATTCAAATAGAATTTTAATTATTAAATAAAATTTAATAACATTGTGATAACTTATTCCCGTGCGCAACGCACGGGTCAAATGCTAGTTAGTTAGTAAATTAATAAGTAAATGTCCCCCACAACACAAGCCTTAATTGATGTTAAATTATTTGGCCACTTGGATTAATAATCAACTTAGACGTGTAATTATGATTAAGTGGAATATCCTAATTGGTTATTAGTCTTTTCAAATTAATTTGCCCTGTATCACTTGCTAACCACTAAATACTCTTCTTAAGAAACCCAACAATTTAAATTACTCTTAATCTAGTTTGTCACATAGACTTATTTATTGCTGACATATCTCTAACCCTACACAAAGCATTTTTTTTGGTTGAAATAGGAATAAACCTAAAGTGAAGTTGGTTTATAACTAAAATAACAAAAAGTAGGAATACACTCCATTTGATTTTGATCTCACTCCATATGAATAGCTGATATTTTAAAATTCTTCAATCTATATCACAATCATCATAAGTTTTGAAATTCATACATGAATGAATGATAGATGCTGCATATGATAAGAGATATATACGATTCAAAACTAACACGATACGATATATCATTCAATACATTCTAAAATTTTCAATCGAATACAAATGTCATTCATAAATTTTTGATTTTACACATGACCGAACGACATGTAATGCACCGGAAATTATATGTTCGTGACCCTAATTGGTGAGGGATAACATTATTTATATATTTGTCCCATTGTCATTCATGTTCAATGATTAAAACACCTCATTGATACAACCCTATGTCCACAAGTTGAATAATGAATTAAAAACACCTCATACTTCATATTTCCACCAAGTATTAATGTGTAGCAATCTTGGTGCACGACATCCCCAGTCCCACATGGCCTTCCAATCAGACAATTTGACAGCTTTCCAAAATAATCATATCTTTTCCTTTTCTTTTTGGCAATTCATACCTACCATCATATATAACCAACCAACCATGTAAAGATACAAAGCCCACAAAATTCAAGAATCCCACCACCATTCATCTTTGCAAGAAAACACTTTCATGACAGCCATGATGAATCACAGTTTCCATGAATCAAGAGATGATGACAATGAGACAGTTGAGCCTGGTGAATTACTTGAAGATGGCTGGTTTTTTGGTAATTTGCTTGAGAGTAAACCAAGAATGCTGAGGAGTTACTCTGATCCATGTTCATCTTCCAACTACAACCAAGATTCCAGTTTTATTGGGAAATCATATGAGGAAACATATGATTCCATCAAGAAACATTCATCTGGTAAGAAACCAGCAAAAGGGTGTGGTGGCCATGGTCATCTTCAAAGAAGCAAATCGAAGATGAGAACATCATCAAACGGTTTAATTCGAGCTCCATCTCTGCCCACCAGCTTGGAGAGTGATGAATTACAAGATGAAGATGTTGAATTCTCCATGGGGAAATTAATCAGACAAGCTTCGTTGAACTACTCTGATCATCACACACTTCCACCAAGAACACACACAGTGAAGGTAATTTTTCTAAAATCCCCCTTTTCAATCTCGTTCGAGAAGAGGTGAATTGAACTCCGATTACTTGTTTTTGCAGGGTGGGATTGCGAATTCAACCCTAACAAGACAGAAATCGAGAAGGAAACGCGAAGTGGAAAGCATCAATAGACGTCCGATTAATCAATTAAGAAAGCAGAAGAGCTTGAAAGATTTGGAAACGGAAGAATTGCAGGGATTCAAGGATTTGGGATTCGAATTCGACAAAATTGATTTGAACCCTAATGTTCCGGGGCTGCAGGAGAAAAAGAGAATCGAAGAGGACGAAGAAGTTCGAACGGCGCGACCGTACTTGTCGGAGGCGCCGGTGCCGAGGTGGGGCGGGAAGAAATCGACGGAGGAGGATATGAAGGCGCAAATTAAGTTCTGGGCCAGGGCGGTGGCGTCTAATGTGCGCCAGGAGTGTTAGAGTGCGCCTTCAAGAATGGTGAATTGCAAAAATATATTCGTTGATACAAATTCAATTGAATGGATAAATTTGGAGAATGATAATCATCATTGTTAGATAGGTTGGATAAAATTCTTATGAGCAAAAAGGGGCATTTATTTATTGAATATAGAAATAATCATTATTTTTGAAAGATTTTTTGTAACATGGAAAAAAATTGATCAAAAAAGTCAATTAAAGGTGTAACAATTTAATGTGTATTAATTCTACTTACCTTTCTTGAAAGCTTATCGATTTTTCTTTTTTCTCTTAAAAGAAGACACGAGGGGAAGTGACAACCATACAAGAGTTAGGCTCGGTAAGGATATATAATACACTTTAATTAATAAAAGATATAATATTTTATTTTAAAAGGTATATACTTTTTATTAATATTTTTTTCTTTAAAAAATAAAGGATACACATTTTTATATTAAATTATATACAATTTAATATAAAATTCTAAAGGCGCAAATGATATACAATTTAATATAAAATTCTAAAGGCGCACGGAGTATTGTCCATGCGTCCAAATATACAATATTTTTTTAGAAAAGATACACATTTATATACTAAATGGTATCTAATTTAACACAAATTCTAAAACGTGGTCCGTGCGTGTTTGCCGCCATATAATCTGTGGTTAGTTAGGAATTATCGTGCCAATCACACCCGATATTCATTTAGAAAAATGTTTTATTCAACTTTATTATTATAAAATTGTTGATAATCAGTTCTTAACCTTAGCTTAGGTGATAATCGAGACTGATTAAACACAAAAGTTATTCGGAGTGATTAGTCGAACTATTAATTAGATAGATTGAGGAGTAGCGTGGATAGCTAGTTGCACGTAAATTATGTCAGAGAATTGGCATGATGTCCATTACTTGTCAATTTTTCCAATTGAAAATCAATGTACACAATGTGGGGGCTATTTATAGGCAAAAAGCCTAGGGAGTGCAATAATTAGGTCTAGGGTTATAGACCTATAGGCTTGATGAGTCAGCACTCTCATGTGATGCCAAACCAGCCAGCTGCCACCTAAGCCCGGACACATGGCGTGATGACATTCAGTATAGTTTGCATGATTTAACTGAGGTGAACCACCTTAACTGGTCAAGTTGTGTTGTACCACTTGAGCAGAGGTCGATTGAGTTGAGCAAGCGGAGCTGAACTAGCTGGGCTGGATCATCTGAGCTGAGGTCGATTGAATTGAGCTAGCGGAGCTGAACTAGCTGAGCTGGACCATCTGAGCTAAGTTCGATTGAGTTGAGTTGGCGGAGCTGAACTAGTTGAGCCGGACCACCTGAGTTGAGGTCGATTGTGTTGAGCAAGATGGGCTGAACTACCCGTGCTAGGTCAGCTAGGCTGAGCTGACTGAGCTGGACCATAGATTGAACGGAAGGTCTCTTAGTCGAACAGTCTTGCTCAGTCCCACCGTTTTGAGCATAACTTTCACATTCGAACTCTGATTTGAGTGATTTTTTCGCCAAAACGATCCTCTCTTCCGTGGCTTTCTAACCACATATGATATCACCAGTTTGGAATCACACATGAAGACAGAAAAATTAAGAAAGTTGAGCGTGCGTTTATTTAGCATTTGAGTATAAGTTGCTCATTTTCTCGAACTATACACGTATGACCTTTTTCCCTTTAAGCCTTGGGCCGAGCTTGCTGAAGTTCTTGAGAAGATTTCATGAATTACCTAAGTTAATTCGAGCTGTATCGTATACCCGGATTAATACTCAATTAATCCGAGTAATTGCGTAGTTAATTGCACATTATCCACAAAAATAAATAAAAAAAAATAGGCTAATCAATTCAGACCAAAAGACTCTATTTTTAAATGGCCCCAAATCCTATTTATTTTGGGATTAAATAGGCAGGCTTCAAGGAGATGTTTGTTTCGGGTTTTAAAACTCGGAATTGGAATTCCAATTTCACACCCAAATTTTAAAAACATTCCTATATATACCTATATACATTCTCTCTCCTCAAAAGTTAAAACATACCCTATCAAAAACCCAAAACAAACACAACATCACTATTCATGATTTTCAAACTCTCCAAAACCCCAAAACAAACATCACCCAAGGGTTTTTAACGATTTTAAATATGTTGAACTCTCCAAAACCCCAAAACAAACATCACCCAAGGGTTTTTAACGATTCTAAATGTGTTGATGTATAAGATTTTTATTGAATCCGAATACTTAGATGTTGTGTTGATGTATAAGACTTTAATTGAATCCGCATACTTAGATGCTGCATTTTCTACTCGTAGTGTTGGAACTCAATCTCAAATGTCATGTTACATATTGATAATTTCATGATTAGAACTCGATCTTGATGTATATTTTGATGTTACATTTTTTTTTTATAACACATTTTGATTTTTTCCTATTAAAGGTTGATATTTTCCTTATATTTTTCCTATTAAGATTGATATTATCTTGATATTTTCCTTAATAGGGTATATGGTATGCAATAGGACCTAACATCAAGATGAACTTTAACCAGTCAAAGATTGTTTGAAAAGGAAAAAATACTCCATAGATGTTGGACATCATTCATGTTTCTATCCATTCAGTAAAATAAGAGAAAAGACCACATGATCATGAATAGTGTCTCAAACGTCTGATTCCAACATAATTATATCACAAAATAAGCATAACTGGTTCTCAGTAAGATCCAAGGAAAAGACTAAAAAGACTCCAACATAATAACATCACAAAATAAGCATATAACTGGTTCTGGATTCACAGTAAGATCCAAGAACTGGATTCACAGTAAGATCCAAGAAAAAGATTAAAATGACATGTCGGATCGACCCTCCAACACGACTTCCTAACTGAACCGAGCATCCACAGGCAACAAAATAAAACCTGTATGCCTTTAAGCACATCAATAGGTGGAGAAAGCGAGAAAGCCGAAGAAATCATTATAACATGGCTCAATGGAATATCTTAGAGACTTGATCTTTTTTACGCCAGGTAGCGGAAAGGCTCCACATACCATTTTCAATTCCTTAAGTCTCTTCATGTCCTCCCTGCACACATTAAGATCACACCTGTAAACATCCAAGACAATGTGACGGATATATTTCCGTTCACCCTCCTTCACATCCTCCTCTGTCCCTGCACGAAGAATGCAGAACTCGCATACACCATTCTCATCTTCACCAGCGAAGAGAGTGAGAGAACTTTGCTGTGGCTTACAGCCGTCAGGCAGTGATGAGATTTCCGGGAACAAATAACGCCACCTAGAAAATACATCAGCTTCTTCTTGGCATCCAAGATCAATGTTGTATCCTGCTCTGGGAGTCAAACAAACATCGTTTCCAAGTATCACATAGTCATGCTCTAGGGGAGCTCTAGAAAATCTAAAAGATTCCTTCCATGTTGGTGTAGTAAGAGAATCTTGAAAATCAAGGATGTAACTCCTTCGCCCACCTGATTCCTCCTCTATCTTGAGGAGTAAGACATGCTCACTGAGGAAAGCATGCGACACAATATAAGAAAAATCTCCATCATATCTTAATTCTGGAAGCTCTTGACATTTTCTTGTTTTCAGATTAAAGAATTCAAAACGATAAAGAAAGTCAGGCCCCACTTCTCGTGAACAGACAATGATTCCTTTCCCGTCCGGGGTCGGCAATGCCATGGGAGTATGTTTTAAATATGTCATGCTGCAGACCCTCTCCATCATGTGTTTCTCTAACTTGAAATCAGAGACCTACTTATAACTGTAGATGAATTTGCTATCTGAGGTTTCAGGTACGCATCCTTCGAACATGTATAGTGTGGATTCAAGGACACAAAATGCGGCATAATCAAATGAGACGTCACAAAGTCGAACCTTAGGAACTAAGAAGCTGGAGGCCTCGTCACCCCCAGATTGTAGATTCACACAATACACCGACCAAAGAAGCCCAGGAGTCCAGTAAACAAAACACACATTTTTTGATGGTGATATAGATGGTGAACAGTGTCCAGGACTAGTGCTGCTGATATCCATCTGTAAAATCGAGGTTCTAGTATTCATATAAATTGAGAACCGAAAACCCAAAATTAACTAATACATTATTTAAAATTTGAGAGAATTAAGATTAATACATGCAAAATATTGTTAAAATATATAAATTAAAAGAATTTGTGATAATTAAATTAATCTTAATATATTTATTCAAGTATTATTTTATTTATTAGAGAAAATTTTGGGTTAGAGTAAGAAAAAAGATGAGAAAGAGATGAAAATTAAAGATGGTTAGAGTTTGTCCAACGATGGGTTGGGAGTAGGGTGAGATTGGGTGGTCGATGTATAGATTATGGGTGTTAAAATTAATTAAACATAATAATAATAATAATTTTCAACCCTACGGGCCGGCCCGGTTAGCCCACGGGCCAACCCTATTAGCCCACGGGTTAATCGGTTCGGGCCAAAAAGCCCGGATGTTAAACGGGCTCAAATTTCTTGGCCCTAACCCTAATTTTTTTCGGGTTAATCGGTTCGGACCCACGATTTACGGGCTTATTAACAACTCTAAACCCAATAATACATTATCTTGAATATAACTACTAATCCCATAATGAATCAAAATGAGAAAATCCAATGGTAACAAAAGAAAACAACTAAATACAGATAATAATTTTAAACACAAGCATTATTAATTCATCGGTTAGCCCTATTCTTACTCAACCGAGGAATTAAGATTTGTATGCGGTTCACAACAATCAAATTTACAAGAATACCAATGCATCTATACAAGAAAAGGTGAGAAAATAATAATAATTAAACACATATATACAATATTAATTGAGTCGATTGTAGAAGAAATTCAAAAGACTATTTACGGTGGGAGGCTTACAGCGAACAAGAGTTGGCGATGCAGACGGACGGAGACTTACAGCGGCGACGCGAACAAGAGTTGGCGGCGAGGCGGTGACTCTGAGATCGGTGCCCTAATTTCCTAAAAGTTCTGATCCAGTTTGCAGTGAATTTATTTATAGTGGGAGATTTTGGGGGAGCGGAGGAATGGCCCAAACAACTAAATATTAGGAATTAATAGGGTGATTTGGATAATCTATTATCAAAGGTTATCGGACTAGTTATTCATGGAGACCATGGATTGAAATACATAGTAAGAGTGATACTTAGCTGACCTCATATATAATCCACAACATTTTTAGCCATTAAATTAGATCAAGTCATTTTAAGCTCTTAGATATTTATTTATGAATTGGTTAACTGTACAACAGATTAAAGTAAAAAGAGACATCACATCCAACGATGAAAAAGTCAATAAAGTATGATAAATGTTTCTTCTCTCTCATCCCATATATTCAATCATATAATTTCTTATTTTATTTTATATAATTCATAAATATACTTTTCCTCAAATTTTTTTAACATTTATAATTCAATTATTACAAATCTATTGTTAATAAAAATTATATCATATTATTCGCCTTGTTGAAATCTTTAATTTAATATCCACATTAATTATATAATAAATATTTAAAATATAATAAGTGCAGTAATTTATTATGAATGTAAGTATTTTTAATTAAATATTATTAATAAAAAAATTAAATTATTCAAAAATATGGAAATACCCTACCAAAACACAATTCATCCGTTTTGGCCTTTTAAATTTAGAAATTAATTTTTAATTTTTTAAGGTAAACTTTTTATGAACTATATATATTACTTGTTCACATAATTAATTAGCGAAATAATACTTGTTATTTAGAATATATTTTTATACTTTTGATGCTCAAGTGGTAGAGGGGAGGGTGGAAAGGACTTCCAGCTGAGCTTGGTTGCTGCAGGGTTCGAATCCTGCATTTAGCATGTGTTGATGTATAAGACTTTTATTGAATCCGCATACTTAGATGCTGCATTTTCTACTCGTAGTGTTGGAACTCAATCTCGAATGTCACGTTACATTTTGATGGTTTCATGATTAGAACTCAATCTCGAATGTCATGTTACATTTTGATGGTTTCATGATTAGAACTCGATCTTGATGTACATTTTGATATTACATTTTCTATTAACACACATTTTGATTTTTTCCTATTAAAGGTTGATATTTTTCTTATATTTTTCCTATTAAGATTGATATTTTCCTTATAGGGCATATGGTATGCAATAGGACCTAACATCAAGATGAACTTTAACCAGTCAAAGATTGTGTGAAAAGGAAAAAATACTCCATAGATGTTAGACATCATTCATGTTTCTATCCATTCAGTAAAATAAGAGAAAAGACCACATGATCATGAATAGTGTCTCAAACGTCTGATTCCAACATAATTATATCACAAAATAAGCATAACTGGTTCTCAGTAAGATCCAAGGAAAAGACAAAAGACTCCAACATAATAACATCACAAAATAAGCATATAACTGGTTCTGGATTCACAGTAAGATCCAAGAAAAAGATTAAAATGACATGTCGGATCGACCCTCCAACACGACTTCCTAACTGAACCGAGCATCCACCAGCAACAAAATAAAA
This sequence comes from Pogostemon cablin, assembly GCA_023678885.1. Lineage (NCBI taxonomy): Eukaryota > Viridiplantae > Streptophyta > Magnoliopsida > Lamiales > Lamiaceae > Pogostemon > Pogostemon cablin. The sequence continues at coordinate 30,644,557 of CM042971.1, forward strand.
CATGTATGCCTTTAAGCACATCAATAGGTGGAGAAAGCGAGAAAGTCGAAGCAATCAGTATCACCTGGCTCGATGGAAAATCTTAGAGACTTGATCTTTTTTGCGCCAGGTAGCGGAAAGGCTCCACATACCATTTTCAATTCCTTAAGTCTCTTCATGTCCTCCCTGCACACATTAAGATCACACCTGTAAACATCCAAGACAATGTGACGGATATATTTCCATTCACCCTCCTTCACATCCTCCTCTGTCCCTGCATGAAGAATGCAGAACTCGCATACACCATTCTCATCTTCACCAGCGATAAGAGTGAGAAAACAACGCTCCGTCACACGGCCGTCAGGCAGTGATGAGATTTCCGGGAACAAATAACGCCACCTAGAAAATACATCAGCTTCTTCTTGGCATCCAAGATCAATGTTGTATCCTGCTGTGGGAGTCAAACAAACATCGTTTCCAAGTATCACAGAGTCATCCTCTAGGGGAGCTCTAGAAAATCTAAAAGATTCCTTCCATGGTGGTGGAGTAAGAGAATCTTGAAAATCAAGGATGTAACTCCTTCGCCCACCTGATTCCTCCTCTATCTTGAGGAGTAAGACATGCTCACTGAGGAAAGCATGCGACAGAATATGAGAAAAATCTTCATCATATCTTAATTCTGGAAGCTCTTGACATTTTCTTGTTTTCAGATTAAAGAATTCAAAACGATAAAGAAAGTCAGGCCCCACTTCTCGTGAACAGAGAATGATTCCTTTCCCATCGGGGGTTGGCAATGCCATGGGAAAATATTTTAAATATGTCATGCTGCAGACCCTCTCCATCATGTGTTTCTCTAACTTGAAATCAGAGACCTCTGCTTCCAACTTATAACTGTAGATGAATTTGCTATCTAAGGTTTCAGATGTAAATCCTTCGAACACGTATAGTGTGGATTCAAGGACACAAAATGCCGCATAATCAAATGACAAGTCATGAAGTCGAACCTTAGGAACTAAGAAGCTGGAGGCCTCAGATTCTAGATTCACACAATACACGGACCAAGGAAGCCCAGGAGTGGAGTAAACAAAACACACCTTTTTTGATGGTGAACAGTGTCCAGGACTAGTGCTGCTGATATCCATCTGTAAAATCGAGGTTCTAGTATTCATATAAATTGAAAAAGTTACAAGGCAAGAACCGAAAACCCAATAATACATTATCTTGAATATAACTACTAATCCCATAATGAATCAAAATGAGAAAATCCAATGGTAACAAAAGAAAACAACTAAATACAGATAATAATTTTAAACACAAGCATTATTAATTCATCGGTTAGCCCTGTTCTTCTTACTCAACCGAGGAATTAAGATTTGTAAACAACAATCAAATTTACAAGAATACCAATGCATCTATACAAGAAAAGGTGAGAAAATAATAATAATTAAACACATATATACAATATTAATTGAGTCGATTGTAGAAGAAATTCAAAAGACTATTTACTGAGGGAGGCTTACAGCGAACAAGAGTTGGCGATGCAGACGGACGGAGACTTACAGCGGCGACGCGAACAAGAGTTGGCGGCGAGGCGGTGACTCTGAGATCGGTGCCCTAATTTCCTAAAAGTTCTGATTCAGTTTGCAGTGAATTTATTTATAGTGGGAGATTTTGGGGGAGCGGAGGAATGGCCCAAACTGCTGTAAATAATAATGATACACAAAGAAATCATTAATAGTAAATTGAAGAAAGAAAATAACAACAATAAGAAGAAGATAGGAGAAGAAGAGATGAGAGGAAGAAGAGAAAGGAATACGAAAGATCATGAACTTCATTCATTATAATGTGTTTGTCCAACTTCATATATAAGAGTAAAATAGGCATAATAATAATAATAATAATAATAAGAGTATGGTTAAATACACACCCTTTATTAAATACACACCCCTTTTTTATTTTATATTTCTTAATTTTATTATATACACACCCCTAAAATTCCAAAACAATCCTTTTACAAATAAAATTATACACACTCCTCATTCATCTCTTAAATCATTCGTTCATCTCCACTGGTAAGCAATAAATCATTCGTTCTTCTCTAATATTGATTTCTGTTAAATAAGAAACAATCATCTATTGAATTGAATCCCACACCAATTTCATTGTCATTCTTTGTTCTACCAAACATGATTTTGCATTATCCATTAGCATCCACTATGTTTTGAAACTGAAAATTCAAGCCACGATTCATCAAATAAAATATATCATGGACAAAATAAATGTTTGACATGGGCAATTCCCACTAGAGAAGCAATGATTCATCCTTCAGGAGGAAACCATTAAAACTTGGTAAAATCAACGAAGAAACTGGTGGAGTCGAACCAGGCGGACATGATCATCGCGAATACACCTCATAAACTAGTCGGCGATGATCCCAAAATCCAAAAACCCTGCTTCACGAACATGGCGGCGATGATCATCAAAGTGGAGTCGTAGATCTTTTTCCGGCCAAACTAGTCGTCGCTTCCGATGATAAGAAGAAGGATGGATTAAGACGAGAACCGTGAATTACAAGATCTACATAATTATAGTGTATTAATAAAGTTATTAGTTATTTTCAAATAATCAAAAGTTCTAACATGACGCAACATGAGTTCAAAATTCGAAGAAAACCCAAAAAATCCATGGACGGAGTATTATTTTGCTGCAGAATGATTGCAGTTTTTATTTGTAATCTATTATAAATTGTATTGAATCGGTGTAAAATTTAGAATTAAATAAAGAAAGTGTATGAGTGTGTAAAATATATAGGGTGTATTTAATGAATTAAGGGTGATTTAGACTTTTTAAAAATATATATTTTAATTATATAATAATAGGGTGTGTATTAAATAAAAAGGGGTGTGTATTTAAAGCATCCCTAATAATAATGGCCACATCATTAAGGCATGATAATAGTAATGGCCACATAATTAATATTACAATAATAGTAATGGCCAAAGCAATGGACACATTATAAATATCACAATACTTCCCCTTGGACATTACGCTGTTCATGCCTCGTTAAAAACCTCCCTAGAAAACCCTGTGGGAAAAAGTACTAGTCGAGGAAAATAGTACATGTTTTATGATTTCAATGTATTATAATAGCTACCTCATTAAAAACATTCAACTAAGAAAACCCAGTGGGAGATAACTTAGTTAAAAAAAGAGTATAGCTTGATCTTCAGGATCCAATCTTCATGATTGTTTAGAATTGATCTTTCTTCTTTAATATAATAATCTAGCTTGCCTCATTAAAAACCTTTAACTAAGAAAACATATTGGGAAAAAACTTAGTTAAGGAAAAAAGAGTGCAGCATCGGTCTTCAGGACTCAATCTTCAAGATTGTTTAGAAGTCGTTGCTCCCCCTAAGTACAAATGATTTAATCTGCCGCATTAAAAACCTTTAACTAAGAAAACCTCGTGGGAAAAACTTAGTTAAGAAAAAAAAGAGTGCAACATTAGTCTTCAGGACCCAATATTCAGGATTGTTTAGAAATTATTTCTCCTCCAAGATATTTAACTTATGTCTCATAAAAATCCTTCGTAAAAAATTTAGTTAAGGAAAAAAAATGAGTACAGATCTTATGATTTTGATGTATTGCATAAGTTGCCTCATTAAAAACCTTAGACTAAGAAAACTCGGTGGGAAAAACTTAGTAAAGGGAAAAAGAGTACAACTATTAGTCTTCAGGACTTAATCTTCTGGATTGTTTAGAAATTATCGCTCCCCCTTAAAAGAAGGGATGCATTGTAATATAATTGCTGATCTTCACAATCGAAAATTTGAAATTTTGCTTGGAATCGTCACTCCCCCTAAAGACGACAATCTTCTGGGTCTACATTATACAATACAAGTAGCACATACTAAAATATTATTTGGGAGTAAACAAAAATAACGATAAATAATTTAGATTTTGACATGAGCAAATATTGTGTAATATCTTACTGCTCTTTTGGAGCATATAAAATAAATTTGTCATATCTCTCCTAATATATTAATTGCTCATCTATGCAACACATAATTTATTGTATTATAAAAGATTGAGAAAATGTATCTTTCATTTATGCAACACATAATTTATTGTCTTATAAAAGATTGGGAAAATGTATCTTTCATCATGTCTCATGGGCTATAAATTTATTATATCAACAATCTTATATTTACACCCGTTTGAAACTTTAACATTATGGGGATCATTTAAAGAACACCCGTTCTCCATGAGGAAATTAATCAGACAAGCTTCGTTGAACTACTCTGATCATCACACACTTCCACCAAGAACACACACAGTGAAGGTAATTTATCTAAAATCCCCTTTTACAACCTCGATCGAGAAGAGATGAATTGAACTCCGATTACTTGTTTTTGCAGGGTGGAATTGCGAATTCAACCCTAACAAGACAGAAATCGAGAAGGAAACACGAAGTGGAAAGCATCAATAGACGTCCGATTAATCAATTAAGAAAGCAGAAGAGCTTGAAAGATTTGGAAACGGAAGAATTGCAGGGATTCAAGGATTTGGGATTCGAATTCGACAAAATTGATTTGAACCCTAATGTTGTAAGCATGATTCCGGGGCTGCAGGAGAAAAAGAGAATCGAAGAGGACGAAGAAGTTCGAACGGCGCGACCGTACTTGTCGGAGGCGTGGGCGGCGTCGGCGGCGCCGGTGACGAGGTGGGGCGGGAAGAAATCGACGGAGGAGGATATGAAGGCGCAGATTAAGTTCTGGGCCAGGGCGGTGGTGTCTAATGTGCGCCAGGAGTGTTAGAGTGCGCCTTCAAGAATGGTGAAATTGCAAAAATATATTCATTGATACAAATTCAATTGAATGGATAAATTTGGAGAATGATAATCATCATTGTTAGATAAAGTTGGATAAAATTCTTATGAGCAAAAAGGGGCATTTATTTATTGAATATAGAAATAATCATTATTTTTTGAAAGAGTTTTTGTAACATGGAAAAAAATTGATCTAAAAAGTCAATTAAAGGTGTAACAATTTAATGTTTATTAATTCTACTTACCTTTCTTGAAAGCTTATCGATTTTTTTTTTCTTTTAAAAGGAGACACGAGGGAGAAGTGACAACCATACAAGAGTTAGGCTCGGGCAAGGATACATTATTTGTATAAAGGGAATACACTTTAATTAATAAAAATGTATAGCATTTTATTTTAAAAAATGTATAGCATTTCATTTTAAAGGGTATAAATTTTTCATTAATATTTTTTTCTTTAGAAAATAAAGGGTACACATTTTTATACTAAAAGATATACAATTTAATATAAAATTCTAAAGGCGCACGGAGTATTGTCCATGCGTCTAGATATACACAATAATTTTCTTTAGAAAATAAAGGATACACATCTATATACTAAATTGGATAATCTATATACTACATGGTATCCAATTTAACACAATTTTAAAACTAAATTGGATAATCTATATACTAAATGGTATCCAATTTAACACAATTCTAAAACGTACAATTCTAAAACGTGGTTCGTGCGCTCAAATGCACAGTGTGTTTGCCGCCATATAATCTTTGGTTAGTTAGGAATTATCGTGCCAATCACACCCGATATTCATTTAGAAAAATGTTTTATTCCACTTTATTATTATAAAATAATAAAAAAATAGGCTAATCAATTCAGACCAAAAGACTCTATTTTTAAATGGGCTGCAAAATTGAAAAAATAATCCTATTTATTTTGGGATTAAGTAGGCAGGCAAGGGGTTTTAACGATTCTAAATGTGTTGATGTATAAGACTTCTATTGAATCCGCATACTTAGATGCTGCATTTTCTACTAGTGTTGGAACTTAATCTCGAATGTGATGGTTTCATGATTAGAACTCGATCTTGATGTACATTTCGATGTTACATTTTCTATTAACACACAATTTTTTTTTTTCCTATTAAAGGTTGATATTTTCCTTATATTTTTCCTATTAAGATTGATATTTTCCTTATAGGGCATATGGTATGCAATAGGACCTAACATCAAGATGAACTTTAACCAGTCAAAGATTGTGTGAAAAGGAAAAAATACATAAAGATGTTAGACATCATTCATGATTCTATCCATTCAGTAAAATAAGAGAAAAGACCACATGATCATGAATAGTGTCTCAAACGTCTCATTCCAACATAATTATATCACAAAATAAGCATAACTGGTTCTCAGTAAGATCCAAGGAAAAGACTAAAAAGACTCCAACATAATAACATCACAAAATAAGCATATAACTGGTTCTGGATTCACAGTAAGATCCAAGAAAAAGATTAAAATGACATGTCGGATCGACCCTCCAACACGACTTCCTAACTGAACCGAGCATCCACCGGCAACAAAATAAAACCTGTATGCCTTTAAGCACATCAATAGGTGGAGAAAGCGAGAAAGTCGAAGAAATCACTATCACATGGCTCGATGGAAAATCTTAGAGACTTGATCTTTTTTGCGCCAGGTAGTGGAAAGGCTCCACATACCATTTTCAATTCCTTAAGTCTCTTCATGTCCTCCCTGCACACATTAAGATCACACCTGTAAACATCCAAGACAATGTGACGGATATATTTCCATTCACCCTCCTTCACATCCTCCTCTGTCCCTGCATGAAGAATGCAGAACTCGCATGCACCATTCTCATCTTCACCAGCGATAAGAGTGAGAAAACAACGCTCCGGCACACGGCCGTCAGGCAGTGATGAGATTTCCGGGAACAAATAACGCCACCTAGAAAATACATCAGCTTCTTCTTGGCATCCAAGATCAATGTTGTATCCTGCTCTGGGAGTCAAACAAACATCGTTTCCAAGTATCACATAGTCATGCTCTAGGGGAGCTCTAGAAAATCTAAGAGATTCCTTCCATGTTGGTGTAGTAAGAGAATCTTGAAAATCAAGGATGTAACTCCTTCGCCCACCTGATTCATCCTCTATCTTGAGGAGTAAGACATGCTAACTGAGGAAAGCATGCGACAGAATATGAGAAAATTTTTCATCATATCTTAATTCTGGAAGCTCTTGACATTTTCTTGTTTTCAGATTAAAGAATTCAAAACGATAAAGAAAGTCAGGCCCCACTTCTCGTGAACAGAGAATGATTCCTTTCCCATCGGGGGTTGGCAATGCCATGGGAAAATATTTTAAATATGTCATGCTGCAGACCCTCTCCATCATGTGTTTCTCTAACTTGAAATCAGAGACCTCTGCTTCCAACTTATAACTGTAGATGAATTTGCTATCTAAGGTTTCAGATGTAAATCCTTCGAACACGTATAGTGTGGATTCAAGGACACAAAATGCCGCATAATCAAATGACAAGTCATGAAGTCGAACCTTAGGAACTAAGAAGCTGGAGGCCTCAGATTCTAGATTCACACAATACACGGACCAAGGAAGCCCAGGAGTGGAGTAAACAAAACACACCTTTTTTGATGGTGAACAGTGTCCAGGACTAGTGCTGCTGATATCCATCTGTAAAATCGAGGTTCTAGTATTCATATAAATTGAAAAAGTTACAAGGCAAGAACCGAAAACCCAATAATACATTATCTTGAATATAACTACTAATCCCATAATGAATCAAAATGAGAAAATCCAATGGTAACAAAAGAAAACAACTAAATACAGATAATAATTTTAAACACAAGCATTATTAATTCATCGGTTAGCCCTGTTCTTCTTACTCAACCGAGGAATTAAGATTTGTAAACAACAATCAAATTTACAAGAATACCAATGCATCTATACAAGAAAAGGTGAGAAAATAATAATAATTAAACACATATATACAATATTAATTGAGTCGATTGTAGAAGAAATTCAAAAGACTATTTACTGAGGGAGGCTTACAGCGAACAAGAGTTGGCGATGCAGACGGACGGAGACTTACAGCGGCGACGCGAACAAGAGTTGGCGGCGAGGCGGTGACTCTGAGATCGGTGCCCTAATTTCCTAAAAGTTCTGATTCAGTTTGCAGTGAATTTATTTATAGTGGGAGATTTTGGGGGAGCGGAGGAATGGCCCAAACTGCTGTAAATAATAATGATACACAAAGAAATCATTAATAGTAAATTGAAGAAAGAAAATAACAACAATAAGAAGAAGATAGGAGAAGAAGAGATGAGAGGAAGAAGAGAAAGGAATACGAAAGATCATGAACTTCATTCATTATAATGTGTTTGTCCAACTTCATATATAAGAGTAAAATAGGCATAATAATAATAATAATAATAATAATAAGAGTATGGTTAAATACACACCCTTTATTAAATACACACCCCTTTTTTATTTTATATTTCTTAATTTTATTATATACACACCCCTAAAATTCCAAAACAATCCTTTTACAAATAAAATTATACACACTCCTCATTCATCTCTTAAATCATTCGTTCATCTCCACTGGTAAGCAATAAATCATTCGTTCTTCTCTAATATTGATTTCTGTTAAATAAGAAACAATCATCTATTGAATTGAATCCCACACCAATTTCATTGTCATTCTTTGTTCTACCAAACATGATTTTGCATTATCCATTAGCATCCACTATGTTTTGAAACTGAAAATTCAAGCCACGATTCATCAAATAAAATATATCATGGACAAAATAAATGTTTGACATGGGCAATTCCCACTAGAGAAGCAATGATTCATCCTTCAGGAGGAAACCATTAAAACTTGGTAAAATCAACGAAGAAACTGGTGGAGTCGAACCAGGCGGACATGATCATCGCGAATACACCTCATAAACTAGTCGGCGATGATCCCAAAATCCAAAAACCCTGCTTCACGAACATGGCGGCGATGATCATCAAAGTGGAGTCGTAGATCTTTTTCCGGCCAAACTAGTCGTCGCTTCCGATGATAAGAAGAAGGATGGATTAAGACGAGAACCGTGAATTACAAGATCTACATAATTATAGTGTATTAATAAAGTTATTAGTTATTTTCAAATAATCAAAAGTTCTAACATGACGCAACATGAGTTCAAAATTCGAAGAAAACCCAAAAAATCCATGGACGGAGTATTATTTTGCTGCAGAATGATTGCAGTTTTTATTTGTAATCTATTATAAATTGTATTGAATCGGTGTAAAATTTAGAATTAAATAAAGAAAGTGTATGAGTGTGTAAAATATATAGGGTGTATTTAATGAATTAAGGGTGATTTAGACTTTTTAAAAATATATATTTTAATTATATAATAATAGGGTGTGTATTAAATAAAAAGGGGTGTGTATTTAAAGCATCCCTAATAATAATGGCCACATCATTAAGGCATGATAATAGTAATGGCCACATAATTAATATTACAATAATAGTAATGGCCAAAGCAATGGACACATTATAAATATCACAATACTTCCCCTTGGACATTACGCTGTTCATGCCTCGTTAAAAACCTCCCTAGAAAACCCTGTGGGAAAAAGTACTAGTCGAGGAAAATAGTACATGTTTTATGATTTCAATGTATTATAATAGCTACCTCATTAAAAACATTCAACTAAGAAAACCCAGTGGGAGATAACTTAGTTAAAAAAAGAGTATAGCTTGATCTTCAGGATCCAATCTTCATGATTGTTTAGAATTGATCTTTCTTCTTTAATATAATAATCTAGCTTGCCTCATTAAAAACCTTTAACTAAGAAAACATATTGGGAAAAAACTTAGTTAAGGAAAAAAGAGTGCAGCATCGGTCTTCAGGACTCAATCTTCAAGATTGTTTAGAAGTCGTTGCTCCCCCTAAGTACAAATGATTTAATCTGCCGCATTAAAAACCTTTAACTAAGAAAACCTCGTGGGAAAAACTTAGTTAAGAAAAAAAAGAGTGCAACATTAGTCTTCAGGACCCAATATTCAGGATTGTTTAGAAATTATTTCTCCTCCAAGATATTTAACTTATGTCTCATAAAAATCCTTCGTAAAAAATTTAGTTAAGGAAAAAAAATAAGTACAGATCTTATGATTTTGATGTATTGCATAAGTTGCCTCATTAAAAACCTTAGACTAAGAAAACTCGGTGGGAAAAACTTAGTAAAGGGAAAAAGAGTACAACTATTAGTCTTCAGGACTTAATCTTCTGGATTGTTTAGAAATTATCGCTCCCCCTTAAAAGAAGGGATGCATTGTAATATAATTGCTGATCTTCACAATCGAAAATTTGAAATTTTGCTTGGAATCGTCACTCCCCCTAAAGACGACAATCTTCTGGGTCTACATTATACAATACAAGTAGCACATACTAAAATATTATTTGGGAGTAAACAAAAATAACGATAAATAATTTAGATTTTGACATGAGCAAATATTGTGTAATATCTTACTGCTCTTTTGGAGCATATAAAATAAATTTGTCATATCTCTCCTAATATATTAATTGCTCATCTATGCAACACATAATTTATTGTATTATAAAAGATTGAGAAAATGTATCTTTCATTTATGCAACACATAATTTATTGTCTTATAAAAGATTGAGAAAATGTATCTTTCATCATGTCTCATGGGCTATAAATTTATTATATCAACAATCTTATATTTACACCCGTTTGAAACTTTAACATTATGGGATCATTTAAAGAACACCCGTTCTCCATGAGGAAATTAATCAGACAAGCTTCGTTGAACTACTCTGATCATCACACACTTCCACCAAGAACACACACAGTGAAGGTAATTTATCTAAAATCCCCTTTTACAACCTCGATCGAGAAGAGATGAATTGAACTCCGATTACTTGTTTTTGCAGGGTGGAATTGCGAATTCAACCCTAACAAGACAGAAATCGAGAAGGAAACACGAAGTGGAAAGCATCAATAGACGTCCGATTAATCAATTAAGAAAGCAGAAGAGCTTGAAAGATTTGGAAACGGAAGAATTGCAGGGATTCAAGGATTTGGGATTCGAATTCGACAAAATTGATTTGAACCCTAATGTTGTAAGCATGATTCCGGGGCTGCAGGAGAAAAAGAGAATCGAAGAGGACGAAGAAGTTCGAACGGCGCGACCGTACTTGTCGGAGGCGTGGGCGGCGTCGGCGGCGCCGGTGACGAGGTGGGGCGGGAAGAAATCGACGGAGGAGGATATGAAGGCGCAGATTAAGTTCTGGGCCAGGGCGGTGGTGTCTAATGTGCGCCAGGAGTGTTAGAGTGCGCCTTCAAGAATGGTGAAATTGCAAAAATATATTCATTGATACAAATTCAATTGAATGGATAAATTTGGAGAATGATAATCATCATTGTTAGATAAAGTTGGATAAAATTCTTATGAGCAAAAAGGGGCATTTATTTATTGAATATAGAAATAATCATTATTTTTTGAAAGAGTTTTTGTAACATGGAAAAAAATTGATCTAAAAAGTCAATTAAAGGTGTAACAATTTAATGTTTATTAATTCTACTTACCTTTCTTGAAAGCTTATCGATTTTTTTTTTCTTTTAAAAGGAGACACGAGGGAGAAGTGACAACCATACAAGAGTTAGGCTCGGGCAAGGATACATTATTTGTATAAAGGGAATACACTTTAATTAATAAAAATGTATAGCATTTTATTTTAAAAAATGTATAGCATTTCATTTTAAAGGGTATAAATTTTTCATTAATATTTTTTTCTTTAGAAAATAAAGGGTACACATTTTTATACTAAAAGATATACAATTTAATATACAATTCTAAAGGCGCACGGAGTATTGTCCATGCGTCTAGATATACACAATAATTTTCTTTAGAAAATAAAGGATACACATCTATATACTAAATTGGATAATCTATATACTACATGGTATCCAATTTAACACAATTTTAAAACTAAATTGGATAATCTATATACTAAATGGTATCCAATTTAACACAATTCTAAAACGTACAATTCTAAAACGTGGTTCGTGCGCTCAAATGCACAGTGTGTTTGCCGCCATATAATCTTTGGTTAGTTAGGAATTATCGTGCCAATCACACCCGATATTCATTTAGAAAAATGTTTTATTCCACTTTATTATTATAAAATAAATAAAAAAATAGGCTAATCAATTCAGACCAAAAGACTCTATTTTTAAATGGGCTGCAAAATTGAAAAAATAATCCTATTTATTTTGGGATTAAGTAGGCAGGCAAGGGGTTTTAACGATTCTAAATGTGTTGATGTATAAGACTTCTATTGAATCCGCATACTTAGATGCTGCATTTTCTACTAGTGTTGGAACTCAATCTCGAATGTGATGGTTTCATGATTAGAACTCGATCTTGATGTACATTTCGATGTTACATTTTCTATTAACACACAATTTTTTTTTTTCCTATTAAAGGTTGATATTTTCCTTATATTTTTCCTATTAAGATTGATATTTTCCTTATAGGGCATATGGTATGCAATAGGACCTAACATCAAGATGAACTTTAACCAGTCAAAGATTGTGTGAAAAGGAAAAAATACATAAAGATGTTAGACATCATTCATGATTCTATCCATTCAGTAAAATAAGAGAAAAGACCACATGATCATGAATAGTGTCTCAAACGTCTCATTCCAACATAATTATATCACAAAATAAGCATAACTGGTTCTCAGTAAGATCCAAGGAAAAGACTAAAAAGACTCCAACATAATAACATCACAAAATAAGCATATAACTGGTTCTGGATTCACAGTAAGATCCAAGAACTGGATTCACAGTAAGATCCAAGAAAAAGATTAAAATGACATGTCGGATCGACCCTCCAACACGACTTCCTAACTGAACCGAGCATCCACAGGCAACAAAATAAAACCTGTATGCCTTTAAGCACATCAATAGGTGGAGAAAGCGAGAAAGCCGAAGAAATCATTATAACATGGCTCAATGGAATATCTTAGAGACTTGATCTTTTTTACGCCAGGTAGCGGAAAGGCTCCACATACCATTTTCAATTCCTTAAGTCTCTTCATGTCCTCCCTGCACACATTAAGATCACACCTGTAAACATCCAAGACAATGTGACGGATATATTTCCGTTCACCCTCCTTCACATCCTCCTCTGTCCCTGCACGAAGAATGCAGAACTCGCATACACCATTCTCATCTTCACCAGCGAAGAGAGTGAGAGAACTTTGCTGTGGCTTACAGCCGTCAGGCAGTGATGAGATTTCCGGGAACAAATAACGCCACCTAGAAAATACATCAGCTTCTTCTTGGCATCCAAGATCAATGTTGTATCCTGCTCTGGGAGTCAAACAAACATCGTTTCCAAGTATCACATAGTCATGCTCTAGGGGAGCTCTAGAAAATCTAAAAGATTCCTTCCATGTTGGTGTAGTAAGAGAATCTTGAAAATCAAGGATGTAACTCCTTCGCCCACCTGATTCCTCCTCTATCTTGAGGAGTAAGACATGCTCACTGAGGAAAGCATGCGACACAATATAAGAAAAATCTCCATCATATCTTAATTCTGGAAGCTCTTGACATTTTCTTGTTTTCAGATTAAAGAATTCAAAACGATAAAGAAAGTCAGGCCCCACTTCTCGTGAACAGACAATGATTCCTTTCCCGTCCGGGGTCGGCAATGCCATGGGAGTATGTTTTAAATATGTCATGCTGCAGACCCTCTCCATCATGTGTTTCTCTAACTTGAAATCAGAGACCTACTTATAACTGTAGATGAATTTGCTATCTGAGGTTTCAGGTACGCATCCTTCGAACATGTATAGTGTGGATTCAAGGACACAAAATGCGGCATAATCAAATGAGACGTCACAAAGTCGAACCTTAGGAACTAAGAAGCTGGAGGCCTCGTCACCCCCAGATTGTAGATTCACACAATACACCGACCAAAGAAGCCCAGGAGTCCAGTAAACAAAACACACATTTTTTGATGGTGATATAGATGGTGAACAGTGTCCAGGACTAGTGCTGCTGATATCCATCTGTAAAATCGAGGTTCTAGTATTCATATAAATTGAGAACCGAAAACCCAAAATTAACTAATACATTATTTAAAATTTGAGAGAATTAAGATTAATACATGCAAAATATTGTTAAAATATATAAATTAAAAGAATTTGTGATAATTAAATTAATCTTAATATATTTATTCAAGTATTATTTTATTTATTAGAGAAAATTTTGGGTTAGAGTAAGAAAAAAGATGAGAAAGAGATGAAAATTAAAGATGGTTAGAGTTTGTCCAACGATGGGTTGGGAGTAGGGTGAGATTGGGTGGTCGATGTATAGATTATGGGTGTTAAAATTAATTAAACATAATAATAATAATAATTTTCAACCCTACGGGCCGGCCCGGTTAGCCCACGGGCCAACCCTATTAGCCCACGGGTTAATCGGTTCGGGCCAAAAAGCCCGGATGTTAAACGGGCTCAAATTTCTTGGCCCTAACCCTAATTTTTTTCGGGTTAATCGGTTCGGACCCACGATTTACGGGCTTATTAACAACTCTAAACCCAATAATACATTATCTTGAATATAACTACTAATCCCATAATGAATCAAAATGAGAAAATCCAATGGTAACAAAAGAAAACAACTAAATACAGATAATAATTTTAAACACAAGCATTATTAATTCATCGGTTAGCCCTATTCTTACTCAACCGAGGAATTAAGATTTGTATGCGGTTCACAACAATCAAATTTACAAGAATACCAATGCATCTATACAAGAAAAGGTGAGAAAATAATAATAATTAAACACATATATACAATATTAATTGAGTCGATTGTAGAAGAAATTCAAAAGACTATTTACGGTGGGAGGCTTACAGCGAACAAGAGTTGGCGATGCAGACGGACGGAGACTTACAGCGGCGACGCGAACAAGAGTTGGCGGCGAGGCGGTGACTCTGAGATCGGTGCCCTAATTTCCTAAAAGTTCTGATCCAGTTTGCAGTGAATTTATTTATAGTGGGAGATTTTGGGGGAGCGGAGGAATGGCCCAAACAACTAAATATTAGGAATTAATAGGGTGATTTGGATAATCTATTATCAAAGGTTATCGGACTAGTTATTCATGGAGACCATGGATTGAAATACATAGTAAGAGTGATACTTAGCTGACCTCATATATAATCCACAACATTTTTAGCCATTAAATTGGATCAAGTCATTTTAAGCTCTTAGATATTTATTTATTAATTGGTTAACTGTACAACAGATTAAAGTAAAAAGAGACATCACATCCAACGATGAAAAAGTCAATAAAGTATGATAAATGTTTCTTCTCTCTCATCCCATATATTCAATCATATAATTTCTTATTTTATTTTATATAATTCATAAATATACTTTTCCTCAAATTTTTTTAACATTTATAATTCAATTATTACAAATCTATTGTTAATAAAAATTATATCATATTATTCGCCTTGTTGAAATCTTTAATTTAATATCCACATTAATTATATAATAAATATTTAAAATATAATAAGTGCAGTAATTTATTATGAATGTAAGTATTTTTAATTAAATATTATTAATAAAAAAATTAAATTATTCAAAAATATGGAAATACCCTACCAAAACACAATTCATCCGTTTTGGCCTTTTAAATTTAGAAATTAATTTTTAATTTTTTAAGGTAAACTTTTTATGAACTATATATATTACTTGTTCACATAATTAATTAGCGAAATAATACTTGTTATTTAGAATATATTTTTATACTTTTGATGCTCAAGTGGTAGAGGGGAGGGTGGAAAGGCCTTCCAGCTGAGCTTGGTTGCTGCAGGGTTCGAATCCTGCATTTAGCATGGATTTGGCCCCTTGCAAGCACAAGTTTAATAGTGAGCCCCAAACACACTCAATGATACAATTAAAATATGAGACACACACATCCACTAATACAATAATTCACTACTCATTAAATAATAATATTCCTTAATTCACGTACAAAAAAATAGTCTCATTGTGGCGGACGGATGGAGTATTAAGATAACACATAATCATTTTAATATTGTGGTGGTACTCTTTTCCTCTATATGAGTTTTTCCCATTGGATTTTCTCATATAGAGGTTTTTAATGATACTTTTTGGGGGATTTCTACGGTTGCTTGGCCAGTCTGTTTTTTTTCTAGGTTTTTATTTTCATCCGTGTATTTGGCTTGTCAGCCGCCTGTGGCTCCAGGGTTGAAGCAGTACATTACACACTGTTGCGTCTGTCTATCAGAGCGGTACATTACACACTGCTGCGTCGGTCTGTCATCCCACATTTTGGAAGTTTGTCGTCATTTTTTAGTGCAGTCCTGTAAACTCTTTCGTTTTATATATAGCTTATTTGACTATTTTTAAACTGCCACATAGGATCTGATTTAAGTTATATGTTGACACATAAGCAAAACTCATGAGAAGTCGACAAAACTCCTAAGTATCTCTTACTTTTGATGCTCAAAATTTATACTGTAGTAGCTTCAGATACTATAAACTACTCCCTCCATCTGTCCAATATGTATATATTTACTTGTACGTGTATTAAGGAGTGTTATTATTTAATATGTAGTATGTTGTTGTATTAGTGGGGTGGATGAGTCACATATATTAAATGTATTAATGATGTGTGTGAGTCTCATATGTTTAAAAAGAAAACTGTATACCTTTCGTGCAGACGCCCAAATCTTCCCAACGAAGGGAGTATATTTTTTGTATCTATTCTTTTATTGATATTATAGCCTATTATCTTTTATATCAGATAATATTTTTTTGCTATCTATTCTTCTATTGATATTACAGTCTGTTAGAGATATTGAATCCATTGGGAAAGAAGCCACTCACGCTGACAAGCAAGAGCCATCAAAGCAGCACAATTAATTAGATTGATTTAATTCCTTAAGATTAGCACTTTACATTTATTTCATTTTTTTGTAAATAATTAGTTTTCATTTAACTGTACATGTATTGTTGTATTTATAGCTTATTCTTCATCAGTGGAATACGCACAAAAATAGTAAATTATATTATTTTCTTATGGTATCAGAGCAGCCTGTTAAGACTCTCACGAGCATCTATCCTCTATTTTTTTCTTTTTATCCCTCACCACAATGTCAAATGATGATAACAATACCTCCACCACCACATCTTCTACCCCTCTAGTTTAGATAAATGCATCCACCCACCTACCTTTACGTCTCTCCTCCAGAATCATCTCCTACTCCATCAAATAGCCCAACCTCTTCTCAGCAGCAAGATATAACTAGTAATCTTCCTACTATCTCTCCACCTATCAACACCCATCCAATGCAAACTGAGTAAAAAATAATATCTATCGTCCAAAACGTCTCACCACTGTTTCCACTCGCCATCCAATCCTGGAAACCTTGGAGCCAACTTGTGTCTCTCAAGCCTTGAAATACTCTCATTGGTGTGATGCCATGACTGCTGAATTAAATGCACTACTTCATAATAACACCTGAGATCTTGTTCTAATTCCATCTTCTTCTAATGTCATTGGCTGCAAATGGGTTTTTCGAATAAAACAAAATCCAGATGGCTCAATCTCTCGTTATAAAGCCTGTCTTGTTGCAAAAGATTTTCATCAACGTCCCGACATGAATTTTCATGAAACCTTTAGTCCTGTTGTTAAATCTGCCACCATTCGTTTTTTCCTCACCCTTGCTTTACATCATAATTGGCCCATCCACCAGCTTGATGTAAATAATGCTTTTCTCCATGGTACACTCTCAAATGAAGTTTACATGTCTCAACCCCCTGGTTTTCATGATCCACAATTTCCTAATCATGTTTGTCGCCTAAAAAAACTCTATTTACAGACTCAAACAAGCTCCTCGAGCTTGGTACACTACTCTCAAAATTTTTTTATTGTCGTATGGCTTTGTTGAATCCTGTTTTGACTCCTCCCTATTTTTATTCCATCAGCGAGATGTTACTATCTATTTTCTTGTATATGTTGATGATCTTCTTGTCATTGGAAATAATTTCATTGCTTTAACCTCTTTTATTTCTTCTCTCTCTCATCATTTTTCCGTTAAAAATCTTGGGGATCTCCATTACTTTCTAGGCATAGAGGTCATTCGAACTCCTCCCTACATATTTCTAAATCAGCAAAAATACATCCACGATCTTCTTGAACACACCAATATGCTAGGTGCTAAAGAAGTTTCAACACTCTTGTCCAATTCTATATCTCTACATCTCAATGACAAAACCCCACAAGCTGATGCCACCCTCTGTTCTTAGTCGCATTTCTTGTGAAAATGTATAAGAGTAAGAAACTCTATCGTCGAGTAAACGTGTGACCAAGTACAAAATTTATAATAATGTCGTCCCAAGGGAAAGTAAACTTAGGCTTGTATCCAGATTTTCTATTGATTTATGCTTTGTAAGGATGATAGTTTGAAGGTTTTTTGTATTTAACACTACTACTTACGATTCTACTCAATTAACTAAGAATGCAATTTTAACTAAGTAAACGATGAAGCAACGAACAAATGATGAATGAAATAGAGATAGAATTCACTTGAGAAGAGAGCAAGGCTAATCATACTCATGGTTAAGACTTGAGCTAGATATGCAAAACTCTTGATGGTAATTTTCATTAATTTGTGGATTAAAAGCAATCACAATTTTACCCCTAATCCCTATGGCCAAGGCAATTAGGTTCTCGATCCTTTTACAAGTCTATATCTCCTAAGATTGATCTTAATCTCAATTTCCTTAAGGTACTGATGAGTGATATTTTCACCTAGATTTTAGTATCTTTTTATGTGAGTTTTCGTATATTTTTATCCGTATTTGTATTCTATTTGGTTGTGTTTTGTGTTTTTATTGAAATATATGTGAATGAGCTTAAACCTACTTTTTATTGGATGCTAGAGATGATAAGGAAGGCATAGGAAAAAGCGAATCTCAATTCGGAGTTGAAACGAGGAAGAACGAGCCAAAACAGTGAAGCAGACAGCACAACACGGCCAGCCGAGCCCGGAAACACGACCCGTGTCCAGTGCAGAAACACGGGCCGTGTACCAAACACGGGCCTGTAACGAAAGCCGTGCGAGGACACCAGATTACACAACACGGCCACCCCTGTGACCGTGTGCAGAGCACGAGCCGTGTAGGTATAAATTCTGTAAAAAATCAGAATCCTTCTAGAAGCTTCCCAAGGGGTATAAATACCCAATACTTCAATTTTGGATCAGATTTTGGCCAGGGTTTCGGCTGTTCACATAGATCACACACCATTTCCTCCATTTTTCACCTTTATCTTCATCCATTCTTCATCCACCCATCTACACTTGATCCCCTCCATCAAATCCACCATCCAAGTGATCAAGGAAGCAAGGGAGAGTGAGATCACAAGAAGAAGAAGGAGATCTCCATTGAAGCACTTCAAAGGGGGAATCTAATTCTAATTTTTGTGCATTTCTTTATAGATTGATCATGGTTTGTAAGGATTTTAATGTCTATGTTGAATTTCTTGTAACTATGAGAGGCTAATCTCCTTTGTGAGATTAGCTCCATGATTGGTGTTGGATAATTTAGTTTTTATGCAAATTGATTTTAATCTTGAATGTGCTTTGTGTTATTTCTATCATTGATTGTTGATTGCTTGATGTATATGATGATTTGTGTGATTAATTGTCATGGGCATGTGATTAGATTGAGAAATCAATTATGTGTTTATGATAGTTCATTGAATCATTTAATCATACACTTCATGTGCATTAATTTAGAATGAGATAGATATATCCTTCTAGATTTAGAACCCTTTGATAGAATATTTGATTAGCTTAATCGAGAGATTGGTTGATTAGGTGAGGAGAACCAAGCCCTTAGTAAATTCATAGTACCTTAAAAGGGAATATTGCCTATGATTTAGTACCTAATTAGGGAACTCATAGAGTAATTAGTACCTAGTGGGAGGTGTTTGCTATGGTCTCGATCCTATATGCTTTTGGGAGTCTTGTTGAGGGCCTACATCCTATCCATCTCGAGAGAGAGTTTAGGTGGAATTAGTGATCGCTTCTATACCTTGTCCATGAGAGATTAGAATAAATTGCATGATTACTTAATTATCTATGCCATGATTGTTGTTAATCTCATCCTTGCATCATTTGGAAACCTTTTATCTTTGCATTCATTTTATCTTGATTTATTTCATTAGTGTAATTGCGTTTATTTGCATCATATCCTCTCTTCCGTCGTCCTTATAAAATCACGATAAACTTGAGATCGCTTAAACTCTAGTACCTTCCTCCCTGTAGTTCGATAATTTCTTTAATTGGTCATGCGCGCTATACTATGGCTAATCAGGTACTATGATCATAAGTTGGTTCTTTTCACTCAATTTCTTAAGTGTCCCTTTATGAATGTTCTAAGCCTAAGGAGGGTATGTCTTACCTCCCCTTATACTAACATGCATACACATACTAACATGCATACACATTTCAATATATGATTCAATTAAACATCAACTCACAACATTGGAATGGTCATCCTAGCACTATGAATAGAGAATTTAATCACACAAGTATTGAAATAAAACAAGATTGATATATCATAAAAGAAAATCCGCAATTTAACTCAAATCACTACTCAAGTTCTACACATCTAACTCTTCATCTCAACCATTCATATGATTAGCCCTACTATAGGACTAGCCACTAAACATGGTGTTTAATTCAATACAAATCAAGCTTTACTCCATTTGAGCCAAAATAAGAAGAAAATCAACAAATGAAAAGTAGATTGGCTTCCCTTGCATGGAGAAACCTTCCTTCTCTTCAATCTATCAACTCCTTCAATCCTTGATGCTTCACTCTTCTCAAATAGTGGATGGATGGATTTATGGATTAATTGTGGAAATCAAATAGAAATTGGATGGATTTAATGGATGGAGATGGATTATAGATCTAGTGTGTGAGGAAATGTGGTGTGAAGTGTGTGTAACTGCTCTCAATCTGATCTCCTCTCTTAAATTTCGCACAAGTCATCCTTTTATACCACTAATGGACCTTCTAGAAGTTTCCAGAACAATCTGAAAACTGCACAACTTTTTGCACCTACACGGCCCATGTAGGCCACACCTACTTCGGCGTGTTGTGCGTGCTTTCGGACACGGCTCGAGCTGCGATACACGGTCTTGATCATGGCCGTGCAGTGTTTTCTGATGTAAATGCACGGCTTCTTCTTATAGGGCCATGTTCCGTACACGGGGCGTGCAGCAACACACGGCCCGTGCACCAGCTCACGGCCTTCCTCCTGGGTGAGCAGCGATTTCTGATGACAGTACACGGCCACTTGTTACAGGGCCGTGTTCCGCACACGGCCCGTGTACAAGCAGGCCCTATTCTTCCATCTCCGGTTCGCTCCCGACTCCGTTTTTATCAATTTCTTGACCTGTTTTACACATATTTAAGCTCATTTACACAATTCTATCAATTCATATCACATTCCTCAAAATAACAATAACTCCACCAAAAATCACACAAATACGGATAAAAACATCTGAAAATACACAAATAACGACACTAAAATCTAGATGAAAATGACAACGATCATCCTCTATCGTAAAATTATTGGTGCACTTCAATATCTCTCTTTAACTCGACCTGACATAAGTTTTTCCATAAATAAGTTGTCTCAATTTATGCATTATCCTTCTGAAGCTCATCTTACTGCTATTTGTGTGCTGCGATATTTTAAGCACACTATTCACCATGGTCTTCTTCTTCGTCGTAATCCTTCATTATCACTCACAGCTTTCACAGACTCTAATTGGGCAGGAAATATCGATGATCGATCGTCCACATCTCCCTTTATAATCTATCTTGGCAACAACCCTATCTCTTGGTCCACAAAGAAACAACGTGCTATTGCTCGGTCCTCTACGGAGGCTGAATATCGTGCCTTAGCCACATGTTCTATGGAGATACTTTGGCTTTGCTCTCTACTCTTAGAATTTCGTGTCAAACTTCCTTCTACTCCAGTAATACATTGTGATAATCTTGCAGCAACATATCTCTCTGCTAATCTCGTATTTCACTCACGCATGAAACACATTGCCATTGACTACCATTTTGTTCGGTCTCATGTCTCAAATAACTCATTTCGTGTCTCCTATATCTCAACACATGATCAATTAGCTGATATACTTACAAAATCTTTACCCGTCTCTAAATTTAATTCTATACGTTCCAAGATTGGAGTGTCCAATGGATCCTCCATCTTGCGGGGGCCTTTTAGAGATATTGAATCCATTGGGAAAGAAGTCACTCACGCTGATACAAGCAAGAGCCATCAAAGCAGCACAATTAATTAGATTGATTTAATTCCTTAAGATTAGCACTTTACATTTATTTCATTTATTTTATAAATTATTAGTTTCTATTTTGCTGTACATGTATTGTTGTATTTATAGCTTATTCTTCATCAATGGAATACACACAAAAACAGTAAATTATATTGTCTTCTTACAGTCTATCTTTTATGTTAGATAATAATAAGGGGGCGGCTATTAGCACCCACACTTCTGCTAAACATACCCCGATTACTAAATGCACCCCATCAAAATTAAAAAATATATCTAAATCACTAAACATACCCCATTTTTTTACCATTTTACCCTTTTAACTTTCTCCCAATCCATACCAGATTAATCTTCAAACACAATTTCTGTTCTACACCAACCCCTTCCATCTTTATTCTTGTTGATGTAGATTTCATTGAAAATATGAAAAAAAATTCCCATCATCCGCTACAGGCTTCGCTCGCCTTGGAAACAAGGGTTTCAATTTAATTATGAAGGCTCCGGAAAGAATTAAATAATTAATTAAAAAAATCCTACAAATGAAAGAAGAAGAATAGCTTGTGGGGATTAATTTTTTGAAAGTTCGAAAGAATTAAATAATTAATTAAAAAAAATCCTACAAATGAAAGAAGAAGAATAGCTTGTGGGGATTAATTTTTCGAAAGTTGGAGGAAAAGTCACTTTCAGTGATCTTTGAGATCCATTAATAGACTACATCTTACCTTTGTTTATATTATTCCTTATAAATATATATATATTTTTTCAATTGGATACCTTTAAGTTTACAGATTATTTTGTTTGAGTAAGGGGTATATCAAATACTAGTAAAAAGTTGATTTGCAGAGTAGAAACGATATCCCTAATTGGTGAAATAATCCCTTGAATGATAGTATATGACACTCATTCAAATCAGTTGAGATGGTGTACAACATCACCATTTCATATCTCTTGCTGCTGAATCTTTTTTCTTCTTCTCCTGCTGCTAAATAGGGTTTAAGTTTTAAGAGGTTGGAGAGCGAGTGATTTTCTAATAGTAAATCAAATCAAGACTTTCTTCAAATAAAGAATGAAGATTCCAAGTTTTGGTGGTATCTTACGATGATGGAGACTCAATAGGGTTTATAGTTATGAAATTGGGGTATGTATAGTAATCTTATTGGGTATGTATAAAAATTGAAGATAAGAATAATAATTTATGTAAGGGTATTAATGTCTTAACAAATAAGAATATCATAATATTATATAATTATTATGGGGTACGTATACAAAATCGGGGTGCGAATAGCTGCCCCTAATAATAATTGATATTATATTTTTAGTAACGCCCATATATATCGAAACAGTAAAAAATATAATTTTTAATACTAAAGCTTATTAATATCAATTATTTAGCTTATAATATCTAAAAATTAGAGAAGGCATTTTTTAGTAGAGTGTATATTATTTTACCCATGTAAAAGATCTAAAGAAAACATATATTATTAGAGGTGGATAGAGCTCTCAATTCATATTTAACTTCAAAAAATAAGAAATTTTTAAATACTCATACAACCATGTAGGAAGACATTACTCAAAAACTAAAAATCAATCATTTACAGTATTGATAAGAGAACAATAATGTTTTGAATTTTGAACTTTCCTTAGCAAATCAGAAAATGTATTTAAGTTCTTTAATCCCTATGTCTGAGTCAATCTTATTTGTAATACCAACACCCCCAATAACTTCATCACGGAGCACCGGCATCATGACATTTCCATAACTTAATCACTTAACTATAATCACTATATAAGAAGTAATAATCATTGTTTTTTGAAGATTTTTTTTTTTTTTGTAACATGGATAAAAAATTGATCCAAAAAGGTCAATTAAAGGTGTAACAATTTAATGGGTATTAATTCTACTTTCCTTTATTGAAAGCTTTTCTATTTTTTATTTTTTATTTTATTTTTGAAAGGAGACACGAGGGTGAAGTTACAGCTATAAAATCTGTGGTTAGTTAGGAATTATCGTGCCAATCACACTCGATTTTCATTTAGAAAAACGTTTTGCACCACTTTAAATTAAAAACAAATTAATAAAAATAGAGGATGACCATATTTGATCTTAAATTATGTAAAATTTTAAAAGAAATACCAATCAAAACATCAATTTGATGATAGGAAATACTCACATATAGAAAAGTTTATTTTAATAGCTATTTTCATTTTGATTTGTTTCAAGGGTTTACTTTTCATTTTTATTAAAAATTGATACCGCACAAAATAAATAAATATTTTATGTACGTATGGATTACACACAAAACTAATACAACTATCTACTTTATATTAAATGTTATTTTTCTCACCTTACACAATAAAATATTATATCTCTTAATGTACACGAAAAAAAAATGTAAATGTTAACGTGGGACGTCCCATCCTAATTTTACATATTTTCTTTATGGGCGTTCCATCCTAATAGAAACATTTCCTTTTTAAGTATATGAGACACACACAAAATAATTAAATTATTTTCATGGAACCCACCACAACACTAATATATCCACTTCTATATACATCAAAATATTATGTCTATTACCTCTTTATAAATTAAAATTCTTCTATGTCCCTTAATTTTTGTGCAAAAAGTAAACCTTACTATTAGGATATAATGGAGGGAGTATATAATTTGATATGGAAGGGAGAAAATTGATTGTCAATTAATAAGATTACTCTAAGGATAATAATCACATAATATACTCGCTTGATATTAGGGTTATATTAGGTATATCACTTAATAATATTGAGTGAGGCTTGCGTGCGTCCGGGCGCACGGGACACATTTCGTGCGCCTTTAGAAATTTAGTATTATGGGTAAGGGTACATTACTTTGGTCTAAAGGGTATACACTTTAATTAATAAAAGGTACACTATTTTGTTCTAAAGGGTATACACTTTCATTAATTTTTTTTTTCTTTAGAAAATAAATGGTACACATTTTTATACTAAAGGGTATACAGTTTAACACAAAATTCTAAAGGCGCACAGAGTGTTGTTCATGCGCCCAGATACACACAATAATTTTATTTAGAAAATAAAGGGTACACATCTGTATACTAAAAGATATACAATTTAACACAAAAAGGCGCACAGAATGTGTTCCGCCCGGGTGCACAGGAGTTTTTGCCAATAATATTAGGGTTATATTAGGTATATCGCTTGAGTATATATTTTTTTTCATCTCGTAAAAATATATTTGAATGAGGGCAAAGACTTGTGTGAGACCGTCTCACGTAAGGGCTTACAGGAAAGTGACGTGAGACGGCCAAAAAGTGATAACTTTTATGAAGGAAAGTGATAATAAATTATGAAAAGTGAAAATGCTCTTTCATGAATAATTTATAGTGTAAATAAAAAGTGATAACATTTTATAGCGAAAGTGATAACAATTTATAGCAAAAGTGATAACTATTTTAAAAAGTGAAAAATGGTCTCACGTGAGACGGTCTCATGCAAGACCTACCCTTGAATGAGTGTGTATCTCATAATAATAACACGGTGTATTAGAAAGTAATTAATTTTAAATTAAATTAAATAATTGTGGAAATAGTGAAAAGGGCTTCTTGGGCCATCTACCAATGTTGGGCCATATAAAAATGTTTAGGGCCATAGACAGGCCCGAATGTTGGGATGTATTATACATATAAGACTATTCCCGTAACCTGCAGGTGCAAGTAATCAGGCTTTCTTTTAGTTTTCTGGATTAGGGAATTAGGTCTTCGTTCTCAATCTTCTCTCTCTCCGTCTCCTACTCTAAAGCGCTGTAACTACAGAGATGGATAGCGAAGAGCTGGATAGCGAAGAGATGCGTAATATTCTGATTGCTGTAGAGGCTGAGATTACTCTAATGGTGAAGCGCATGGAGCTTGATCCTGATTTTGAGGTGAGGCGCAGAATTGTGGATGATCCTGATTTTCGTTCTGGTGCTTCACGTGCTTATCAACTGCAACACATTAAAAAGAAACACATTCAAAAGCGACACAAATATGAGGTTTTTTCTTTTTCTTTTTCTCATTCAATTTTTCTGTTCTAATTTCCTTTCTTAGGATGCCTCTGGGGAGATTAGGCGTTTTTCCTTGAGATTATTTAATATTATATTATTGATAGCGAAATCCCTAGTTTCATTGTTGAATATATATGATCTAAGAAAGCAGTTATTGCTTTAAATGCCATGGGAATCTGTTGGAAGTTGTACAGAGTATTAGCTTGTTTTGTAATGAGATTTTCTTTTCCTTTCTTTTCCTGTTCTTCACGAGATGATCGGATTGATATCTGACAATTAAAAACACAATTTGTTGTTAAAATTACATATTTTATTGTTTTGAAATAAATTACATATTTTATTGTTTTGAAATTTGTAACTGTTATTTGAATAAAACCACCTGGAAATAGGAATCTTCATTCTATGAATTTTGAGCCCGAGCTCTTCTGGTGTCTTTTTTAGTGGTCTATTTTCTTTGTATAAATGATAGGTACTTGACTGTAGTTTCTGATAACTATCCATTTATATCTTCCTCCTAATCTTACATAGATATAGAACTAGAAGCAGTGGTCCAGTGGTGTATTTTGTGAGCACCAGCAGGGCTTATCCTTCATTTGGCGATAATCCGGGGATGGTTCCTTGGTCTATATTTTGTGTGGATATAAAGTCTGAGGTCGACAAAGTGTTACAACCGAAGGTTCGACTTACTGATAAGTCATTTGACGAGGCGGCATTTTGTATCCTTGAATCCACATTATACGTGTTCGAAGGATACACCAAATCTGGAAACATGTTCCAAGGATACACCATATATGGAAGCAGATCCATCTACTGTTACAAGTTGAAACCGGGGGATTCTAATTTGGAGTTAAGTAAAAGCATGATGAAGAAGGTCGGCGTCATGAATAATGACAAATATTCTCCCATGGCAGTCCCGACACCGGACGGGAGAAGAATCATTGTCGCTTCATGCTTTACTAATGGTGATTTTGAGATATTCAATCCCAAAAATGGGAAATGTAGAATACTAACACGAATAGACCTTGGTGATGGCTATATTTCCTCATATGCTTTCCTCAGCAAGCATGTCTTGCTCGTCCAGATAAGGCAGAAATATGGTAAAAGGAATTTCGCCCTTGATTTAAAAGCTACCTCACATTGGAAAGAATGTCTAAACTTTTCTGAAACTTCCCTAGAGAGTCACTCTTTGATATTTGGAAACGACATCTGTTTGACTCCCTCTGGAGGATACTACATCGATGGTGGATGCAAATACCGTGATGATAGTATTATTTCTAAAGATGAAGTTGTTGATGAATTTCTTATGGGGTGGTATTTGTACCCGGACATCTCATCACTGCCTAAAGACATTGTATCAACTTTTCGTGATAGTGCCATCACTCTTATAGCGGGTGAAGATAAGAATGGTGCATGCGAGTTCTGCATTTTTAACATGGTGATAGAGAAGACTGACGAGTGGATACATACACCTCATATTATGTTGGACATTTACCGGTGTAATCTCAATGTTTGCAGGGAGGGGATGAAGAAATTGAATGATTTGAAAATGTCAGCGGAGTACAGTGGAGAAAATGAGTGGAAGAGGTGGGAAGACTTTACGCTTCCAGGTGCAACAAAGATGAAGTCTCTAAAATTCTGCATCAAGCCAAATCACTATGATTACCTCATCGTTCCCTCGATCTCCTCGTACAATGTTTGTCCTTAAAGGGATACAGGTTTATTTTGTTGACAGTTGATACTCGAGTCAATTAGGAAGTTGTGATCCAGTGTGTCATTTTACTCTTTTCTTTGGATCGAACTGTATCCAGTTACTTATTTGTTTATGTAGGATCTGATGTTTGAGACACAATTCATGATCGTGTGACTAGGTTGATCATTTCTACTTATTAATTGATATTGTATACAGATCATCAGTGCTCCCGTGGTCTTAGTATTTTGCCTCTTTGAATTTTGCTGAGCATGCCTACCCTTTATTACTTATTACTTGTGACATGGGTCTGTTGTGTACTCCTATTACTCTATTAGTTATCATTACTTTGTGGGTTTTTCCGTTGCATGTACATTGTCACATAAATATATTTTCATTATTTCATATTCTGGTGTGCCAAATGACAGTCAACTATTATGTAGTACAAAAGTGTGTGTGGATATGCGAGGCCAATAAAATTCTTAAGGTAATGTTTTCGTCAAACAGATTTATTTTATTTTTTTTGGTCGAAAAGTTTTTATTTTGTTTTCCCGTTAAACCGATTGTTCTTGTGCTTTCGTAAAATTATATTGCATAAAATCAGTAAAGATAACTATTGTCATAAGACGATTTTAAAATCCCATTTCATATTAAATTGATTTCACATAATATTTTCTCAATATCTAAGAACTTGATAGAGGCGGTCCTAGGATGATGTTGGAGGTGTCATTACATATTTCCATCATAAAAGGGCTCCTAATCTTTTAGAGTGAGGCTCTTGTGCGTTTGTGGACACTATACCCTTTTGCAATTTAAATCCCGTTTAAATAGAATATGACAATTTAAAATATGCAATTGGACATTTGCACAAAATAATTCTCAAGAAATTTAGATTGGGAGTCATACTACAAAACTGACACAACAAATATAGCTTAATCCTGATAAGTGGTTAGAGGCATGTCCAAAGCTTCTCCAACTTCACAATAGTAGTAGCGGAATGTGGAAACTAAGTTACGATAAGGTTCCAAACAGCTCAAATGGTTAGAGACATGTCCAAAGCTTCTCCAACTTCACAATAGTAGTAGCGGAATGTGGAAACTAAGCTACGATAAGGTTCCAAACAGCTCAAATCGCAGTTTTCACTATATGAAAGAATATATATATATGGAATATTAGACATACAAGAACACCATGTAATTTTGACATGATCTAAAAATTTATAACCTGCATTTATCTTTATCTTATACTAGATTTTTAAAACGTGATTTGCACGTTGCTGGCACGTCATACTATAATATATCTTAAATTAAGTTATAATTTTGATATTTTATATTTATTTGAAGAACAATATTTATGTCTTCCTTCTCTATCTACGTATATGAGTGGGTGAAGATTAAAAAAGAAAAATGTAATTTTGAATAAAAATTATGTAAAACAAATTAATGGGGTGTTTGTTTGGATGGTATGAATGAGTTGGAATGGGAATGCGATGAGAAGTGATGTTTGTAAATGGGTGTGAAGTGGGAATGAAACCCCCAAAACTAAGGAATCATCCATTCCACTACTAATTGGGTAGAATCAAACCCATTCCATCCTAAAATTATACCAATTCGAATTCCAATTCCTACAAAAAATTCCAAACACCCCTAAGAGTAGTTTGAGTAATTCAAATAGGAAAAGTGAATAAAATTGTTGGATTTAAACAAATAAAGCATTTAAAAATATGTATTGTGATTATAAAGTCAAATCAAGTTAGATATCCTGATCGATATGAGGCACTGATTGCTTGAATAAACATTTGATCTCAGCGAAGGGTGCGAGTCAAGTGACCCTTAGGTCGGAGAGCGCTTATTTTTGAAAGGGCAGATTAGCAAAATCTAAAAAACTGGAAGGTATAATACCCAGACATAAAATTTCCAAGAGATCCTCACTTTTACACAATCTTTCATGTTGGAGTATGGAGCCCGAATTCTTTGGGCCTATATTTTCTTTGGCCCAGTTGATCATAATGGGCTTAAGGTTAGGGCAAGATGTCTATTTAATAGATTGTTTCCCATTGTAGTTAACTTGATCAAGAAGTTTCTCATTGTAGTTGACTTGTCCAACAAGATAAGAAAAATCCTGGCTTGGCATCGCCCCCAGACGTAGTCAAAAGACGAACTGGGTAAACAAATCTCGTGTTATTTCTGTGTCATCGTGTGCGTGCGTCTAAAATCCTAACAACTGGTATCTAGAGCCTCGGGTTCGAAGGGAGCAGCCACGATGAGCGACGAGAAGATTTCAATCAAACAGTTTGACGGATCAAATTTCGGGTTCTGGAAGATGCAGATCGAGGATTATCTCTACGGTAAAGATCTGTATGTGCCCTTAGAAAAGAAGGTGAAACCCAAAAAGATGGATCTGAAGGAGTGGAATCTGTTGAACAGAAAGGCGATGAGTGCGATACGTTTATCGTTGTCCATGAACGTAGCCTACCACACAACTAAAGCCAAGTCCGCAAGGGAGATGCTGCAAATCCTGGAGGAGATGTACCAAAAGCCCACAACTGCGAACAAGGTTCATCTGATCAGACGATTGTTCAACCTCAGAATGTCGGAGAGCACACTTGTGCAGCAACATCTGAACGAGTTCAACATGATCATTGGGCAGTTGTGTTCAGTCAAAATCGAATTCACTGACGAGGTACTTGCTTTAGTTTTGTTATCTTCTTTGCCAGATAGTTGGGCTGCCACAGTAACTGCAGTTAGTGCTTCATCTGCGAAAGATAAATTGAAGCTTGACGAAGTGAGAGATCTGATGATTAGCGAGGAGGTTCGCAGGAAAGAGTCTGGATCTACTTCACGGTCAGCGCTGAATATGGAGGATAGGGACAGATCGAAGGGTAGGCAGAATCGTGGCAGATCAAAGTCCAGAGGAAATAGTCAATCCAAGAAAGTTGAACGTTATGTAATAAAATACTGGTTTAATCCTGAACTCCACACAGCTTTGGTATACATATGCAACAAGTTAATACGACAGGTCAAAATAAGTTGAACGTTACTTCTTTAAATTATAACATAAGCCGAGACAACTAAACATGCAGCAGAAAAATAACTTCCATCCACCACTATCATGAACATATTGAATGATAGCTAATCATGCTCATCGTACGCTGAAGTAACCAAGTTTTAGTCATCTGATTCAAAAGTATCATAACATTCAAGATTTGATGAGGGACAAGTTATAACAATGATATTAAGAAAAAAATGCTAACCATTTTTCTTGCTTGCGACCTTAAGCTGGAGCTAAAACTTAATTCCAGATCACAAGGTTTGACTTGATTTTGCCACTAGCGAGACTAAACTTAATATATAGCTCTAAATTCCGACAATATTCACAACCGTAAAGGCACCTAAAAAGCCTACTAAATGTCATTACTGAATCAACATATACCTGTTGGGAAAAAGCATTCATCCTTAAGGGAAATAAAGTAAAATATATCGAGAAAAGAAAAGAATAAAAACAACATAAGGAATTTTACGTGGAAACTCCAAACTGGAGAAAAAACCACGGACCTGAGAAAATACTTTCTATATGAAATTTTTACAATCACACAGAAGCTTCTCTCTCCCGACCCCAAAACTACCACACTATTACAAATCTTTAACTAATTCTCAAATTTTCTCCCAACTCTCAAATATAGAATACAAGAAAGGAATAAAAGAATCATGCATAAAGATTATAGTGTTCATTTTTTTTTTGTCTAACATCAGAATAAAGGCTTCCTTATATAGCAATTAAAAAATCATCTTTTCTGATCTCTCATCCGATGTAGGACAAGTAGAATACCTTTATTTTATATTTGACAAACTCAACAATATTCACCTTGCCAAAAATAAAATAAACCCATTGCCTTTACCAACAATCAATTCTCAATCTCCTGAGAATCATCTTACTCCACCATATGAGTAGACCCACTTAGAATAATCCATTCTAAGAATTTGCTTGCAGCAACATATCGAAAAATACCTACTGAAACTTTATGGTGCAACTTCCAGCTCTTGGCCTCCCTGAAAGTCCGTCAGCTATCGATATACTTTTCCACCACACACATTCATGTCAAGTCAATGTGTGCAAACTTGTGGCCCAGCTAACAATACTACACCCATTTTTCATGACAAACTGGGCATGTCATGAGGATGTTCATTTTCTCCTCAGAGAAAATCCTCCACAATATTAGCTTTAGACTCAGAGTTATCTACCGTACCAACTCCACCTCGACCAGCTCCACCTCCACGTGGAAAAAATCGCTTTGTGTGCCCAGGTTCTCCGCACTTCCAACAAACCACATTCTTGGAGTCCCTTTTCCTTCCTCCATTGCCACTCGCCAACATTACTGAATTTTTCTTAGTGCGCCCTTCACTCATCAGCCTCCTTTCCTCAGAAAAAAGTTTACTTGTAACTTCAGCAAAATTTAAAGTTTCCTTACCATACATCAAAATTGGCTTCATGTGCTAATAGGAACATGTCAGAGACAAGATAAGCCTCAATGTCTTATCCTCATCTTCAATCTTCACTCCAATTGCCTCTAGTTCAGAGATGATGCCATTAAGAGTATTTAGATTATTTGAGATTTGTATACCTTCATCCATTCGAAACATGTGAAATTGCTCTTCAGGTACAACCGATTTGAGATACCCTTTGCCTGGTAAAGTTCCTCAAGCTTGTTCCATAGCTCCTTGGTGTTCGAAATACCATGCACATTAGCAAGGACATTCTTAGCCAATGATAAGCGTATTGTGCTTACAGCCCGCAAATCAAAATCCTCTCAATCTTCATCCCTCTTTACATCATTTTTTCTAGAATCTTTGTTGGAACTTCCTGTGCCATCCGTTGAACCTAGCTTTCCTTTCACAGTCTTGTGTAACTCAGATTGTATTAGTTAATCTTTCACTTGTACTTGCTACAACCCAAAATTAATTCTACCATCAAATTTCTCGACATCAAACTTAATTGAAGACATATTTTACCCTACCCTAACCTAATGAATAACCGTCTATTAAATATTCTTTTCTGATATGGAAGATCAGACTAAGCTGCAATCACAGAGCATACTAAGAATTTTTAAAAGTGCCCGAACCAGGCTCTAATACCACTTTGTTGGGAAAAAGCATTCATCCTTAAGGGAAAGAAAGCAAAATATATCGAGAAAAGAAAAGAATAAAAACAACACAAGAAATTTTACGTGGAAACTTCAAACCGGAGAAAAAATCACGAACCCGAGAAAATACTTTCTATATGAAACTTTTACATTCACACAGAAGCTTTTCTCTCCCGACCCAAAAACTATCACAATATTACAAATCTTTAACTAATTCCCAACTTTTCTCTCAACTCTTAAATAGAGAATACAAGAAAGAAATAAAAGAATCACGTATAAAGATTATAGTGTTCCTTTTTTTTGGATGTGTCTAACATCAGAATAAAAGCCTCCATATATAGCAATTAAGAATCCTCTTTTCTGATCTATCATCCGATGTGGGACAAGAAGAATACCTTTATTTTATATTTGACAAACTCAACAATATCAAATCACTAAGGAGGCGTTTGGTTAGAGATATTAGTGAAGGGTAATGGGAATGAAAGGGTATTAAATCCCATTCTTCACGCTTGGTTAGGGGTAATGGGAATTCAAATCCCTCAATCATTCTCACACCCCTTCAATCACTTTCATTCCTATTACTCTTACCCTCATCAATAATTCCCATTACCATTGTCATTTCAGAATTTGAATCAAGCGGCTCCTAAATAAATTAAAGTTTAACGTATTGTGGAAGTATACACCACGTTGTTGCTAAAACGTTACAAAAGCATATTCCAAAATAACGACAATTTTTGCATCTAATTTGAAAAGTCTTTAGAAAAGAAAGATAGATGCTGCATATATATATATATATATATATATATATATATATATATATATATATATATATATATATATATATATATATATATATATATATATATATATATATATATCCATTTATTTGTAGAAAGACACATTATTTGTGCAGCAATTTACTTCAACCTTAATACAACTTTTCTTTTCTCACAACATTTAATTAATCACCCCACTTGCAACTTGACCATCAATTGTAGCAAAATATTTCTATTCTTCATAACCTGCATAGTTTCAAGAAATGAGATTCTTGGCTATGAGAAAAGTGTTGGAAACTCACGTTCCTTAAAGCATAAATCCTAAGCATGTAAAGAGAGAATCTCTTACCTTTCACTGTAGGATTGCGTTGCAGCGGAAGAAGGTGAAGAAACGATTGAAACTTACTAGCGTATCTCTGGATCAAATCTTCAACACAGGGTTGAAAGATTAATTTCCACGAATTAGTGTTGAATCTGGATGAAGAATAATGGAGAAGAAAACAGTAAGAGAGATCACTCAAAACTGTTTTGCGTTGTGTCTTCGCATATGTTATCCGCAGTTTCCTTTATCCCAATGAATAAGGAAACCATGAGAAACCGCAGGAGTTTCAAAAAACTCATTCTGTCCATCATTCACATTATAAAATCATATGTGTATGTTATATAATATATTTATATATTAATATAAATATTATTGTATATTATTTACATCTCCTACTCACATATGAAATCAAAAATCTCCTGATTCATTTTCTTCATGAACCATATTCTCGTCCAAATTAATATATCGTGTGACCCACGAGATATAAGTTTTAATTGTTGTACACTTGCTAGAGATATATAGCAACTCAACCAATTTATCAAAGAAACTCAACAAGCTCGCTATACCCCAGAACTCTTAAACATTTAACATAAGTTGACATATCTTTTTTAATTCCTTAATTTGTCAGAACATATGCAACCCTTTTGCAAAAACTATGTATTCATAATCAAGACCCTGCTTGATTGACTAGTCAATTAATCATAATAGTATATATTAATTTAAGACGTTCTTCCCATTTCACTAAGTATCTACAGTCTCCCACTGTAGTTGCTTTCCTAGACATGCACCGCATCGCCGTTATTAACCATAGCTCTTTTGGTAACATGTTAAATTAGCAACACCAAAGTGAAGACTTAGAATATAGTAGAAAGTCATCAGGGTAACTAATAGATAAGGACTCATACTTTTAAGAAAATAGGGATAATTTCTCAATCCTGATAGAGTCAACTTAACACAAGTCGTTTTCCTAAAACACTTGTCACAATAAAACTTACTCCGTATCATTTATTTATTACCAAAAAAACCACCTCCACCAAATACATCTAACATACTTTATCATTTATTTATTATAAAAAAATATCATAATACCTCTAAAAGTTATCACTTTCTTAATTTCCGTGCCAAAGAGGTGTGTAATCTTTTTTGGAACAGAGGGAGTACTCCTTAATTATTATTCTTAATTTAATATAAGTGTTAATTTCAACTTTTATTCATATTCATAGGTTATAGAGTTTTTTATTCATAACCAATATTTTCATGCATTATAAACTTTTGCCCCTACGATATACAGAAATAAACTTTTGATTTATTTTTTGAAAGACAACAAATGTTATACATACGAATTGAATAACAGAGAACAAATGTTATACATACGAAATTGAATAACCATTTGCCTTAAAATGTACCATTTTAATTTATTTTTAGAAAGATTACAATGATTATACATAAAAGAATAATAATTCTTTGATATGATGTGCACTCTATATTTTTTTATTTATAAGTATACATATTTTTTTAAGTGGGTGTACGGTTCACCCGAATACACCGAATAATTAACTAATAAATTGATACATGTACATGATATAATGGCTAAAACTTGTGTGTCCTCGTGCGCCCAAATACTCTTTAGTATTAAATAGTGTACTTTTTATTTTTTTAAAAAAATTAATGTAAGTGGATACCCTTTAGAACAAAATGTTGTACCCTTATTAATTAAAGTGTATACCTTTTAAAATAAAATGTTGTACCCTTCCTTATTAATTAAAGTGTATACTCCCTCCGTCCCGTTTTAAACTTTACGTTTGCTTTTTGCACGTAGATTAAGGAATATAGTATTTTGATGTGTAGTGAAGTAAGAGAAATAATATTTTAATGTGAATTGGGTAGGTGCATTAGTGTGATGTGTGGGACCATGGAGAGAGAAATAATTAATTTGTGTGGGTCTTATTTATTAAAAAGAAAAATGTAAAGATTGAAATGGGAAGGAGGGAGTACCTTTTAGAACAAAATATTGTACCCTTACACACCTTGTGCACTTAGGACACAAGAGATCAACTCTAATATAATTACTTAAAGGGGCCAGCTATTTGCACCCCCGAAATTACTAAACGTACCCCAAAAATATTTAATTTGACATAATTATCCTTATAAAATTTATATATGTTCGGTTGTTGCAACCGAATAGTTATCCATCTTATCTGTTCGGCTGCAGCAACCGAACAGAATAAAGAATTCATCTATCTTATCTGTGGTTGCAACAATCAAACAAAACAAGATTTGTGATTTTTTTTAATTTATATCTACATTACCGAATAGATAAGATAGCAGATAAGTTTTATTGGGAGAGGAATCACCATCTTTGTTTAAATATCGATGATATCTATAAAACTTATTTATTATCTTATCTATTCGGTAGATATGAATTAAAAAAATCACAAATCTTATTTTGTTCGGTTGCTGCAATCGAACACATAAGATGAATGAATTCTTTGTTCTGTTCGGTTGCTGCAACTGAACAGTTTGTGAGATGACTGTTCGGTTGCAACAACTGGACAGATACAACAACCGGACAGATATAAATTTTATAAGAATAATTATATTAATTTAAATATTTTTGGGAAATGTCCAAAATTTTATAAGAATAATTATATTGTAACAACAAAATTTATATTTATTAAAATAATAAACACAAAAGATATTACAATGATAATCCGAGATGGATTAAACTTGAGAATTTAAGTAAACAGTTTCTAGCTATCCTCTGATTCCTCTCTTGAGTTGACTTCTTTGACTTTATCAACTTTCTGAGCTGGATCTTCGGATTAAGCTTTTCCGTGCTCGGGGTTGACTTGAAGCTTTAAAATATTTATCCAGAGTCATCGAGCCTTTGTTCGGATAAAACATTGACTTGAAGATTTGTTGTGAAGAATGCCGTTTAATTTGGTAGAACGTTGACTTCACAGAGACTGCTGGATGAATTTGATATGAAAAATACCGGATCGGAGGGGCTGAACACCTTGATCTCTGACCGGAGGTGGTTGGCTGGAAGAACGTCGGATCGGAGGGGCTTAGCACCTTGATCTCTGATCGGAGGCGGATGGCTGAAAGAACGCAGGATCAGAGGGACTGAGAACCTTGATCTCTGATTGGAGGCGGTTGGCTGGAAGAACGCTGGATCTGAGGGGCTTGACACCTTGATCTCTGATCGCACACCGTTCTTGACTTGAAGATGCTTGAAGATCTTAAGTCTTGACTTGAAGATGCTTGAAGATCTCAAGGGAGCATTGCTCGTATTCTTGATCTCTTCAGAAGCGCGTCTTCAGATGTTTTGGTATGTCTGGAATGAGGACTGAAGACCCTTATTTAT
Organism: Pogostemon cablin; assembly: GCA_023678885.1. Classification (NCBI taxonomy): domain Eukaryota; kingdom Viridiplantae; phylum Streptophyta; class Magnoliopsida; order Lamiales; family Lamiaceae; genus Pogostemon; species Pogostemon cablin. The sequence goes on from CM042971.1 coordinate 30,682,173, forward strand.
ATGTAGAGAAAATAACCATTTGAGAGATATTTTCTCCTTTAAAAGATATGTTGGGCTTTTCTCCTTTAATTAAGCCTGCTGGACCTGGATAAGGCTTAATTATCAATTATTTACTCATTTATTTTAGGAATTAATTTATTTAAATTCCTTAATAAATAAATAATTAATTGATAATTATTTCATTAATTTGACATATATTTTATTTAATAGGCAATAAAGTTCAGGTGCCTACAAATGCCCCTTCGCATTTTGTTTACGAACGCCTTCGTGTTGAAGTGAACAAATTGCGACACTCCATTATTGATCAACATGACTGAATTTTATTGCTTGCCTCAGCAACTTGATACGAATAGCCTGAATTATGACTGAACTTAGCAGAGTGTTAAGTTGCCTAAGTACCTCTTCACAGAGAATCAAGTCATAACGTAGTTCAAAGGGACATGATTTGGTTTGAATGGGGGTACCGTACACAGTTTATACTCATGCGGGCCAGGAGTAACATGCAGTTTATGCTCGTGCATTAAAGAGCTTTGAACTTGAACTTGCTGACAATTTATACTCGTGTCAATGAGTCTTCAATTTGATTTGTAGACAGTTTATACTCTTCCCAAGGAGTCTTAAACTTGATTATAGACAGTTTATACTTTTCTCAAGGAATCTTAAACAATAGAGAGTTTCGTCTCTTCTCGAGGAGATTTGATTTGAGTTAAACAGTTTAAGCTCGTATCAAGGAGCATAACATATAGAGAGTTTCCTCTCTTCTCAAGGAGATTTGATTTGAGTTAGATAGTTTAGGCTCGTATCAAAGGAGCATAACATGCAGAGAGTTTCGTCTCTTCTCAAGGAGATTTGATTTGAGTTAGATAGTTTTAACTCATATCAAGGAGCATAATGTGGACAGTTTTTGCTCGTGTCGAGGAGCATAACATATGGAGAGTTTCGTCTCTTCTCAAGGAGATTTAATTTGAGTTAAACAGTTTAAGGTCGTATCAAGGAGCATAACATATGGAGAGTTTCGTCTCTTCTCAAGGAGATTTGATTTGAGTTTGATAGTTTAGGCTCGTATCAAAGAAGCATAACATGCAGAGAGTTTCGTCTCTTCTCAAGGAGATTTGATTTAAGTTAGATAGTTTTAACTCATATCAAGGAGCATAATGTGGATAGTTTTTGCTTGTGTCGGGGAGCATTGACTTTGTTAATAGTTCATTGCCCCCAATCATCGGGTGCATTATTTCTCTTGCTTTAACTTCATTTCTTTGAATCTTTATTGACACTGGCTTCTTTGACTGTGATTCCTCCTCTAGAGGTTCATCAAGTGAAATGTCTTCAAATTCATAAGAGTTGTTGCTTGAAAATTCGAAGTCACTTGATGTCATACTTAACTACATATCATGAGCTCTTGTAGCTAGTTCTTCAAAAGTCTTTGGTTGAATCCCTTGGAGGATGTATCGCAGACTCCATTGCATCCCTTGAATGCACATGTTGATGGCAGAGACTTCGGACAATTGATCTTTACAATTCAAGCTTAGATTTCTCCATCGATTAATATAATCGATTGATGGCTCTTCTTTCCACTGGTAAGTGTTAGTCAATTCAAGCATACTAACAGTTCTTCGAGTGCTGTAGAAGCGATTGAGAAACTCTTTTTCTATTTGCCCCCAGCTATCGATGGAGTTAGCTTCTAAGTTGATATACCAATCAAAGGCATTCCCTTTCAGTGAGCGGACAAATTGTTTGAGCATGTGATCATCAAAGGTTCGAGCATCATTGCATGTCTCGACAAAATGCGCTATATGATGCCTTGGATTGTCTCTGCCATCGAATTGTTGAAAGTTAGGAGGTTGGTAGTCAATTGACATCTTCAAACTGTCAACTCTCTTTGTATATGGCTTTTTATAGGCAACAGAAGATTTTGAGCTTTCTTTAAAATTGTCTTTTATCATCTCTAATACAATATTCTTAAGTTGATTCATAGGAAGCATTCCGTCAGCTGAAATTTGTATTCCTTCCTCAACTGGATTTATTTCAGATGGATGGTGCCTCGCGGAGTCCTCATCCTCATCTTCATCCTCAACTCGTTTCTCATTTGTATGACTTGTCTGTGTTATCTCCATCTTTTTCATTAGCTTGAGGATCAATAAACCTTGTTCTTGGCTTTGTTTGATGAGTGCAGCAACGGACTGAGTCAAGGTTACCAGTTGTTCTTCGACAGATGAAGTATTTGTTGCCATGGCAGAGGCTATGAATGAGTCATACACTGAACTTTCTGTGGATCGAGCAGTTGGGCAGACAGATTCATCTTCACCATCTTTGCTGTTGTACAATAGCTTATTGAGAGCAATTCCCACGACGCGGTTTGTTTCTAAGAAGGCTTTAGACATACTCCTTTTAACAACTTCAACATTTTCAGTTTGCAACTCAGAAAGCTTTGACGTAGAAGACCTTCTTATCGCAATCCTGAGTGGAGTTGTTCTTTGAATCTCTTCAATCTGCAACTTTGAAGGCTTTAAGGTAGAAGACCTTCTTGTTGCAATCCTGAGAGGAGCCATACTTTGTATCTTCGAACTTTTGAAGAGAGGAGATGAGAGGTAGAAACTGTCCCAATGGGCGTGCCAAAATTTGTAACAACAAAATTTGTATTTATTAAAATAATAAACACAAAAGATATTACAATGATAATCCGAGATGGATTAAACTTGAAAATTTAAGTAAACAGTTTCTAGATATCCTCTGATTCCTCTCTTGAGTTGACTTCTTTGACTTTATCAACTTTCTGAGCCGGATCTTCGGATGAAGCTTGTCCGTACTCGGGGTTGACTTGAAGCTTTAAAATATTTATCCGGAGGCATCGAGCCTTTGTTCGGATAAAATGTTGACTTGAAGATTTGTTGTGAAGAATGCCGTTTAATTTGGTAGAACGTTGACTTCACAGAGACTGCTGGATGAATTTGATATGAAAAATGCCGGATCGGAGGGGCTGGACACCTTGATCTCTGACCTGAGGTGGTTGGCTGGAAGAACGCCGGATCGGAGGGGCTTAGCACCTTGATCTCTGATCGGAGGCGGATGGTTGAAAGAACGCAGGATCGGAGGGGCTGAGAACTTTGATCTCTGATTGGAGGCGGTTGGCTGGAAGAACGCCGGATCTGAGGGTCTTGACACCTTGATCTCTGATCGCAGACCGTTCTTGACTTGAAGATGCTTGAAGATCTTAAGTCTTGACTTGAAGATGCTTGAAGATCTCAAGGGAGCATTGCTCGTATTCTTGATCTCTTCAGAAGCGCGTCTTCAGATGTTTTGGTGTGTCTGGAATGAGGACTGAAGACCCTTATTTATATGTAGAGAAAATAACCATTTGAGAGATATTTTCTCCTTTAAAAGATATGTTGGGCTTTTCTCCTTTAATTAAGCCTGCTGGACTGGATAAGGCTTAATTATCAATTATTTACTCATTTATTTTAGGAATTAATTTATTTAAATTCCTTAATAAATAAATAATTAATTGATAATTATTTCATTAATTTGCCATATATTTTATTTAATAGGCAATAAAATTCAGGTGCCTACATATATCAATTTAAATATTTTTGGGGTACAGTAATTTTGGGAATGCGAACAGCCGCTTCCTTACTTAAATCCATTCCCATTCTCATTTTTCATTGCCTTCTCAATATCTAAAAGGCAAATTTATACGGTATATTTTGAGAGTCGTCTGCCAAGTGCATATTTCACATTAAACAATTAATATCTAAGCTAGGAAGAAGGGTAATGAATAGGAATGGTTGAAACTAGAGCCTAATAAAAGATCAATCGATCGAAGAACTCATGAGCGTCTACAATATAAGTTTCTCTTAGCAAATCTGTAACTTTCATTAGTAAATTCATTTTTTGTGGTTTCACTAATCAAACATGTCAGGTTAGAAAGATAAAATCACACTTAAAAAATACTTCCTCCATCCTATACAAATTTATAAAATTTTTCTTTTTGAGTTGTCTCATAAAAGTTGTTACATTCCTTTTAAAGCATATGAAACCCACACAAAAAAATATTAACATATTCACATTGGCCCACACACACAATTAATACATCTACCCACTACACATTAAATATAATTTCTCTCACTTCACTTTATATTAAAATATTATACTCCTTAATCTCGGTGCAAAAAAAAATAACAACTTTAATGGGACGGAGGGAGTATCATTTAAACATTAAATATTATACTCTCTTTATCCTACAATAAATTTTATATTTTTCATTTTCGTCCGTCATATAATAAATTGCACCACCCAAAAATAAAAATATCACATTAATTGCAAATTTCAAAAGTTCATTTTAATTATAAATTTATCATCTTTACTTAACATACATAACATACTTTATAATTTATTTATTATACATAAAAAGTTTACATTACCCTCCAAAATTCAACAAAATTTGTCAAAAAATAATTTTAAAATTTATTAAAAAGAAACAATTCTTAAACTCTGTGTTTATCTCACGATATACTTATAAAACGCCTTAAAGGGAATGGTTCCAGACAGTTCCCGGTCATCTTTCTATATACGTGTCATGTTCTCCGTGCAATTCTCTCAATACGTGGCGGATATATTGTTTTCTTTTTCTTCCCTGAAAAGCCCCACTTCACCTTCTTCTTCTCCTTTTCCTTTTCAGCACCGCTCTTTCTTTCTCTTCTCTCTCACTCTCACTCTCACACTAACGCGCCACCACCGCATCTTCGCCTCAACCCCGACATCGACGCCGGTACATCGCACTCTCGATTGTCTTTTATACTCTCTTGGTTACTCCACCGCACCTGACGAATTTAAGCAACAGAATAGACTTTCCCTGCTTTCCCAAGCTTAAATGATGATTCACTATCTAAATAGAAAATTTTATTTATAAATACTTATTCTGCTTTCCTCTTCTTTCTCAATTAGTAAGAAGTTGGCTTCACAGTTCACACTAGGTGACCGGTTGTCGCTTGCTGTTTTCGGGCTACGCTGGAGTGTTTCTTTCTACAATTACGATCTTCTCTGGATAATACCCGCTTCAATTGCCCCATATATAAGGTGAACACTCAATTTCAATCGAAACCCCTAATTTTGTGCCCTTCTTTTTTTTTTTTTTTGTCTTTGTACAAGTTTCTCCCCTTGTTTGCTTCCACTGCGGCTTTGAACATACCACGAGTCTGCTTTAATCCCTTTCTGTTTTGCTGCCTTTCTTTGTTTCCCATCCATAGGTTCCTCTCTCTCTTCATCGCTGCTGCTGCAACGACATAGGTAATATCCAATTTTTCATTTTTCTTATGCTCTGTTTTTGTGTCACAACATGCCCAATTGTATTGCATGCATCTTGGAACTCTATACCGGTAGAGAAACCCTCATTGACTTTGTTGAAATGCATTTCTATCTTCTTTGTTAATTGTGTGAATTTCTTCGGATAAATGTCCTATTTAGGTGATAGAGTTGGAAAAACTTATGAGTGAATTGACATAAGTACTTTACATCTGCAATTTAACCTAATTTGTACACATGAGTTGTTCGATGAGTGGCCTATTTAATTATTTGCTCAAACGTGCATTTCTCTTTTTTTTTTGAGGATTTTTAGTCTGTTGCTTGTTTAGCAGAATGCCTCAAACAGGCTATTTATCAGTATACTGCATGTAATATTAGGAGCTGTACTGCAGAATGATTTGCCCTTGCCATGCTTTTAATTCTTTCATTTAAGCTCAAGTGTAGCTCTCGTGGTTGGGAATGCGGGGTGAAATTCCATGACGAAATGTATATATGTGTTGCATCTAGTGGAGTTTCAAATGTAGGAAGCTAAGAGTGCTAAGCTATTGCCAAAAACTTACCTTGGAATCTCTACTTTAAAGTGAGTATACATTCAAAGAATCATGACATACTGAATCTATAAGAGACAGAAAAAAACTAAAACTTGATCGCACGCTCTTTCACTCTTTTTTTCTCCTTGCTTTATCTCTCTCAATCTTCTTTTTGCTTTAATTTTCCGTGCTCTACTTAGCTGTTTCGATCGGGAATTTAAACATTTGGAGCCCGAATTCGGTTCATTCTCGCTGCAAAATTGTCTCCAGCAGTAAGTATATAATTTCCTGATTATACTCACCTCTTTTGTTAACAATTGAATTTTTTTATTTTAATATTCATAAGTTTGTGTAAATATTTTGGAAAGTCGAAAGTGAATCTGCACATTGAGGATTCCGCTTGTTCTTGGTAAATTTTTTAAGAGTGAAAAGTTGGAATCCGTATGTTCTTAACATTTGATTGTGTCAATCATTTCTGATAGTTAGAATTCTTTGTTAGAAAGACATAAAAGTTTTCAATTTTTGTTGCTCCTCAAGTCGTAACCAATATGTAACTGAGGTTGTGACTTAACATGATATGGTTGAAAACGTGTGGATAAATGATGGAACTATTAACTCTACCAGGAAATTAGAACTGAATCCACATATGTGATGTGATGCAGTTGATGAGATTAACAAAATGGGATTAATTTTTCTCTATTAGTTTTTTGGTTATTGTCAATGTTTTTCTGATACACAGATGTGCGACATGGGCTAATTGTAATTTAAGTTAATTTTTTTATTGGTGTGCACTTCTCACTGTAAAAATCAGAGCATGATTTACATTGTGAATCTAGATGTTTAAGTCAGATTTAATGATTACATGAGTATTTTAGTAGTTTTGTTCTCTCAATTTTGTTTCATATTAGTCTTACTATTTGGTCAGATATATAGAGCATATTAACCGCTGATGTTGCATGCAGTTTTTTTTCTTCCGGAGTCAGTATTCTTTGTGGCATCCCTCTTATTATTTTAATCTAAAAAGCAAACTGGAAATCACCTCTGATCTTGATTTCTATGTAGGTGTTGACTTGAGGTCATCCAAGGTTTGTGAATTAGGCCTTTTAAATTACAGAGCCAAACATGTCTTTTACCCATTCGAACGAAAGAAGTATCGATGTCATTTTGACTACTATTGGGCTTCTGTCTTTAAGGTGATTGTTTCTCTCATGATATAGCAATTGTATCATGAAAATATCTTGTGCTTTCTTTCTTTGGGGCATAGTTATATTTGAATGGGGGCTGATATATAAGGTATTTATGTTTCAATATATTCACTTTTTAGACCATGGAGATAATAATGTGATTCTTTGTCAAACTTATGCTGGTCTTATATTATGGCTTATTTTACCTGCTAAATGTTGTTTATATGTATTGCATTTAGTGGAGCTTCAAATGTAGGAAGCTAAGAGTGCTAAGCTATTGTCAAAAACTTACCTTGGAATCTCTTCGTTAAAGTGAGTATACATTCAAAGAATCATGACATACTGAATCTAAGAGAGACAGAAATAAACAAATGCTTAACACTAATTTCTCAAAAATAAGAAACTTCTGAAGTGCTGAAGTTGTTAAAGTCTCATGTTTATGAACTTCTTGGAAAAGCCAAAAACTTATGTTCTTCCTAGATTTTCAATTTAGCACCACACACACTTGTTCATCTCCTTACATGTGGAACTACTGCAGTGCTTTGCATTTTATAACCAATATTAATATTTAACATATATCTGAATTATAGTTAAAAAGAATCTTTCAAGTCATCAATGTGATTAATTTTAGTTTGTTTATCCTGAGAGTCGTATAAGTTATTGTCTATTTAGCATATTAAAGTTTAAGCCCAATAAGGAATCATCAACCAAATTATAAAATGCTTGCATATGATTTGCTTCAGTGCTTGAGTTAATAATTCACATTTTCTTTATAACTAATTGATGTAGAGTTATATCATTACTATTCTCCATGTTGTTATCCTTTTTCGCTACCTTTCAGACTTCAGTAATACATTTATAAAGATTAATTAGAGTGAAGAGGAAAATATTGAGTATATTTAGAATTAAAAAGTAACAAATTATATAGCTTAAAACCTCTACATTTTTGCAGCTACGCTTGTTCAAGTATTGTATACTCAAATTGTTGGTGCAGTGTGGCATGTAACTATCAAGTTAATCTTCTCTCCATTATTTGTGGTGTGCAAACCTTGTATGTCTGCCTCAATTTCAGCAATTACTGCATCACTAAAGCTGTTTCATTTTCCTTAAATCTGTCTGCCTTGATATAGAAAATCAATTATTTGCCCATCCAATAGCCATCGACATTATCTTTTTCAATTTGATTATACAATTCATTTTGCAAAGCAAGTGTTATGTATTCATGTCAGAATGCAAATGCCCTTTATAAATTAGAAATTTCATATATGTTATTAAGTAAGTTGAAATGGATTAATGTTTATTGGGAGTAAGGATTAATTTGTCATATCTATTTTTTAAGGTTTAATTTGATTTTTACATGAGTTATGCAGATATACTACTTTTACTATATATTACTTGTGTAAGCAATCACTTCTTTGGACTCTTTGAGTGGAATAGTGAACAGGTACGTCTTGTACATTTCACGCAAACTTCATAATATATTACAGCAATAACTGACTTTGAACATCGCGGTTGATGCAAGACTCAATGCATTAGCTAATTAAATCATATGGATTTTAAAGTATTAAATGTATTGTCACTTAATGATATTTTCATTGTATATGAATTCTTGCGTAGCATTGACAATTTTAAGTCTATTATAGTATGAGTGATTGAGTTTTCTGTAAGGCTAATAGCCACAGTTCAAGTCTTGGCTCTAATCACCCCAATCAGCTGGAAAAATTAGATAGATGGAAGATTGCAGGTCAGAAATTCTCTGTATATGATACTTGGCATATTATTTGGCAAGTAGAAAATTAGAGTGCTCTTCGTAAATTAGCTATTTTGAATGACCAAATTATTACTGATCAAAATCATTAAGTTAGCTATTTTGAATGACCAAATTATTACTGATCAAAATCTTTAAGCGTTTCATCCTTGCTGGTCTCCTCTGAAGTAATTGTCAAGCTGGTCTCCTCTTAGTCCACTAATAATGTAATTGAATGATTCTTTTAGCAAAAGTATTGATGCTGCTACGCTAGATTTGGAGTATCTTCTTGAGAGCTGGTGCTTGGATCTGCTAAGAATCTATGGGCTTTTGACCTCACAAGAGGAAATAGTTAAGGAACTTGAGCCAGTGCAATAAAGAGGAAAGATGTAGAAGATGAAGGAAAAATATGCTGATCAAGATGAGGAGGAGAGGGGCATTAAAAATGGCTCTATTCGCTGTAAGTATTTATACATAAATCTTCAACCTTATTTCATTACAAAACACTTATATGTTATGTATAAGAAGTAGTGCTAGGTCTACTCTTGTAAATCTTTGTATTTTATGTTTAACGTCATTGATATTATCTGCTCCATGCCGACCTAAGGGCGCAAGTGTGGTGCCATCTGCTACAAATATTAGGGATTTCTTTAAACTTATTGCTAATTGTGTTGTTTAATATAATTTTTTAAAAAGTTTATGGTGCCTTCTAAATTATTGGTTTATTGGCATTTGAGTTAATTTGTAGGCTGTTGAAAATCAAGAAAGAAGGACGAAAAAAGCACTGTAGAGAAATTAACCAAGCCCACTTATGGTGAAGACAATGAGAAGCTAAATGATGTGGATTATCTGACAGGAAACTCTGTTGCCAATAACATATTATTACATGCTACATTTATGCATGGCCCTTACATTTCAAGAAATTTAAATATCCTTCCCAAAATTTTCGTCTGCATTGTAGCAATAGCTCTTTCACGTGTTAGTTAACTATTATATATAAAAATATATATATGCGCGCGCTCTCGCGCACTGAATTATAAGAGAATTACTCAAGATGCTGTAATATTATATTGAATGTAAATTGCATATTTTTTCTTACTAGATAATTCACATAGGCCGGGTTATAGTTGTCAAGTGGGCCGGGCTAGCCCGGCCAAGTTCAGGTCCAGCTCGTCATGGGTTGGCCCAGGTCCAGCCCGTGAAAAACGTGTGCTAAATTAGCTGAATTTCATGTGTTATTATGGCCCCAAGTGGGCTAAATTTTTTTAAAAAGCCCAGCCCGGCTCAGCCAGTAAAAAGCCCAGCTCAGTCCAACCCATGACCCATGTTCTGCCCCGCTCGAGTCATGGCGGGCCAATTCGGACCACTTAATATATTTTTATATAAAATATAAAAATATATTTGTTTGATAATGATAAAATTCTAAAAATCAAATTCTATATACTTTATATGAAAATTTAGGATTTCGTAATTATAAAACAAATTATTAACAAAATATTAAGTTGTTATCTTCTTTATATCACATCATTATACAAAAATTTCATAAAAAAATAAATATATTTAATTAATAATTATTTTTCATAATAATTATATGATAAATATAGCAACATCATAATGTATATTATAATATTATTATTACTATTATTAATTATTAATGTGAATAATCCGTCCTCCTCTCTTTGAAAGAAGAGGCACTTATGGTTTTGTCGGTTTATATATATACTCCCTCCGTTCTACGTTAAAGTTTATATTTTTCCACTTTGGGTTGTCCCATGTTATGGTTTACATTTCTTTTTTTTATCAAATTGGGCCCACACAAAATAATTAATTATTCCATACACGACCCACACACAACACTAATACAACTACGTACTTTACATTAAATATTGCTCCCTCCGTCTCATAACAAGGTACGCGTTTGCTGTTTGCACGTGAATGGTTCTAGTGTCTTTATTTGCTTTTTGAACGTAAATTAAGGAATATTATTGTTATAGATAAGGTGGGTAATTGTATTAGAGGGAAGTGATGAGTCATATTGTGTACTTTCTTTATTAAATAGAGGAAATTGATGCATTTTAAGCGGATGTCAGGAATAGTGAAACGCGTACCTTGGAAATGATGCATTTTAATCGGATGTCAGGAATAGTGAAACGCGTACCTTGTTATGGGACGAAGGGAGTATTTCTCTCCCCCTCACTATACATTAAAATATTATACTCCTTAATCTTCGTGCAAAAAACAAACGTCAACATTACCATAGGAGGGAGTATATATTAACAGTGTAATTTATTATGAACGGTGGGAATAGTACTTAAATTACTTGAAAAATATAGTATTGTACAAGGTTAACTCAACTGAGGAATTGAAATCATTGTTATTTGTCAAAAAAGACGGGAAAATGTGAAAGTATACATGATTCTTCAATTTTCAAGAATATTAAAATATATGTATCTATCGTTCGGTAGCAAAGTTCTAAAAATGGTGTTCTACCCCCCCCCCCCCCCCCCCCCCACCCTAATTGTTTTCAAAATAATTTATCATATATATATATTTTTAATATATTAATTTTATAAATACTAACTCAACTAAATATTAACATCCCACATTTTACAATTTTACTTGATGAAATTTATTTTGCTTTATTAATATTGTAGATTATATAAATAATTAGAAATTTTGAAATTAAAAAATAAAAATAAAAATTGAAAAAAAAAATCACATTCAAATACAGCATAGGATGCAAATGTCCTATTAGTACACTTGTAGTCTTATACTGCGTTAATCACTTTTTTTTTTTATATATAAATAAACTTAAGATAAAAATTATATCGTGACTTAATATCACCTTTTTTTTCCTCAAACGATAGTTTTTATATATAAATAAACTTGAGATAAAAATTATATCATGGTTAACTAGTTAAAGAGCAAGGAGCACCGTTCAAGACGGACCCAACTTTACCCTATCATACCTTGAGGTAAACAGAAAAGCCCCACTATAAGGGAAATAAGGGAACAACTCACGTATAAATACTTAACCACTAAAACACTCGTGTGAAAAGAGACTGAGGACACTGACTGTCGAAGGGACACTAACGTCCAAAGAAAAAAAACTTCAAGAATCACAAAAATCTGAATAACTCCAACTATGCAAAATGCAACATAAGAAAACAAAACAGATTCAAAGGGAGTTTGAAGAAACATTGGAAGGGAAAGAAAAAAAGAAACATAAACCAAACAAGCAATAGATCTGAAAAATAAAATTAATAAAACGGCCAATGAAGGCAAGCCTCCTCTCCAACCGTCCACCGCCTGTTCCGCATGCACAGCCAACTCTGTTCACCAAATATAAACCCGGATCTGACCCCCACCGACCTTCAATCGTGCAAGAGGCCAACAATTAAGGATAGTCTTATGAACGAGCCAAGATCCACAGCTAAGGGAAAAGAAGGGGTTGACCACTTCCATGATCCATCACTGGTCGGTGCCGTCGCAGAGGGAAGGGAGGGGGACAGTATTCACAAGTTAGATGGGTCTTTTGAGGTGGCAGTTGAGTTGGTTAAGCATGATGTCATTTCTCACAAATTTTCACTCAAAATGCATCATCCTCATATAATCCCAAGTCTTTTTTTTGACTTGAATAAATCATGCAATGTTGATAAGAAAGATACTAAGGTGAGTCGCATGGGCAGTGTTAAAAATCTTCAGCATTTTATAAACGACCTTAAACTCAAAGGAGTCAAGCCTGTGGAGGATTATACAATGCAAGGAGTCAAACAATCATATATTCCCGAAGAATTCAGAGAAATAATGAAAATTATTATTGGGATCACAGTCTACATTCACAAGTTAGATGGGTCTTTTGAAAGTCCTGAAGTTCTGGATATGATAATTTCAGAACTTTTCAAGAAGTAGTATCGTTGAAGGGAGCAACTTTCAAATATAAGTCACTAAGCTCGATAAATAACGATTTCAAGATGGTGGTTGATTTCATTAGAAATTGCATCTTTGCAGGATATCCCTCCTTGCCTTCTGATTTCAAGCATCTCCTAGATCAAATGGCTGATTTTGATGAGTAAGTTTTTTATTTACTCTATTTCTGTTTAATTATTAATATTTGCTAATATGATATGTTCTTTTGTATGGCTAGGAATAATTGGACTTGTAAACTGGATTAGTATTTTTTGTATCATCCCGCAGTGATGACTCACTGCGAGAGGATACAATTTCTGGTGAATTCTGTGGAGAAGCAGAATGGTTTATGTTCCGATTTCAAAAACAAAGTATCAGAGAGCTGTGCAAGCTTTGGATAACAAGGTTAATTGGACGGATCATTTTTCCCGCCCAACTAAAAAGATTTTTGGTCTATTGGTCGCCTGTTACGATGATCGCCCTGAGCCTTATTATGACAAGTTCGATGATGATGGTAATTGTTATTGGGCGAATTCAAGTTTACTTCAATGTGCGAGAAATATGGCGACGTACATCGCAAAGAAAATTGAAGATTCAAGTACAAAAAAGTTTGGGAATAAAGAGATAGACGTTATGGTAACCTCTCTATTTGAGGATGTCTTGCTTGAATTTTATTCTGCATTGCATGATCAGGGTATTTTAAATGAAATTGTGAATTGGATGGAAAAGTTGAATCCTGATCATGCAATGCAGAATAAAATTCACAACTTTTCCATTCAATTCACAATTTCATTTAAAATACCCTAATCATGCAATGCAGAATAAAATTCAAGCAAAGCATCCTCAAATAGAGAGGTTACCATAACGTCTATCTCTTTATTCCCAAATTTTTTTGTACTTGAATCTGCAATTTTCTTTGCGATGTGCGTCGCACATTGAAGTAAACTTGAATTCACCCAATAACAATTACCATCATCATCGAACTTGTCATAATAAGGCTCAGGGCGATCATCGTAACAGGCGACCAATGGACCAAAAATCTTTTTAGTTGGACAGGAAAAACGATCCGTCCAATTAACCTTGTTATCCAAAGCTTGCACAACTCTCTGATACTTTACTTTGTTTTTTAAATCCGAACATAAACCATGCTCCTTCTCCACAGAATTCACCAGAAATTGTATCCTCTCGCGGTGAGTCATCACTGCGGGATGATACAAAAAATACTAATCCAGTTTACAAGTCCAATTATTCCTAGCCATACAAAAGAACATATCATATCAGCAAATATTAATAATTAAACACAATTAAACAGAAATAGAGTAAATAAAAAACTTACTCATCAAAATCAGCCATTTGATATAGGAGATGCTTGAAATCAGAAGGCAAGGAGGAATATCCTGCAAAGATGCAATTTCTGATGAAATCAACCACCACCTTGAATCGTTATTTATCGAGCTTAGTGACTTATATTGAAAGTTGCTCCCTTCAACGATACTACTTCTTGAAAAGTTCTGAAATTATCATATCCAGAACTTCAGGACTTTCAAAAGACCCATCTAACTTGTGAATGTAGACTGTGATCCCAATAATAATTTTCACTATTTCTCTGAATTCTTCGGGAATATATGATTGTTTGACTCCTTGCATTGTATAATCCTCCACAGGCTTGACTCCTTTGAGTTTAAGGTCGTTTATAAAATGATGAAGATTTTTAACACTGCCCATGCGACTCACCTTAGTATCTTTCTTATCAACATTGCATGATTTATTCAAGTCAAAAAAAGACTTGGGATTATGTGAGGATGATGCATTTTGAGTGAAAATTTGTGAGAAATGACATCATGCTTAACCAACTCAACTGCCACCTCAAGTTTAAGGTCAGTTAGTTCCCCAGTTTGCTTAACAAGATCAGAGGAGTATTTCATATTGGCAGTCGTGAACACCAAAACAGCAGTAGCTAAGTCGCTTTCAATTCTGCACAGTAAGAGGACAGGAGTTATCATGCTCTCAAATCTTGCAACCTCAATAGATAAAGAAAACTACAAGCAAATTGTAAACAAAAAAACACTTACTCAAGAACAGATTATTGAGGTAGCTAAGTCGCTTTCAACACATCATATTATTTTTACGGTGGGATACTTGGGAATGATGACAGACTTTATGTGAGGCAGCACACATTCTTGTAGGGCAATCTACGGAAAATACCAAATTAAAAAGGTTGAAAGGCATTTTCTAGTGGCTACAGGAAAAAACACGCAATACATGAAGAGGATTCTGTTTTGTCAAATAAGCAAACATGAAAACAACAAAAATCCAGGTCATTTACAACCTCCACCTTTCCCAATCAAGGATGGCAGGATACAACTACAGCATTTATCACACAACTCCCAAAGCCTGTGGGGTTAGGAAGTAATTTGGGTGGTGGTTGACAGGTTCTCTAAGTATTCCCGTTTAAATGCATTGACTCATCCTATATCGCATTCTAGTTTGGCTCAAGCATTCTCAGAAACATTCATATAGGTCCAGTAACATTTTATATTAAAAAAAACATGTTAAATTTCAGAAGTACATAGATAGCAGGAGTATAGACTAAAAAATGATCGGAATACAATTTAAGAATGCCTACCAGAAAGGAAAACATAGTTTCCCAAGAGCTACTGAACAGGAGGCTTTAGCTGTAACAAAAGAACTCCTACAATTTAGGAAGTATAGTTGCAAAATTAATCTTAAGGAAGTGCAGAACCATTAAAAATTCTACTAAACGAATGTTTTCCAAAAGCTAGAAATTGTTAATTTGGTACGAGAAATGTCAGAAAGTAGTTATACAAGAAAGTCAAAGTCCTTTTTCCATCTCCTATTTTATTAGTCGAGAAAATATATGGCGCTAAGAGGTTTTGCATGGTCTAAATGTAAATAAATCCCCATAGTAAGAAGTCTTCCAATTCCTTTAATTGATGATCTACTTGATGAACTAAGGAAAGCAAAGTTGTTTTAAAGATTAATTTCATGCCTGAATTACAAATTATTGCTAGGAGCATTGAGAAAAGAGCATTTGTCACCACACTAAGGCCTTTATGATTTCCAGGTCATGCCTTTTGGCCTAAGTATTGCACAAGCCACTTTTCAAGTACACACTATTTGCATTTTCAGGCTAGTTATTAGACACTGTGAGCCTTCTTTTTTTTTTGACGATTTAATGTATTAAACAGCTACATGAAAGAGAAATACATTTAGCTAAGGGATGTTCTACGGATATTGAAAGAGAGAAATGTCCACTAAAACTTAAAAATGAGATTGGATATTTGAGACATATGACATAATTAGTGACAAACCCAAACAAAATTAAAGCAATGAATGCAAGATGGCCTACACATGGCCATTGAGGGTTTTCTTTAGATTGACCAGGTACTACAAGAAATTCATCAGCACGATGAATCATCCCAACCCACTTAAGAGTTCGACAAAAAATGGGCAACTCCACTGGGATGACATAGCAGCCAAAACATTTTCTGAACCAAAGGAGGTCATGGTTAGAGTTCCAGCATTACAACTTTTCTTTTTTTCACCAAGAACTTTACAGCGAAAGAAAACTGACGAGGATTGGAGTTGTACTATTGAAATTGAGGAAGCGAGTAGCATGAAGCTTCCACTATGTATTTGTTTCTGCTAATATTTCAAACTCAAAAGTAGCAGAACATTATCCCATTGGAATGTTGGAAAAAATGAATGAACAACTTTGAGTTTTTAATGCTTACACAAAATGATAAATCATAGTTGCAAGAAATTAGATGTATTTGTAGAAGTGCATGAATTAGGCCTGCAACAGCCCTTAAGACATGGAAAAAGTCTGTTTCTAGGAAACCTTACAGTACATGGATTTCAAAACAGTGTCTGCATATTAGTGTTGTTGCGTTGGCTTATTTTAACTCCGTGTAACAAAGCGATCAATTAAGCAAAAAATATCAAGCACACACTAATGTGTTTACGCTATTTGTGAAAACAATAAAAGTTATCATCATGTTGTCTAAGAAAGGCTAATGTCAGCAGGAAACCAAGTTAAATTCAATCAAGTCATCCACTTAAAGTTTACGAATGTTGGTGGATCCTCTATTTATTATGGTCTCATAAGAGAATCAGATGTATTGCCGACTACGGGCATAACGGGCCTAAATTGGTTAGTGTAATGTATGAGGAACTGTAAAGGGTACCTTTTACCTCCAATATGTTGTGCTTGCTAAAGTACGAATATGCACACTCATATCCAACCCAACCCCACGACAGGAATCAAAACCAAAATCCAAGTAATTATGGGTAAAAACATAGTTTATTTTAGAGCTAAAAAAAACCTTGACATAATCTGATCTTCATATTTTCCATGCCAACAGATTCTTATCCTAGATTTTCTTTTAGGATTCATTTAGTTGATTTCTCATTTTATTTTCCATGCATTGAAGCTTTCATCAACAAGAAAGTGCATTATAACCAAGAATTGTAGTGGTACAAAAGGTATAAAGCAAGGTTTTAAATCATCAAAACAGAACGTAGAGAATCACTTCTGAACTTAAAATCACACTTACCTAAATGGTCAACAACAAAACAGAAAAAGAGCAGGCAGAAATTAGAAGAAAAAAACCTGTTTTACTTCCTTGAATTTGTCTCCACTAAAGCTGGAAACCTGAGATTCAAAATCTAATTCAAAATGAGAAGATACAGTCAATGAGAAAAACAATTTTTCAAACAAAAAATGCATAAACTAATTCCAAATGGAGGAAATCTTAGTTTTGATGGAAGATTATATGCGCTTAAATAGAGGGTTTACAAGAAAAAATAAAAGGAATTCATCATTACTACATAGCCATACTAAAGTGGGGGTTCGAAAGTTGAAACAGGGCAATTTTACCGGATTTAATTTACAGCAATCAGAAGAAGCACAAATAACTGAACGGAAGCCAAATCAATTATCCATACCTGAGTGCAGATTTAGATATGAAGTATGCTCCGGGAAGTATGCCGCCGCCGCCTTGTAAGAGATGACAATTGAAGGAGACGGGATGAACGTGGAGGTTGTGCGACTCCTGATCTGAAAGTCCTCCGTGCAAATCAAAGATTAGGGCTTACATTTGGGAGAGAGAGAGATTGAAGAGAGTTTTCTAATCTAATACTCTGCGATTGTGAACTGTCCAGAGAACATATTGGGTTTTAGACCAACTCCCAATTACACCCCAAATTACACCCAGAAGCCCATTATTATTATCAACCAAATACCAGCCCATTATTATTATAAACTAAATACCAGCCCATTATTATTATTATTATAAACTAAATAACAGGAATATAACTGTTAAGAACAAAAAACAACAAAAACTGCTATTCAGTGCGGTTTTCGATAGTTGGGTTTGTAAATTACAAAACCAACACAGAACCGAAATTAAAAAAATCGTCTCTAAACTGAATTTTGCACACCCGCTATCTACAAGGACACATGGGCTGAAAGCAACACTAAAGGAGAACCAATAATCTCAACAGCATGCAACACTCCAAATAAAATAAATAAAACTACAAAGCAAAAAAGGGACATTAAAAGAGAAAATAGTGCTTACAGAGTGAATGACTTTGGAGAAAATAGCTAAAACCCTCGATTGGGGAGATCCGTAGGGAATTCTAATTCAACGGGCATATTATATTTGTGATATAAGTACCCCAAATCCCAAAGAAATGATCAAATATAACGTGAGAGTTTAATTTTATACTAACCAATAAGTAAAACTATCATTTAACTTTAAAATTAACACTGACCCTAAGTTTAAAAATAAAATCATAAACCAAAGGATAACTAAATTTCATACTAAATCTATCTATTTTACTTTATTTTGGATCGTTCACTCTTAATCTATTCATTTCTCTTTTTAGATGTATGGGTCACACACCCTCCACTAATAAAAATAAAATATGGGACTCACACCCTCTACCAATACAACTATTAACTACACATAAAAGAATAATACTCCTTAATCTACGTGCAAAAAACAAATGAATACATTAACAATGGACGGATGAAGTATTTTAAAATTAACACTAAACCCTAATTATAAAGATTAAATGATAAACAAATATTTCATCCATCTTAGCACAAGAGTTATATTTTACTTACTAATTAATTCGTCCCACCAAAAGAATTACATTTTCGTTCCGGTATAATTACATTTTCTTTTCCGGTAGATTAGACCCACACAAAACTTATATCTTCATAGGAATCATACACAACAGTAATAAACTATATACTACATATTAAAATATTATATCTATTAACAAATTAAAATACTAGTATTTCTTAATGTCAGTGCGTATAAAAATAGTAACTCTTGTAGCTGGATGGAGAAAGTGTAATTAATCGAGATACAAAGAATTTGTCACAATGCAGGCTGTTACAGTTTAAGAAAACCCTCACTTTTGATCAAATATACTAAAAGCAACTTTATTATGATTTTCAAGACATACAAAAAAATAGATAAATAAAATCCTATACTTTGCTTTTAAAGCTTTATATTATTTCTACATTTCATTATCATCATTCCAACAGTGTAACATATAAAGTACTCACTCCATTAAAAGGGTCTTCATTTTCCCCATTTAGTAAAAAGGCTTTACATATAGCCTACAACTCACTACCAATACAAATAATAATACTTCTTAATTCACGTGCAAAATGCAAATGGTGACCTTTCACCAGGACGGAGGGAGTAAAAAATTAATAGTATTATATACTCCATATGTCCAGCATTAAGCATTAAAGGTTTACATTTTTTATTTTAATTTGTCTCAAGTTAAGATTTACATTTCTCTTTTTATCAAGTGGGACTCTCACAAAACAATTAATTATTTTACATTAAGCGCACATACACACCAATACAACTAACCACTATATATCTCTCAATCCACAATCCATTAAATATTTTATCTTTATCTATATGCATAAAGTAAATATAAACATTAATGCGGGACGGAGGGATATATAAGTAAAATTAAATAAAAATTTAATTTTATAGTATACTCCCTCCGTCTCTTTTCAGATGACACACTTTCCATTTTGGGTTGTCCCACAAAAGTTTGCACATTCTAAAAAAAGCAAAAAGTAAAGAACAATCACCCTTTCCCATACACATTATTTACAAAAAAACTATCTCTACTTAACATACTTTATCATTTATTTATTACAATAAAATACCATTATATCCCTAAAAGTCATCACTTTCTTAATCTCCGTGCCGAAAAGAGGGGCGCAAACTTTTCCGGGACTGAGGGAGTAGTATATAGAACATAAATTATTTCGATATACAAAAAATTCAATATTTTTCAACAACGATGTATACAGAGTCCTCTATAATTTATCCCACCCTTTATTATTGATGTTTAAGTTTCATACTTGTGGTTTAGGTGGTGTTTGTATAGTAATTTATATGGTTTTTTAAGTCTAGTTTCTAAAATTTAGGTGGATTTCGAAATCCAATTAACAGCAAAACCGTATTTTTGTTGCTATTATTACTATTATTTTATTTATATTGAATATGAAATGCTATTTGAGAACCATTTTTAGTATTTATTTTCATACCGAAAATTGAAAGATAAACAAGAGAAAGTGAGAAAAAACAGAGCACGATAAAAGGATAAAGAAAATAAATACACTCACTGAAAAATCTCTCAAGAGGAGCTAGCATAGAGCCAAACTCCCATATAGAAACTCCCCCAGCAACCAATGAGTTTGCAATTTGATAATTTGTCTTGATAAAAACGAGAATAACAGACCAAGTTTAAATAGGTTAAAGGCCCACAATCAAAATTCTAAGATCTAGTACTAATGTGGTAGAAATAAGAAACAAAGGTAATAAAAATAGAAAGCTAAATAATTTAAATAAAAAATAAATTACTAAAAATCAAATACTAGAATAATAAATTAAACTAATTTCATGTCTTATTGTCCTCCATAGTCCCAATAGGTTTCATATAGCTCTATCAGATAACAACTAAAGAAAATTATCATGCATGGATAAGGTATTTTTAACATTTTCACAAGAAAATTCATGCATGTGGCCTACTCATCATCAAACAGTCAAATCCTCATTTATATTTTCACGCTTGCACTTGTATAGCAAAAAAATTCGTTATTAGCAGTACCACTTGACATGAAGCAAGCATAAACTACTCTAAAGCAAGGAGTTTCTTCCCTAGAAGATACTTTTGTGATGAATTGACATTAAATCCTCAAGGTTAATGTTTTTGCTCTCACGTATTTGTGTTGAAAAAACGCAAACTTAAACTCCATGTTTGCCTTCACTAGTCCACACTAGCATTAACTTTCATTTTCTCCCTTTTTTCTCAATCTCCCTCTATAGTAGTGCAAGCATGAAATAAAATTTACTATAGCAGCCGACACAATCTAAAAAGAATAATCAAGTAATATTTTTAAAAAAAATTACGTATCATTTTCCCTCTACTTTTCTTGTATGTCGTAGTCTCAAGTACTAATGTACCATTTCCCCCTCTCAGTTATTTCAATTGCTCAATTTAAAAGTTAAAATGCTTGTTACCATTGAGGATATAGGCAAGGGAAATTAACTGTTGGGTGCATGTAATTGTGAACAACTTTCCAGTTTTTAGCCCAATGGCCCCCCAGATCCTTATCAATATCTGTCTGCAAGTTTCCAGTTGATCATGTCTGGATAAAATTCTTTATTATACGTTTAAGAAGAAAACCATATGGGCAGAGTTTTTTATATTATGCATAAACATGTAAAAAAAAATTATAAAGTGTACACGCAAGCACACAAAAAAAAAAAGTGTAAGCACATGGGCTGAAATGTCGAGAATTTTATGTTTTGATATGTTAAATACTAATTTTGCTAGCTAGCTTACACATTAAAAGTTGAGGTGTCATTCATCTTGTGTGTGTGAAACACCAGATGGAACACCTAATGGAATAAGTGATCCCAATCTATATTAATCATATCTCATCAAAAGTATAATATAAGTACCTAGCATTTGAATTCCACTCCAATTGGCTTTCAGTTACTCCCTTCGTCCACTTGATACGTACTGTATTCATTTCTCCATTTTGGTCCGTCCCATTATAAAGTATTCATTTTCCTTTTTGGATTGATTTGACCCACACTCACTACACATGACCCCACATTCAATACTAATACAACTACCAAATACACATTAAAATATTATTTCTCTCACTTTACTATACATTAAATTATTATACTCCTTAATCTACGTGCAAAAAATAAACGAATACTTGGGACTGAAGGAGTATTTAATACACCTACTGTCCTTGAGTTTGTTCTCAATGTTTATTGCATTTCATGCCGAATTTTTTTTAATTTCATTATAATGTTGAAAATGAAATGATACTTATATTTCGAAAACATAAATTATATTGTACTTTTTTTTCTTAAAATTTTAGTATTTATCTTATATATATTAATATTTTTGTTAAAAATACATGAATTATTACATGAAAATAATAATTTAATTGTAAAAGATAACAAGTCAATAATCCGTGTAGTACGTGAATCTTACTCGTCTATCTTCTATATACTTAATTTCGTAAAAAAAAAAAAAGACTAAAGACTAATTGCTGGTGACGGGAAGGAAATGGAGTTGGGAGGTAACGGTGGGTCGGGTGGGCCTCATCATATGAACACAATTATATTTATGGCTGAAACTGAGAATGGTTAGGCTGTTGAGTTGATTTCCTAAAGCTTAAAGCCTGCTATGAAAATTGAAATACTCCATCAAAAGAAAAAAAACTACTAATAATGATAATTATATACTATGTGTATATCAGTATATACTTATATATCACATGTCAATTCAGTCACAGGGGAAAACAACACTAAAATGGACATTAAAGAAAAAAATGAGTGAGACTCTTGTGCACCCGGGCGCACGGAACACATTCCGTGCGCCTTTACAATTTTCATGCCCCTTTACAATTTAAACCCCTAGCAATACATAGATTTAAATAGGATTGGAGGGGAGGGTTGTGTTCACATGGGCCGTGTCCCCGGGCGCACAGGAGCTTTTGCCGAAAAAAATATGCTTACAAGAAAGGAATCTTAGTCAGAGGAAATGGGTCACGCGCGTGCCCTTTTTTAGTTTAAGATTTTTTTTTTATAATTTATACTCCATCCATCCCATAGTTAAGTTCATCGACACCGTAGATACGGAGTTTAAGAAAAATTATTTTTTGATCAACTTTATTGACTTTTTAGGGGGTATTGTGATATTTTTAAATAATAAATAAATAAATAAATTATAAAGTATGTTATGTGTGTTAGGTGTGAGTGATATTTTTGAAATTAAAATAACTTTTGAGGTTGTTGGTTAATGTGAAGTTTCATTTTTGGATTGTGAACATAAGTGTGGAACGGACGAAAATAGAAAGTATGAACATAAGTGTTGGACGAAAGGAGTATATTTTACCTCTTTGTAAGGATATTTAATAAAACTAGTGGACCAGACCTCAATTCTTGAGGTGTTAAGTAGCAATTATATATATATATATATATATATATATATATATGAAATCTAAATTTTTATTAATACAACTATTCACTACATATTAAATAATACTCCCTCCGTCCCAGAAAAGATTGCACTTCTTTCCTGACATGGAGATTAAGAAAGTGATGACTTTTAGAGGTATTATAATATTTTTTGGTAATAAATAAATGATAAAGTATGTTATGTGTGTTAGGTAGGAGTGAGTTTTTTTGTAAATAAAGTGTATGAAAAATGGTGATTGTGTTTGACTTTTTACTTTTTTAAGAATGTGCAAACTTTTGTGGGACAACCCAAAATGAAAAGTGTGCTATCTTTCTGGGACGGATGGAGTAATATTTTTTAATCAACGGACACATAAAATCAACTCTTAAAATTAATTTTGATATTACAATTTCTCTTTCAACAAAACTCCGAAATTTTGCCGCCATTGAAAGTTTTATTTTGATAATCTGATAATTCTTATTTTGGTAAGAGAGATTCTCTTGTGAGACAGTTTTTAGACGGGCTGACCCGTTATTAAAGTATGCTTATCATATAGAAAAAATATGCTCATTTTGTAGTTAAAGTATATCAATAATGAATCATATTATAACATCTGAAAATCATACTTTAATTCATCATCCATCATACTTTAACAATCACATCATACAATCATTAAATATACTTTATCTAGTATATAATAGACCTATTTCAACGCATTTACCAAATAGTCTCACATAAACAGCTGTAACTTTTGGTAATTATAAATCATATTGATGGAGCTTAATTAATTGAATTATTGCCTAATAGTAATTTATTAGATTAATTTCATCGAAGCCTCCTCACCCTTTCCACTCTATTTTCTCTCACACAGTCTCACTAGCCTTACCAAAAATCATGACCTAGAAATGCATATGGTGAATGTAAAACCATCAAAACGACTGCTTCAATATCTTCAGTCCCCCCATTATTCATAAAAAAACCCTAGATTTCCATATTAAAAACCAATCCTTTGTGCGTCGCCTACATACGAATACTCTGTTCCGTATACGCCCACAATTACTCAGACCTACGCTGTCTTCTGTCGAGAGGGATGGAGCATCAGGAGTTGCACGAACAGGAGGATGATTTTTACGCCGGCGACGTGCCTGAGGATGCTTTCATGGAGTCTGATTTTGACCCTGCCAATGCGGAAGCTGGATTTAAAGCCAAGGTATGTAAACATGCCGCTGCCCCACTGAAAATTTCGCCCATATCCGCTGCATTGGATCCACCAAATCTCACCCTTCTCCGCCACGCCTATCGATCAACTTCCCCTTATCAGAGCCCAGCTTTCTCTCTCTCATCATCACCTGTGCAATTACACACAACGCTTAGTATGTCTTCTCACTTTTTTGGGTTTTTTTTCCCTTTCATTTATTTCGCTTAATTTCCTATGAATTTTTGAACTATTTGTTTACATATGTGTTGTTGTTAAGCAAGAGTACTTGATGGTGTTATGCTCATTCAAAGAACAACTGCATCAATTTCATTTTCTTTAGGCAGTCTCTTTCATCACTCACCCGCGCCCATCGAAGCATCGACCACCCACGCCCATTTACAGAGGTAGGATAAATGGCTCGCGGATCAGATTCGCCTAATTGAAAATATTTCTTTATATTATTTCTATTGTCACCCGGTACTTTTTTTTTTTTTTGGCGTTCAAGCAGTTTTCTACATTTTTTTTTTTGCAGTTATTAATCATTGTTAACTGTTTTGGAGAATCAATTAAATTTTGAAATGATGGCTTCTGGGTTAACCAGCTACACAATTTTAATTAGATTTTGGCAGTTCAATTTATTTTCACCCACAAATGATAGGGTTCAGAGGCTTATTGCTCTCCATGATCAATCATAGGTTTTGTTGCCAAGTAATTGAAGCCCTAAAATTGAAATCGTATAGATATATTGTTGTTTTAAATTTCAGTTTTGAGACTAGATCAATTTCTAATCCAATGCCAGCAATAGAAAATGACCAGTGTTTGTGTGCTCATAACCTGACTAACTTAATCAATGTATCATACATTTGTTGGATTTAACTAGAATGTTGCCTTTATATGCTTCATTCATACTTCCTTTTCTGGATAGCAGCTCACTCTTTACATGCTCAACTGATCAAGGTCATCTTATCAGTCGATGACCTTCAAACCAGATTTCTTTGATGTATTTTCAGGCGAAATGCAGCCTTCTTCTGAAGGTACATACTATATAATTTCTCCAATAAAAATTGTGCTTTCAAGGATTTATTTAATTGTGTATATAGGATGATGTTATGATGGTTTTATTTGTGCAGGCTATTTGTTCATTTCTGAGAACCCCGATTGCAAGTATAGATCATCTGAGTGTACTGTTGACTGATTCTGATGCATCCAAAGTGCAGTGGACTCTGGAGTGTTTCAATGGTATGAAACCATTTTGTTATAGTTTGTACTTTCTCTTACCTTTGGTTTCAGTGATAACTTTTATGACTGAACACGTACTTACATCTAATAGAACGTATTTATAAATGGTGTTTATTAATGATATTTTGAGTTTGCAACACAACAGAAAAACCTGTGAAATCGGCTTATGTGAATGGGCACCTTGTGTTAATAGAGTAAGAGTAGAACGCGAGACGACAAATCTTTCTAATAATTTCATTCAACGAAAACCTAAAAAAACTTATTACAAACCAAGCACGACATATACAATAGTCGAAAAGAAAAAGACATAAAATAAATGAAATGATGTTAGGGTAACGAAGGATGATCTAACCATAGAATAGGGATCACCCATATAGTAGCTTAGATGCAATGCCGCATATGATCTGCGTTCTCTTCTCCTGAATTATCGCAATCCTCTTTTCTTATCCAATTTGAGAATTGTGCTCTTTGCTGAACACATTATCTTTGTACCTTGACAGTTGACAGGCTATTGCGTCAGTGCCTGGAGGGCTTTAAGCTTTTATGTTTTCTTTACTTTATTTCTATCGTCCACCCACACCCAATTATAGAGGGAGGAGAAATCGGTTAAATCCACATATAAAAAGCTTCTATGTAATTTTTATGAATTCTTGGTGGATTTTCATCCTTTAGATAACCTCCCAAAGTTGTCTTTTGTATTTTTTAGCAGAAACTTATGATACATAGTCCATAATTCAACCTACACCTACCTAAACAAATTTACTTTCAACGGTTTGATATTGTTGGTGGTCTGTGATTTCTTAATATTTCAATTGGATGCACTTAAGAAAATTACTTAGGATTATATGGTTGAATATTTAGACCAAAGTTCTCTTTGTGAAATAATTTGCCTCAGCCTTATGATTGGTTTTTGGCTTGCTGTAGTAATTACCTATTTTCCTTCCTTTGCATCTCTCTGCCATTTTCTTTATGGTTTTGTTGGCATCCCGTTTGACTTTTCTTAATTAATTAAAAATGTTGTAAATTAAGTTTTTTGGGTGCACTTGAAGAGGTCTTTCGAAGACCAGCCTTGGACTGACTCGGATGAGAGTATAGTAATCTTCTCATGGTGAGATTACATTTCCTGCTGCTTATTGAGTCTTCCATTCTCAATTATTTATGGTAATGCTGCTTTTACTGTTTGCTATTGATGTTATTAAAAGTGAGAATTATCTTTTGTGTTGATCAATTTTTTCTTCTGCAAAAAGTTATGAAATATAGTCCATACTTTGACCTACACCTACCTAAATAAATGTACTTTCAACTGTTTGATGTTGTGGTGGTTCTCTTTTTGAAATAATTTGCCTTGGCCTTATGATTGTTTTTTGTCTTGCTGTAGTAATTACATATTAACCTTTTTCTACATCTCTTTGCTATTTTTTATGGTTTTTATTTGAAATTTCTAATTAAAAATGTTATAATTGAAGTTTGTCGGGTGCACTTGAAGAGGCCTTTCGAAGACCAGTCTTGGACTGACTCGAATGAGAATATTGGTAAACGTCTTATGTTGAGATGACATTTCCAGCTGCTTATCGGGTCTTCCGTTCTCAATAATGTTCATCTGTATGGAAATGTTGTTTTTACCATTGCTGCTGATGTTATTAAAAGTGAGAATTGTCAGAATTGTCTTTTGTGTTGATACATTGTTTTTTAGGAGAAACTTATGATATATAGTCTATAATACAACCCACACCTACCTAAACAAATGTACTTTCAACTGTTTGATTTTCTGGGGGTGTGATTTCTTGCAGCAGATGCACTAAAGAAAATTACTTAGGATTATATGGTTGAATATTTGGATCAAGTCCCATCCTATGATGTTATAACTGCAACTATTGGGCCCTTTTTTGTTGCAATTTTATACCCACTGGCTTATAAGAGGTCAAGTGAGTCTAATTATGGACAAAGTCTAATGTGGATAGAATTTTTGATGTCCTGTTTTATTCTTAACTATTATCTGCGATACAGCCTCAGTTTGATATTATCACTGCAACGATTGGTTCTAATCTGGCTATCATTATGAATATTTTCTTCTAAATTTCTGGTGGATTTTCATGCTTTAGATAAACGAAGAAGATCAGTATCAATGAGCTTAATGGTTTTGTCGATGATTATAGGTGGTCTTTGTCTATTTTGATACTTTTGTCTTCTTTAAATTAATTAGGCTTTGCTTAAATTTCTGTGTATTTTTGCATTTATAGTGTGAAGATATCTCAGAAGTCGTGGAACGAGAAGAGTGTGCTTCTTTTGGTATATATTTGCAGAAGGTAAGTTTGAGTAATTTATGTCGATTCTTTCTTAGCTTATCAACTACAAAGAATACAATGGTTATATTCTGAAAGTGCATGTTCTAATATATTTGCACAACAGTGAATTTTGAAGTGAATGTTCTGCTTAGGTTGACTGTAAGTTAAGCTTGGTATTATTGATATTTTGAAAGTTTTTAAATTTCAAAGAAAGACATGTCTGAAATGGTTTGTCTAATTGGAGCAAAAAAAAATTATATAAATTAAAAAAAAGAAGCCATTTTTGCATTAAAAGGTGGACAGATTTGGCATATCTGTTAGACTGTTACGAAGTAGATTATAATGGTTTGTATATTACCGAAATGGATCCACTGAAATATTCACACTCACAGACATTGAGAGATTTATATAATGCATTCCATTGATTTTAAGGAGGTCATATATTTCCTACAGTCAACAAACCCATCTACTTATGAATTATCCAGTAAGAGGTCTTTCACAATAAGATCCGCCTTCAGATCCATGATTTGTCTGATTTGATGTATGTAATGAAGAAAGATTTGTTTAATTTGAACGAACCTTTTCGAAAATGGTTTGTCGTTTTCATTTAGCTTGTGAGCCTATATGTTGTCTTGGGTTTTCTTGTGCATTTCTTGAATTATGACCTGCGGCCTTATTTTTTTATTGTAAGGGGTTGTTTCCTTTTGTTTTGTATTCTTGAAAACATGCTTAATTGTTTTCATTCAACTTGTGAGCAAATATCTATCTTGGGTTTTGCTAATTGGGGATTCGTCATTGTTCTATGCTTCTCTACATCGGAGCTAACTAATTTGCTGCTAACCTTGGTGTTGAATTATTTTCTAAATTAGTACTATCTAAATTGACCATCTATAGAATTTCTGATGTTGTACAAAATTGCAGAAGAAAAAATGGTAAAGGCATGGAATACAGATGTGGGAGTATCTTTAAGGCATATGCGAGTTGTACAAGCGGCGGAACATCTAAATTCTAAATTATCAACTTCTGAAAATAAAGTTGGATAACATGTTCAAGAGTATAATTGCGGATGAAATCTGAGGGAACATACTTTTTTTTTTTTTTCGTCATTGTTCTTTGCTTCTCTATATGATTTGTGATCGATAATGGAGTACAGACTAGGTCTAATGTTTGGAAGTTGTTGTAGAGAAGTTAGAACTAACTGGAGCTTTTTCATCTGATATTTTTGTTATGGTAAAAATTATTTTTCTACTAACTTTTAATTGGAAGGTTACTACACATTATATACTTATTGTAAAAATTACAATATTCATGAGGGCAAATGATTTGCAGTGTACACTGTTGTTCGACGTAAACTCAATTCATATGAGACTAATTCATATGAGACTAACTTATTCATGAGATAGTAGATGCGTGGAGAGTGAGATGTATCAGTATGACAGAAAAAATGTAAGGAAAACATATCTTCCTACTAATTAGAGCAACTTATTTGAAGACACTCCTTGAAACATTATTATGTGGCCGAAAGTGATTAGCTTCATGAAAATAAACATTATTATGCTGTTGGAATATGATTAAATCCATGAAATCTTAAGCTCAGTACGTCAGTTTAAATATCCTAATGTTTCTTCAATTTAAACATTTTAAAGTATTCCGATTTCAATAATTCTTTGCACATGTGACATGACCCATGTACATGTAATTTTTTGATATGTTTAGTGATTTTGTTAATGACGGCCCCACCCAAGCCCTCAGAGGTCCAACGATAGCCAGCCCATCAGATTTGAATCAATTCAGCCCATGAGGATAGATACACTGGACCGGAGCCCGGCTGACCCATTAGAGGCTCGATAGGCCCACCCAGTCTCAGATGGCCCATCAGTGGTTCGGCCAGACCAGATAAAATCAACCCTATTTTAAAATCAATAAACTATGTAAATAAAAGAGGTGATGTGCAACAAAGCCCATAACATTACTATTTTCAAAGAGTATATTTATATCTACATCTATTCTATACACTATATATAAAAAGAGGATAGCCAGTAAACGGCTGGTTTCCCTCCGGTAGAAGGTCAGCCGTTTTTCCTCCGCACAGACCGTTTTTCCTCCGCACAGCCACGTCTCGATTCGGGGAAATCTACGGCTTCCACCTCATCATCTGTGTCGGTGCGCTACCGGTGATTGCCCTGAACGCCGCCGCCTGTAGCAACTTTGGATTTCGTCGAGCATAATGCCAATTTCGTGCATAAACATTTGATTTGACGCGTCCCTTCCCCAGCCGCCGCCAATTCGCCCACTATTGCTGCCGCTGCTGCCTTCGGAGTTCTCCTTCGGTGAGTCGCTGTCGTTGCTAATATTTTTTTTATTATTTTCTGATTGTTATGTCCTGGATTTTTTGTTAATGAAAGTATGCTGACTTGGGCATGATCCCAATTTCACATTTTATTTCAGAGTTCTAATCCCCTTCAAAGTCGTCAGTCAATCGTCGCTCGTCGCCAAACCGCCGACTATTCTCGCCCTTTTGTCTTCGGAGCTCCGCCTCGGTAAGTTGTTCTCTTCGTGTATGTTTTCTCATTATTTTCTGATTGTAAGGAATTTTTCTTAATGAAGGCCTACTTACTTGTAAACTGATTTCTACGTTCAGTTGTGGAAGTACTCATTGTGTTCGATGTATCATTGCCGTTCTTATCCTTTCGTTCATTGGGTTTTTAGAAATTGTTATGATTTTTGATAGAGTAGTTCGTCTTCACCTATGCCAACGACATGTCTATAAAATGTCTACAAACAGCAGCTTATAAAGCTTCATAAAATTAAAAATTCAGAATATAAGATTCACTTTTGCTTTGTCATAGTATTTCCATCCATTGATAAAATTAAGCATTTGAATGTGCTGGTAGCCATTTGGAGTTAGGGCTCTTACTAGACATAACTGATTAACCTCAGTTGATACAAAGTTAGCTTGCAATGCACATACGAACTCAGGTAGTTTATCACATACATTATATCATGTATGCATGTACTATTTATGACAATGAACTGAGGTAGTTTATCACATGCTTGATATCATGTAGTTTACGATCCCAACTTGATTCAACTGACCATTGTTGAAACTATTCGGTTTTTACCCTTAAGATGTAAACTAGAGGTTATTACCAATCACTGCTGGTTTAAAGAGTACAGGAGATATCAGATTTTTATTGTCACAAGTTCATTTTCCCAAGAGCCGGTCATTTTTGTTTCTTTGCAAGCTCTATTTGATCATGTGAACGTTTCCCATGATGCCCTTTTCGACAGTCTGTGAAACATTTGTATTTCCACATCATACTTGTTATTTTATTGAGTCTTAAAAAGTTATTTAGCGTATCGTATCCTCACGGAGTCATGGTGCCTGTCTCCGGCTTAAACATCTCAAGTTTATGGTTTCAACTGGTTCAGGCGTCACTAATCGCATTTCTCCTTTTCACCGTTGCATGATCAATTTCCCTCCTCTGTCTCACTATTCATGGTAAGTTTGTTGGATTTCCATTCAATTAGCTTCAATTTCTCTAAATTTAAACCCTGATTCCACATTCCTATTCATTTGCTCTATTGATTTGCTTACTTTCCCCTCTGATTTCATTGGCTCGGCGTTGCTGCCATCATCCACTTTGTCTCATCTTCTCTGTCATTGCTGCCCCCTTGCACTTTGTCTCGGCTTCTCTGTCGTGTTATAGGTGAGCAATCTATGTGTGTGCCTTCCGTTGGTTTACATTTCTTGCTTCACCGCATAGGAGCTTCGCCGTTACAGTTTTGGCACTCCTAATTCCCCCTATTTCATCCTTTCTTTGTTTCCCGTCCGCAGGTTTCTTTCTATTTCGGCCACTTCACCTGCACCGACTTAGGTAACATCTCCTTTTAATTAGCTCAGTTTTTGTTTCTTGTATTTCCCATTTCACGGTATGGGAGCTGGGACTCTAGAGGTCAAGAGAAACCCCAATTCCCCCGTGTATGGTATGCGGTGTTGTGGTTTTGCTTGAATGGATGTATTACATTGTTTGGGTGTTGGGTTTTGTTGTTTCCATGATACTGAAAATTTGGTGATTGTTTCTTCTAATTTCTGTCCTTGAATGAACCTTCAATTTAGGGAAGTTCCCCCATTCTTACAGATGCACTTTAGTTTATGTATTAGCATTGGAATCACCTTTGACTGCTAATGGTTTGGATGTATCTAAGGGAAGTTATACCAGTTTAGTGCTTAATGGAGTGGAATGAATCAGCAAATCCACATCTTAAACAAAATAGAGGAAAATTGTATAAATGAAGAGGCAGTAATTAATTGTTGCAAAATAAATATAACATAAACTCTAAAAATATGTGTAGATGGAGGCTATTAAAATAGATTAGAAAATTTAAATAATGCAGATGGCTTTTAGCACACGTTCACCTCAATGCCACACTTCTGACTCCTGAAGGTTCATTTTGCATATGGTACCTCACTTATTGAGTCATTATAAATCACAATATATATCCTTGTATCTTTGATTCTACGATTCCTAAAAGCACATTCTGCATGTGGTACCTCACTTATACACATTAAATGCTTGATCAATAGTGTGCTCAGTTTTTTCCTTATCAGTGTATTCTATAGTTTTTTAGATATCCTAAGCTCCGGTAATTAGATACACGCACTAATTTCCATTTCATTCATTGAGGTCTAATTGAAAATTCAAGAAAAATATATCGATAACTGATTTGTGTTATGGCTTAGTGCATGATTTCAGAGATTGAGGCCATGACACTTTCCTTTTCCCTTTAAAAAATGTGTATGTTGTCTTTGTAATGCATGTATGATATTAGTTTCTATTTAATTTATATATTTATGGAGCTTTTAAAAAATGCGACTTGTTTGATGCCTTATAGGCTAATATGTTCATGAATGCCACTTTTTTTAATAATACATGGACTGCATATATAATTGTAAAAAATACAGATTTGTATTTACATCTATCCAAACCACAACTTCAATTTACAACTATATTTATGGAGTTTTTAAAAAATGTGACTTGTTGGATGCCTAATAGGCTATAATATGTTCATGAATGCCACTTTTTTTAATAATAATACATGGATTGCATATATAATTGTGAAAATACAGATTTGTATCTATTCTAAAAGACTAAACCTCATAAGAGAATGTCAAGCATTCATTTCCAATTGTTCAGAATCAATCATAAGCTGCAAGATACCTTGTGAATGAAATTGTCTGTAATGATAAGTATTAGGTATTGGGAATTCTCTTTGAAGATTTATTAGGTTCACGGTGTAAATAGGGAACTGGGTTGTGCTAACTTGAGGTAGACTATCTGGTTGTGGGAGAAATGCTGGTTTTATCTTAATAAGTATTATTTTTAGTTATAATCATGTCTTCCCATCTGTAGAACTTAGTAAATCCTCTAACTTTTAGAAAGTTCCGCCGTCTTGGTATACTTCTTCTTCACTACATTCCTACCTTAGTTCTAATTTAGTATACAAGCTCAAATTTTAGAATTGAACTTTTCTTCCATGAATGATTGACTTATGAGTATTTATACCAACGCATTGCAAGTGCAAGACCATGAACTCTCAAATTTGTAATGGGTGAAAAGCTTGATTATTTGCTTGAAAAAGATTTAATTTTTCAAATAAGTATGAGTTATACAGCAGACACATGAAAAATAATATGTTACTTGTAAAAATAGTTTTCAAAGCCTCATTTCTATTTCCTTAATCGTTGCTTTCCATGTAGACTACTAATTAAATTTGTTGTGCTAGCAAAAGTTTGTCAGTAGGTAACCTCAATATTAAGCTAAATTCCTTGATTCAATTATAATTTTTTTTTTAACTTATTATATATTTCTCTTTCAAAGATGCTGGAGAGAATGACTTTGTGTGACATGGTTGTCGATGCTTGGGAAAATCATGTTGTTATCCCAACTCAAAATTCCAAGGGTGTAAATCTTCGACTGACTGCATTATTCTTTCTTAAACACACATTCCCTGAGAGATAGAACATCCAAATCCTACTATAGACTCTCTGTGAAAATTTTCTTTTTTTTCTTTTTCAATATTATTTTAGGGATTTACTGACCAAGCAGTGTTTACATTTTATTTAAGATTATATATTTTTTCCATAGTGATGACACTTTCTTTTGTCTTGTAGGACAAGACAAATGTGCCATCATCCAAGTTTAAAACTACTTTTCCCGTCCTATTAGCTTTGATTTTATTTTTCCTTTTCACAATCTTTATTGAGCTAATACTAAATTAAGTATCTAATATTTTCTTAAAAACCCTGCCTTCTTTTGCTCTCTTAAAAGTAACTAGGAATATCTAGTTTTAAACTATGAAGCAGCATAATAGAGGCCTCAGATTTAAAGTCATCCATTTTATTGTGCAAGAGATCTACATTTTTCATTTAAAGGAGAATTCTACTTTAAATGTTTCTCCATGTACTAATAGTCTAATACATGCTATACTTTGGATTAATACTATCCGAGTCTCAGCTTTAATCGAATTTTCTATGTGTTGAGAATAATTGTGTAGTAGCGATAGCAAGGTCTCTTTGCTGCTACAAAAGTTAGTTCTCATATAATATTTACATACTATTTTTTCTCAATAGATTTCTTTAACATTACAGATTTGATATTTCAAAGTTGGATTAGTCACCCAAAGGTGATTAGTTGTAGCCACCTGACCTGCGACTGGCTACCTTGCCACCTGGATTTAACAGACCATGGCGGGAAACGGCGTCTTCTGGCTGCTCCTACAGGTCACAGTGAGAAAGAGGTAAATTATATCAAGCTTCTTTGCTTCAATTTTGCCCAGCTCATTTAACTGTTGACTGTCATGGTAAAGCAATATTGTTTTCACCAAGAGCATTACACAATCTTTACATATTCATATTTGTGCTACCTATAGTCCACGTCTTTTTCATTGTTCTACCTATTCTCTTTGGAAACTAAAAAGTAAAGTATACCTATATTTATCCTTCATCTTCAGCAATGGATCTCATCATTGTAATCCTACTTCACTTGTGCAGATGAGACGGTGGACATAAATGGGATGCATGTATCCAAAAAAGAAAAAAAAGAGAGATTCCAGAAAGGGTGGAGAAGTTCCTATAGTCACACTCATCCACCAGCACAGTTTTTCTAAGGCCAGGTTTCTGGGTATTGGAAACAATTCTGTTATATGAATGTTAACTCCACCAATCAAAACATCAATTCAACTACTTCTCATCACTCAGCACACGACTCATCATTTACTGATGCATATATTATGCATGCTTTTGATGAGTATTCTTTCTAGAAGCAATATTGGGATACACTAATTTCTGACGAGGTTTCATCGATATAATTACTACATCCATCTACTTTTTGTCGACCATTAAATCATTTGGCTATTAACAACCACTAATGTCGTACTTTTAGAATCATTACAAGGACAATCCCATATTCAACTTCAACAAGTACCCATGGTCTGAAATCCTGACACTTATTCCAAGGAAGTCATAGAGAGAAGGTGAGAAAATATGGTGTATCCTTGGAACATGTTTCCAGATTTGGTGTATCCTTCGAACACGTATAATGTGGATTCAAGGATACAAAATGCCGCCTCGTCAAATGACTTATCAGAAAGTCGAACCTT
Source organism: Pogostemon cablin (assembly GCA_023678885.1). Lineage (NCBI taxonomy): Eukaryota > Viridiplantae > Streptophyta > Magnoliopsida > Lamiales > Lamiaceae > Pogostemon > Pogostemon cablin. The sequence continues at coordinate 30,717,773 of CM042971.1, forward strand.
AGGTTGTAACACGCTGTCGACCTTAGAGTTTAGATCCACACAAAATATAGACCAAGGAACCATCCCCCGATTATCGCCAAATGAAGGATAAGCCCTGCTGGTGCTCACAAAATACACCACGTTTGATGGTGAACCAAAACTAGTGTTGAGATCCATCTGAAAAATTAGTATTCATATAAATTGAGAGATTAAAAACTACAACAGAGAACCTAATACTATATTATCTTGAATGACCCATCTCTCATACAAATTTACTCAGACAAATAATTAATAATAATAATAATAATTTTAAACGCAGACAACTCAGTTAACCTTTGGACGAATTAATATTTGTAAAGGGTTCAAGACAATCAAATTTTAGAATATTAATTGAGTCAATTGGTAGAAATTGAAGACGGTGTTTGCGGAGGGAGACTTACAGTAAAGGTGAATCTGAAAGAGATAATAGAGTTTACGGAACACGCTATGACGGTATAGAATTGGAAGATAGAAGATCTGAGTTTACTTAAGTGTTTATACAATGTTGCTTAAACCCTATCTATACATATAATTAGGAAATAGTTTCTTAAAATAGCTTTTGTGAAATCACATGTTGTGATTTTTAAAACGTGTATTTTTCTATTATTAATTTTAGTTCCTTAATTTTTATAAAAATCAAATTTGGTCCTATAAAATTTATTTTTTGGTATATTTTTAGTCCTATAAAGTTTTTGCTAACAAATTTGAAATTTTTATGGGACGAAAAGGTCTCATAATAATTTGTGACGAAAAAAGGTTTTATAACTATTTGCAATGAAAAATTAGTTTTGTGACAAAATCTAAAATTTTGAGATATTTTTGGGACTAGTCGAAAATATTAAGAAAATTGAAACGAAAATCAAATTTAGCAAAAGTTATGAGACCGAAAGTGTTTAACTCTCATATTTTTATTGACAATTTTACTTTCACGCAAAAAAAACTTTCCCTTTCACTATAATAAAAAAAATTTAATTTATTTTTAGAAAGATAACATCTTTCAGTATACTCCCTCCGTCCCGCGGCGAGGGTAGTATTTGCTTTTTGGCACGTGGATTAAGGAGTATTATTATTTAATGTGTAGTGGGTAGTTGTATTAGTGGGAGTATGGGCCCCATGCTTTAATTGAATTAGAGGAGGTGTGTGGGTTCCATGTGTGTAAAAAAGGAAAGTAGACCCTTTGCGTGGGACGACCAAAATGGCAAAAAGAGACCCTTGCCGCGGGACGGAGGGAGTATAATTTTGGGTGCATCTGGTGTAGCAATGCAATCCAAGTTTATTTATGGGTTAAAATAAGAAGTGGGTAGTTTTTTATTTTAAAAAAATAATTATTTTATTGTTTTAAATGGTAAGATTGAATTGTACATTAGTCTAACAATTAATATTGTCTAGCAAGGTGTACTGATAGACCCTAGTTGTACTCCAATTCTCATACACAAGAATAATCAGTTCTACGAAAACCTTTGCCTAAAATTTTTTATTTTATGCAGAACAAATAAGTAAATCAGCAAGCAAGAATGATATAATACTGTCCTTTTAGTTGAATAATAATATGAGTAGTTTCCCCTTAAATTTAAATTTCAAGTAATTTTTTATTTTGAAAGGTTGGTTTGTAAATGATATTTTAATGAACTGGTTTTGCCATATGAATCTGAATAAGATAAGATAATCTGAATAAGATAAGATTTAACTTTAGGGTGCTTTATGAGTTATCTTAAAGGGTTTAGTATTTTTTTGAAGTTAAAATTTTATTCGTTTTAAAGTTAAAATTTTAAGTAATTTTTTTGAATTAAGATTTGTAAACGGAATCAATAAAATAAAATAATTAAACATATGTACACCATATTAAATCAGTGGATTGGTAGAACTTGAAGACAGTATTTGCGGAGGAGACTTAATTACAGCGCTAAGGGTAGGCAATGCAGCAACGAGGCCGGCGACTACTTACAGAGACGGAGACGGAGTGGTGAATTCTGGGAGAGATCGAAGGTAACGGGAATCAACTCTCGTGAATATAGGAGAGATCAATGGCAATTGGCACGGTACCGTGAATCACTAGAATATATATATATATATATATATATATATATATATATATATATATATATATATATATATATATATATATATAAATAAAGTGAAAATGGCAAAAAGTAGCCACTATTACTTAAAAGTAATTTTAAGTGGCCACATGTGTTATATACAATTTATTCTAGCCACTTTTTATGGAATAGACAAAAATACCCTTGAGGGGACCCACTTTGTCATATGTTTGAGGAATCAGATTCTTCACTTTTATGACCAAAAGTACGAAAAGTACACTAGGGGAATTCGATTCTTCTCTATTTCTGAAAAAGATGTCAAAGTACAACTATGTAGGCATGTGTGCCCTCGTATGCTTACAAAAAAAATGAGGTATATATATCATAGCGGTCCAACCATGGTGCTGCATCATACACATATATTCATTTTCATTGTTTTAGTTTTTTTTTTAGTGTTGAGCATTGGGAAGCAACTATTTTAACTAGATTTTTAGAGGCGTGAGAATTTGGGGAGCAGTATACAAGGTATGTTGTAAACTTGTTTTAACAGCTATATATGAATGCATTAATTTGATTATTTTTACATGCCGCATGAGTGTATTTTATGTATTTCAACGTTTTATAATAGAAATAATAGTATGCCGAATAGTGTATGTGAAGTGTAAAATGTATCCACCTTAAATTTTATTATTTTTTTAAATTAGCAACTCGTAGGCCGAATAGAACATGTTTTGTAGGCCGAATAGAACAACTTTGAAGGCCGAATAGAAGAAACGTTGGCCGAAAAGGCCCAAAAAATAAATTCTATTTTAAAAAAAATAAGTAGGCCGAATAGAACAAGTGTTGTAGGCCGTATAGAACAATCTTATGGGCTGAATACAAGAAACGCAGGCCGAATAGAAGAACTAAAATTTCCACATTTAATTTTTCATTTTTAAAAAAATATGTAGGACGAATATAAGACTTTTGGTTGGCCGAATAGAACAACCTTATAGGCCGAATAAGATAGACGTAGGCCGAATAGAAGAAAAACATACAGAATTTGAAAGGCATCTGAAGGTAGGCCGAATACTGAAACAGTGTAGGGCTGAATAAAATAATACGTTGGCCGAATAGACTACTTGCAACTAATTATGATGTCGTCATTTACATTTTCTTGAAAAAATGTGCAGATGAGCTATAAACAAGTTGGGATGTGTTGGGGTGGATATTGAGATGGGTTACTATACAAAGGTGGACATGTTCACTGGTTATACTTGCGGGATGACAATCTGTACTATACTAGTTTGCTATTAGAAATTCATAACATAATACAAGCTGATTTGGATAATTGGGGTTATGAAGTTCATTCTCTCGTCGAGTACAGTGACCGTATGTCTAAATATAAGATAAAGAATGATGCTCGTGTGGCAAAAGATTTCAACTGTGTTGATATAGGAATGGTGTACGTGACACTCGTTCCTGTCGCTGGCAATGCATTCGTTGAACCTCCTGCACAAGGTTCAGGGCATAGTTTGGAGTTAGGGTTGGGTTATAATGACGGAAGTGCTGGTCCGAGCAATGATCCATGTTCGAGGGCACAGTCTAGTGCTAGGCCTGATTTTGATTTGAATGTGGCGTACAGTCCGACCTCAGAGATGCAGCGGTGTGGTTTTAGGGAATCTGTAGATGCTGAAGATGATGACAACTCTGGTGAGGGTGATGATGATGTACATGCTTATAATGATGATGTTGAGCTCGGAAATAGGACTATCGAAGAAGAACATGAAAACAACAAAGATGACATACAGCAGGATTGTAATCAGTCTTCTAGCGAAAGTGATGATGGTGCTGAGGAGAGAAGAATCCAATTGTATGAAGAAGTCTGTGATTACATACGTTAGAGAGGCGGCCCTAACTTTCTTGAACCGATTAGTCGTGACTTGTCCCATCCTGAAATGCAGCCACAAGATTGTCAAATTATTCGGCCCACCACTCGTCCTTAGTTGATTCCAGGTATGAATACTATGTTTATTTAGAGGAGAACGTTTTGTAAACTTGTACTTTGAACTAATGCACCTGATACGGTTATAGGCATTCCGGTTGTAGCTGACAGAGAAGATCAGATGACTGTCCCTGACTTTGATGCGTCTGGCGTTCTTCACGAGAAAAGTGTATTTGATACAAAAAAAAAGTTGCAGACTGCTGTAGGAATGTATAACTTGCAGAACGGAGTTGAGACCACTGTTGAAAGATCTAGCTCAACCAGATATAAGGTGGAGTGTAAGCTCAAGGATAAAATCGGTTATCGATTTGCGATGCACATATGAATGAGCTATGGGTTGTGGGGGGTAGTTAAATTTGTTCAACATCACGAGTGTTTAAATGATCCAGACAGGCCCACTCCTACACATGTGTCATCCAACGTCATCGGTCAATATTTTGCTGCTATGCAATTTGACAAGATTACTGGGCTCCGATCCCAGACGATGAGACAGGAGATATTGAAGGATTTCGGGTTCGACATTAACTACAACGTCGCATTAAAGGCGAAACACCGGGCTATTGGACACACGTACGGGGATCACGACAGCTCATTTCATATGCTCCCTGCGTACACAACAGCTCATTTCATATGCTCAACCGATCCTTAACAGCCGCACCAGAATAGTACTGCTGATCCCATGGATTACTAGTAGGATCGTATGCCTCCGCCGCGGTCTGCTGCTCCACATATGTGAAATCAGGCCTCCGGATGACCTTTCGTCTGGGGTTAGAGAATAGCTTTATGTACAGCCTCATGATCAACCCCTGCAAAGGATCATCATCTATTCCAATCCAATAAACCTTTCTGTGCTCCTGGGGAGCACCCGCGGGAAATCCACCACTACAAGATCCTGATTCAAAAAAACCAATGCATTTAGATACAGTATCACTGATTTGTCTGTACCGACATGGATTAATGATTCATAAAATTTTAGATTTTATACTCGAGAAAACAGATTCCTGTCAACCTTCTTCACCTTACGAAAAACCCATCGCAAGTAAAGTGGCCTATTTTCCTCCCTATCGGTAGGAACATGGCCATATGGTGTAGCAAGGGCAGGTAGACGCTCGTACACCCAAACCTGTCACACGTAAACTATATATGTTAGATTATTATTGTTGCTGAAACTAGTAATACACTATAACTTTGAGTGATCTACTACAACACGTACCAACAGCGCAAATGTGCACCCGCAAATGTGGTCCATAAAGTGCAGTAGAGTCATATAACTGACCTGGCCCCAAGGGAATAAATCCCATTTACGCTCGTCCTCTACTAGGACCCAAACCCAGTTGTCTACACTCACCTTGGTAATATCCGATCCAAAGAGAAAGTAGTACAACAACAGCACCTTATCAATTTTCACCGCATTCTCGGGGCTAACACCACTAAATTTTATACCCTCAAAGTCACGGGCAATCTCACTTACTAATGGTCTTTCGCTCTGACCATAATAGATATCGTACACCCCACCAGACGGGATATGATAAGGTAAATTCGGATCAAATCTCACTCTGTCCCGAAAGCAGAGCCCCATTATCCGCATGAACTCTACCCTACTAAAGCTAAGGCACTCGTTTCCAACTTGAAAATATCTAGCGGTTACATCATCCCCGCCACGTATGATCTCTCGTGTCATGAGACCATGGAGATTAGCATGCGCGATCCAATCGTCGTGAAGACCCTAGTAATGACCAAAACAAGACCGCCTGAACATCTCCTCCGCATTACCCCCAACCGTTGTTAACTGCTTACGGATAAGTGTCATAACAACCCCAGGTTTGCAGTAATTATGTACACTGCAGTTCTGCCCCTGCATGGTTGGACGCTTCCATTCACCCTGCACAAATTTAATTTTTTGTTAAATAATATGTAACACATATAAAAAAGATGTACTCTGCATCAATTGAACCAGCTTACTTAATAAGACAATAACTGATAATTATATCAAATAACAATAAGTTCACTGCAGCAACTGAACAAATATTGGCATAGTCAATCATTTGTTCTATTCGGGCTACTTTTCCTTCTATTCGGCCTACAAACTGTTCTATTCGGCCTACGAATATTGCTCTATTCAGCCAAGGTCAGTGCTATGACATTATTCAAACTATACTTTGTTCTATTCGGCCTACACTTCTTCTATTCGGCCTATAAATCTGTTCTATTCGGTCTACAAAAAATCTCTATTCAGCCAACCAACATTTCCAAATATTCCAAAAATTCAAGTCCTACAATTTGTTCTATTCGGCCTACAAATTTGTTCTATTCGGCCTACTAAAAAAGCTCTATTCGGCCTACACTTGTTTTATTCGGCCTACACATTCGTTCTATTCGGTCTTAAAAAATCCCTATTCGGCCAACAAAAATTTCCAAAAAATTAAAATAAACAACACCACACAAAATAAACACCCCCACTGCGGTCCGACATTCTAAACATGATGTATACACAGTTAAGTCACATTCATCACATTACAAAATGAATTCACATTTTACACATATGAACAAAACCACACAAAATGTACTTCGTATCCTCGAAAATGAGCACCACAAACTCAATGTAGGACACATTATAAATAAATAACTCACAATTTAAAAATGCAAATAAAATTACTTTCATACATACCCGAAAATTTGCCATTTCGAAAATTCACCTCGTCGGAAACACCTATTCGGCAGAGATGGAAAGGAGACACTGAGAAAGGGGTACTATAAATGGGTGGCACTGCTCTTTTTGTTTTGGGACGAAAGGGAGAGAGAAAGAGAGAGGATGTTGGACGAAAATGAGAGAGGAAGAGAGAGGATGTTGAACAAAAAGGAGAGAGGAAGAGAGAGGATGTTGGACGATAGATGAGAGAGAAGAAAGATGGAGTATTTGGAATGAAAATGACGTTAATGATATGATATACCCCACCAACCCACATCCAAAATTTTAATTTCAAAATTTTTAAAACTTTAAATATGGTCCACCAACCCACTAAGTACAATTTTAAATGTGGTTGTTGGATTGTATACTAAAAGTCTAGCTTTTTGTATGAACAATGTTATAACAATTAATTTGAAATGAGAATCATATGATCAAATGATTGCATCTTATAATTTATTTATATGTTCGATGCAATAGTCCACTTACTTTATACTGTAGATAATATGTTGTGCGACAACACGCGGAAGATCATATTATCGGTTTCCTTATAAAGTATAAACAGATGCTCACAACCGAGATAGACGGGGACTCTCTATCGGGATGGTTGTAGTGTGGTTTGGTATTAGCTTGTCTTGGCTATAGAATCACATTAGTGCACTTGTGTGTATTGAGCAGGACCGCTTGAGATCGTTCGACTTATACTGACTTATAGGAGAACTTGATCTCAGTTATTATGGAAGTTCGTGCTCTTAATCCCTATACAATAATCTCGACACGTAGGGCAGTATGTATTTCTTTGATTCATCAATGGGTGAGATTTACATGTTATTAAATCAACAAACTCGATGAGTTGGGAAGTAATGCTGTCTCTATGGTGTGCTGTTGATTGTAGAAGGAATCCGTGTCCGTCATAGGTTGATGATGTCCCCTTGAGGAGCTCATAAGGATTATCATGTAAATCCTGCAGGTGGAATTTATTCCGACATGATAATGAGGTTGAGTGGTACTACTCTTGGATGAGATATTAATTAATTGAGTTGTCAGTAACTTAAATTAATTAATGGACATTGTATATCTTAAACATGGGGAGACTAACGGGCTCATAATAAGAAGGAGCCCAAAACATAATTTTGGGATTGGTACGGTAGTGCAATAATAATATTTTAGTGGAATATATTATTATTATTGGACTTAAGTATAAGCTTTGGGCTAAGCTTGGATACTTAAGCCCAATGGAGGCCCAACCCAATTTCTCCTCCTGGTCCCTGCTGTAGCCCATGTATATAAGTCACCTCAACTTATCTGGAACCCTAATCTAATCTAATCTAATTCATCATTCACGTGTGATGAGAGTTGAGGGTTGAGAGCAGATTGAGTAGGTCTCGTAGATCGTCGCCCACACGACGTCGAGATCGGACTTGGGACATACGGCAGAAGATCAGAAGGTAGTTTGCTGCTGCTGTCCGCCACCTTGCGAAATTGATATAAAATCGTAAATTACTCAGAATTTGATGATCAATATACTGACGGAAAGCCGTTGAAGAGAGGATCGTCCGATCACAAAGATCATTCAATTCCGACATCAGACGAAGAAGTTATGACCATTCTCGTGGGACTGCACAGGCTGCCTACGAGAATCAATCTTCATCAACATACCTTGGTGAACGGTAATCGTTTCTATGATTTATTGCTTCTGCTGTGATAGAAATGTATGAATCCCTAACGGGTCATGTTAACCAAATGATCCAAGCGCCAATAATTGGTATCAGAGCTTCGGTTTCGTGGTGAAGCGTGACACGTTAGGCTAGGGTTTATGTGATTAGTTTTTCAAAATTAGGATCGCATGTTTAGGGTTTTGGTTTTACTGCGCAAACCATGAATATCCCTATGTGAAATATACCCTATATCATATCTGTTCCTTGATGGTTGTGTGTGAGAGGATTCGACGAAAACTGTTCGTCAATTTCACATGGAAGGAAGAAATTGAGAGAAAATCCAGCGCAGTGATATTGCAGAGGCAATAACCGGATTTTCAACTGTCGGATCAGGCTGATTTTTTGTCAGCACGTTTAAATTATGTGGATGTACATTCTGAACGGTGAAGATCGTATTTGGAGCTTTGTGTTATCGGGAATACGCCGAAAACAGAAGCAGTTTTTTGGGCGATTCTGTTCTGCGCAGTCGAGAGAAAAGAGTCGGTCTCACAAAATAACCGTTGGATCGATTTGTAATTTGGATAGCATGTTCAAGACTTACAGTAGTAGATTCTGGACGGTGGAGATTGAATTCTGAGGTTCTTTCAGTTTCGAACTACGAACGACAGTTGGTGTAGTTTGGTGTTGCGCGTTGGGCTGAACTTGGTTCCATGCAAGTAGGCCCTTGGACGAGCAACAGTCCGGGCGAGGGGCGCTCGTCAAGGCACTTGGGGCGCTCCCTGACATGATTGGAGGTGGGATATGACGATGGACGTCTTGGGGGCACAAGCAATCCTGCTTGTTGCGTAAGGCATCGATTCCACAGTAGGAGTGTCGGACAAGACATTAAAATTTAGAGGCGTTTTTATTCCTAATATATATAACTGTCATAATTGATTTAATTGTCTATTATTGTTATATATATATATGGATGCCTGATCTCTATGATTTATTGTCTTATATAGAAGCATGCTAGATTGCGTATTATATTTGGTATATTATATGCATGTATTGCTAGAGTGTTGGATAAGACATCCAATTTTAGGAAAATTAATTCCTAATATATAACTGCCATAATAGATTGCATATTATTGTTATATATGGATGTCGAATTAATTCCTAATATATGACTGCTATAATTGATTTAATAATCTATTATTGTCATATATGGATGTCGAATTAATTCCTAATATATAACTGCTATAATTGATTGTCTATTATTGTTATATATGGATATTGAATTGATTCCTAATATATAAGTGACATAATTGATTTAATTATCTATTATTGTTATATATGGTTGCTCGTCGATATCGATGATTTTGATAATCTAGACGATATGACGATCGATATCGATAGTTTTGGAATGTTGATAATCTTGATATTTTTCGAATATTTGATAATCTAGTCGATATCGATGATTTTGATAATCTGGACGATATCGACGGTCGATATCGATGGTTTCGAAAATTGGACAATCTGGAAATTTCAAAAATTTGATAGTCTGGAAGTCTATGCTGATATACGTGCCTGGTGGCGAACAATCGAATTCGCTGATATATAACTGTTAATGATTGATTTAATTATTGATTATTGTTATATATGTATGCATGACTCTCTGTGATTTACTGCCTTATGTGCCGTAATAGAAGCATGCTAGCGTTGCGTATTTTATTCTGAATATCATATGCATGTAAAAACCCTCGGTGTTAAATAACTAAGTGGGAGAGGGGATTGGTAATTAATTCCCACGGCCTCCATTATTGGTTTGTAAGTGATGTGAGTAAACTTGCGCGTTGGCAATAGAGCCTTCCTCCCTAACGGATGAGTTTATTCACGGATCACTGGTACAAACTTCTTTAAATAATTATTGTTTGTAATGTGATGCATATGGACTTGCGCGTTGGCTATAGTGCCTTCCTCCCTAACGGATGAGCTTATATGCGGTTCACTAGCACAAACTTATATAATTGATGGTTGTAGAAAGTTATCTGAGCGCGTGTGTACTTCTCCAACAGTAAGGCACATAAGCTTGGGCAGCGGACTTGGAATCAAATAATGGTGCACACTTAGATGTAAATAATTAGTATCCTCCCCAACGGAGTCACTGCTATTATTTGCATGGCTAAAGAGGAACCGACTATTAATTATTTTGTCATGAAGTTAGGTTGACAAATGAAATTAATGGGTAAAACCTTCTCTTGTAAATGTTCGAGTTTGTAAACGTCCACACTAACGTGGCTTGCAGACTCACGGTGCTTGAGATGTCGGTGAATTTTATTTTTATATTGTTTTGAGGGAATCAATATAAAAGGATAAAATTCGAAGTTTTGATCGGTAAATTTATTTGTGATTCTCTGATTTTCAAATGGTTTTATCTCACTTATTATTAACTAAAAGAAATTATATTTACTTGTCCAAATTAGATGATTAGAAAAGAATCTTGGTTTTGAATTTTACTGCTTAAGAAAATACATGTGTGTTCTCACAAAGGACGTCTCGTGATGCCTATTAAAGTCTCTAGTGAAGAGATGAGAGGTTCATAGAAATATGATGGTCTCATGTAACTCTTCGGATACTTGAGTAATTTAAAAGACAGTAGGTCATGATTGAATTTGATGAATGAATTGGAAATACATGGAATAGAAGTTGAAGGGGAAACCTAAGTCAATTTTATTCTTCATAATTGCCTAGATGTTTTGAGTAAGTTTCTCATGAATTACAAGAGGTTGTATATGGTGGGAAACTTCTGACAAAACATGTGGTAAAGGAAATCCAATTTCATAAAAGGAGTGAACAAGGATAGAATCTTACTTGCTAGTTGTTTAAACATGATTAGTGATGGCATCTACTGACACGAAGTGTGTAGATACTGGAATCACTGAATGTTCATTACTAAGTGAGGATAAGATTGTTATAACATGGGTAAAACTACAAGACTAGTGGCTATTGCAGTGGGAGTTGTTTATTTATCTTACGATATGAATAAACGTTTGATTTTGTGAAATTGTCTTTACATACATTTTCATAGAAAGAATTTGATTTCGGTTTCTATGCATTAATAGATGGATACTCCATTTCATTTAAATGACATGGTCATTATAATGAAGGATAGAGTTGTAATCTGTTATGGTATGTTGATGGACAATTTGTATACTCTTAAATCATGTATATTCCACAGATGCAATAAATAGTAATTAATAATGCATCTTCTGATCTTAGTAAGAGAAAGTAACCTTCGGAGATGAACTAAACATGCATTTGGCGTCTAAGACTAGATCATTTTACTTGAGTATGATTCAAAAGTTGATAGCAGATGGACTGTAAGGTTTATCTGAAGTGGTAACTATCGGACTTGCGAGTCTTACTTGGAAGTAAAAATGATTAATTACCTTTTCAAGGTAAAGGGGTGTAGAGCATAGATATATATATTGGAATTGGTTCATTCTGATTCAAGCGGACCTAATATTATCTAGGCGAGAGGTGGTAATGAATAATCGAAGATTATTCTAGATACCGATATATTTATTTGATGCACTGCATGTCTAAGTTCTTTGATTTATTCAAGAATTACAAGGTTGGTACAGTAAAGCATCATGGAAAATATATCAAGTAATGATGATTTAATCGTCATTACGAGTACCTCTTAGGATAGTTAGGAGCTATTAATCAGAGGTTGAGATTAAATCTCAAGTGGTCTACACCGGGCATGCCCCAGCTGAATGGTGTGGTGGATAGAAGGAATAAGACTCTTATGGTAATGATTAGATAGATGATGAATTATTTGGAATTACTTAATTCATTTTATGGATAAGCCCTAGAAACAGTAATTCATTTGAATGTTTGTCTGTTTGTGGGATATGCTATAAAAATGAAGGTGATTTATTTAGTCTAAAAGATCGAAGGGTGATTGTTAACAAAAACACTAGATTTTTGGAAAGAGACTATGTATTAAATCATAAACCCATGTATAAATTGTTCTAAAGGAAGTGAGAGGGAAAAACACAAAGTATAAGTACCAAGTGTACAAGAGGATATACCACAAGGTAAACTGCAACGCGTGTCACGTCTGATACACAATTGCATGTAGTGCCTTGTCGTAGTGGGAGGGTTCTTCGATAACTTGTAAGATACATGTTTTGGGAAAGTCGTGAGACTTGGTCCCTCGCAAACATGAAATGGACCCACGGATACGACGAAGCACTACAAGTTAAAAATGCCAAATCCTAGCAAAGTGCAATGAATATTAAAATAGAATCGATGGATTTTAAATTAGGTCTGGATGCTTGTTGAACCGCTAAATGGCGTAAAAGTCATTGAAAGCGGGCATGCAATAATAAAAGAGGATCATAGAATAAGGTGAAAACCTTGGAAGCAAGCTTGTTGCGAAAAGGTATACTCAGAAAGAAAGGGTTCGATTATGAGAAAACCTGTTCGCCGGTAGTTATGCCTAAGTTGATCCGGACTCTTTTATTTGTTGCTACTCATATGAAATATGAGGGATAGCAAATAGATGTCGAGACAGCTTTCCTGATTGGAAGTCTTAAGGGAAACATCTATGTGAAGCAACCAGAGTGATTCATTGCAAAAAGCTAAGAGCATTGTGATAGTAAGCTTAAAAGTGTCCATTCATGGACTAAAGCAAGCTTCAAGATCATGAAACATCCGTTTTGATGAGGTAATCCAGTGACATGGATCTAATCAATGATCGGATGGGTCTTGTGTATTGAAAAGAGTGATGGAAACGTGGTGGTATTTCTTGTACTATACGTAGATAGTATCTTGCTCATTGGAGACAATGAAAGAGTATTGTCGGGCGTATGGGTATGGTTGATAAAGTGGTATGAGATGAAGGACTTAAGAAGAGCAAAAATATCCTTTTGATCACGGTAATACGGATCACAAGAAAGGATATTATGCTTATCTCAAGTTTCATATAATGATACGATCCTTACTCGTTTAGCATGTGAATTTATCTAAGTGAATGTGTCTTGTGACACAAAAGTAGATAAAGAAGATGAAAGTGGTTCCTTATGCTTCGGCAAATGAGGAAGCTTAATCTAAGGAATGCTATGCACGAGATTGGATATCTATTTTGCCGATGGCATGAACAGTGGGTATCAAGGTAACCCAAAATAAGAATGTTGAACTGTGGTAAGACATATACTTATGTACCTGAAAAGGACTAGAAACTATATGTGGGCTTACCGAACAGATTCACTGATTCTTATGGGTTACATAGATTCAAATTTTTCAAATCAGATATGGACGACAGTAAATCCACCTCAAAGGTTATGCGTTTAATTTTAGGAAGTTGAGTCATAATATGGAGGAGTGTTATATAGAAATATATTTCAGACTCCGGACTCCATCATGGAAAGATGATAAATTGGAGCCTATGAGGCAGCCAAAGTATCTGTATGACTCTAGAAACTTCAAGATGGACTTCGAAGTGTTTCTAAGTTTGCCCAAGGATATCACAATTTATATTGATGATATTGGTGCAGTTGCAAACTTGAAGGAATCACGAGCCCATAAGAAAATTAAACACATGGAGCGCGAGTACCACCTGTTACGAGAAATCGTATGATGAGGGGAAGGTTGTTGTCACCTAGATTGCATCAGATGATAACCTAGTAAATCCATTTACAAGGACCTTAAGGCGAGAGCTTTTGATGGTCGTGTAGTGGGAGTGGAAATCAGATGTATGTCGGAAGACATGACAGCATAGTCTTTTAGTATAAGTGGGAGATTGTTGGATTGTATACTAAAAGTCTAGCTTTTTGTATGAACAATGTTATAACAATTAATTTGAAATGAGAATCATATGATCAAATGATTGCATCTTATAATTTATTTATATGTTCGATGCAATAGTCCACTTACTTTATACTGTAGATAATATGTTGTGCGACAACACGCGGAAGATCATATTATCGGTTTTCTTATAAAGTATAAACAGATGCTCACAACCGAGATAGACGGGGACTCTCTATCGGGATGGTTGTAGTGTGGTTTGGTATTAGCTTGTCTTGGCTATAGAATCACATTAGTGCACTTGTGTGTATTGAGCAGGACCGCTTGAGATCGTTCGACTTATACTGACTTATAGGAGAACTTGATCTCAGTTATTATGGAAGTTCGTGCTCTTAATCCCTATACAATAACCTCGACACGTAGGGCAGTATGTATTTCTTTGATTCATCAATGGGTGAGATTTACATGTTATTAAATCAACAAACTCGATGAGTTGGGAAGTAGTGCTGTCTCTATGGTGTGCTGTTGATTGTAGAAGGAATCCGTGTCCGTCATAGGTTGATGATGTCCCCTTGAGGAGCTCATAAGGATTATCATGTAAATCCTGCAGGTGGAATTTATTCCGACATGATAATGAGGTTGAGTGGTACTACTCTTGGATGAGATATTAATTAATTGAGTTGTCAGTAACTTAAATTAATTAATGGACATTGTATATCTTAAACATTGGGAGACTAACGGGCTCATAATAAGAAGGAGCCCAAAATATAATTTTGGGATTGGTACGGTAGTGCAATAATAATATTTTAGTGGAATATATTATTATTATTGGACTTAAGTATAAGCTTTGGGCTAAGCTTGGATACTTAAGCCCAATGGAGGCCCAACCCAATTTCTCCTCCTGGTCCCTACTGTAGCCCATGTATATAAGTCACCTCAGCTTATCTGGAACCCTAATCTAATCTAATCTAATTCATCATTCACGTGTGATGAGGGTTGAGAGCAGATTGAGTAGGTCTCGTAGATCGTCGCCCACACGACGTCGAGATCGGACTTGGGACATACGGCAGAAGATCAGAAGGTAGTTTGCTGCTGCTGTCCGCCACCTTGCGAAATTGATATAAAATCGTAAATTACTCAGAATTTGATGATCAATATACTGACGGAAAGCCGTTGAAGAGAGGATCGTCCGATCATAAAGATCATTCAATTCCGACATCAGACGAGAAAGTTATGACCATTCTCGTGGGACTGCACAGGCTGCCTGCGAGAATCAATCTTCATCAACATACCTTGGTGAACGGTAATCGTTTCTATGATTTATTGCTTCCGCTGTGATAGAAACGTATGAATCCCTAACGGGTCACGTTAACCAAACGATCCAAGCGCCAACAGTCCACACACCCCATTTACTGCGATCTTGGATGTCCTGTTACAATTTGGTGTTACATCTCCTGTTACACGCGTTAAATGAGTGACACGTATGCGGAGAGAAAAATCTCAATCTTTCCCCTTAGGGTTGATTGTTAGGGTATAGATTAGTTTATCCAACGTGTCAATCATCCAACAGTTTGTAACAGGAGATGTAACACCAAAATGTAACAAGAGATCTTAACCGATTTACTGCAGTCAAAACTGACATGATATGGCCCCTTTATTTTCGTACTTTACCCGACAGTTATTGAGGGTATTTTGGGGAGTCCACTGAATAGTGGCTAGTAAAAATTATTCTTAATGGATGTGGCTACTTAAAATTGTACTTAGTCAAAAGTGGCTATTAAAAAATAGCTCCGTATATTTAACTCTCTCTCTCTAGTTTTTGTATAAACAGATATATGTAGTAATTAAAGTAGATTGTACACGTATTGTTCTATTATTATTATTTGATTTCTAGTATTTATTGTAATTAAATTCTTAAAATATTAATTAATTAAAATATGTACTATAAATAGCCTTAAAAAAAGATACTCCATATTTGAATATTGTCTATTTGATTTTTTTAAATTAGTTATAAAAAAAATACTTACTCTAAAGTACAAAATAAAATACATATTTAGTATTAGGTGCAAATTTGAAATAATGCCTTTCTTATCCACAATTACATGTTTATTTATTAAAAAAAGGGAGGATTACTACTAGGTACACAAAAAAACCCTAAATTACTATGAGATACAAACATACAAAAGTATTACTACTAGGTACAAAAATATATAGTGATATTCCAATATTACCCCTATTAATGTGCTGCACATAAATATTGTGTGCAGCAAAAGTTCATGTGCAGCAAAGTGTGTGCATCAAAAAAAGTGTGTGTAGGAAAAAAAAGTGTGCAGCAAAAAAATGTGGTGGTCCGGCGGCGGCGGTCCGGCAGCTTTTCCGGCGGCGGCAGTTTTTCCGGCGACCAGTTTTTTTTTTTTCTTTTTTTTTTGGACGAACAGTTTTTCCGGCGATCGGCTGCCGGAGCTCCGGCGGTGGCGGCGCGGCAGCTTTCCGGCGACCTTTTTTTTTTTTTTTTTTTTTTTTTTCTTCTGACGAACAGATTTTCCGGCGACCGGCCGCCGGAGCTCCGCCGGCTGCGGCGGCGGCGGTCTGGCACCGGCAGCGGTGGTCCGGTGGTGGGTGGAGGTTGGGGTTAGTGTTTTAAAGGTATATGGGTTTAGGGGTATATTTGGTATTTTACTTTAATATTTTGTATTAAATAATAATTATTTTAAATCAATGTATCTAGTAGTAATTAGGGGTACAAAGTGTGTACCTATCAGTAATTATTTCTTAAAAAAATTTAAATTTATAAATTCCTTGTGGAATTTGTTCCTTTATTCAATTAATTTTTTAAATATATATGTAGGCAATTAAATTTTGTTGCCTAAATAAATAAAATACAAAGAAAATATATTAAGTGTTAGTTAAATATTTATTTATTAAGGAAGTTAAATAAATTAATTCCTAAAATAGATGAATATATATAATTAATAATTAATATAATTATTTGAGCCCAAAATCCAAGTTAAATGGGCTTAATTCAAGTCAAGTGGGCCCGACTCAAGTCAATAAGCCCAGCAAATCCAGTCCAGTAGGCCTAATTAAATTAAGTAGGCCCAAATCAAATTCAGCAGGTCTAATTAAATTAAATAGGCCCATATCCAGTCCAGCAGGCTTAATTAAAGGAGAAAAGCCCAACATATCTTTTGAAGGAGAAAATATCTCTCAAGTGGTTATTTTCTCTACCTATAAATAAGGACCTTCAGTCCTCATTCCAGACATTCTGAAAATTTCTGAAAACCCGGAGAGCTCTGAAGAAAACTTGGAATCTTTGAGAAGATCGAGTTATTCTTGAAGGATCAATCTAGAAACGTCATTCAATCTGGGATCAAGGTGCTAAGCCCCTCAGATTCAACGTTTCTTCAAGTCAAGTTCATCAAGTTTATCCAGTAATATTCGTGAAGTCGACGGTGTTCTACCAAATTGAACGGCGTTCTTCACGATAAATCTTCAAGTCAACGTTTGATCCGAACAAAGACTCGACGCCTCCGGATAAATATTTTAAAGCTTCAAGTCAACCCCGAGCTCGGACAAGCTTCATCTGAAGATCCGGCTCCGAAAGTTGAAGAAGTCAAGAAATCAACTCAAGAGAGGAATCAGAGGATAGCTAGAAACGGTTTACTTAAATTCTCAAGTTTAATCCATCTCGGATTATCATTGTAAATTTCTTTTGTGTTTATTATTCAATAAATACAAAATTTGTTGTTACAAATTTTGGCACGCCTAGTGTGACAGTTTCTACCTCTCATCTCCTCTTCACATAAGCAAAGTAAAATGACTCCACTAAGAGTCAAAGTTAACAGATCAGCTTCTGTCTCCAAGTTTTCGGAACTACAAGTTGAAGACATTAATGTTACGACCAGAAGCATGTCAAAGATGGCACGATCTGAAATCTCTTCAGAGATAAATTCTTTAGTGGGAGTTATCCCCAAAGGAATACCTTATGATGCTAAAGACGAGGAGGACAACCTTGTTGGCTCAACTCATCTATCTGAAGAAAGTCCATCATCAGATTCATCCATAGCCTCGACGATGGCAATAAACACTTCATCTGTCGAAGAACAGTTGGCAAGCTTAACTGAATCCGTTGCTGCACTTGCCAAACAGAACCAAGAACAAAGTACTTTGATTTTCAAACTGATGGAGAAAATGGCTGGTGATGAAACTAGCCATGCAAACGAAAAGCAAGATGAATATGTTGAGAATGAAGTAAATAACTCCGCGAAACGCCAATCGACGGGGAAGAAGGTGATTGAAGAAGAATTGAACATTTCCCATGATGGAATGGTTCCTATCAGCCAACTAAAAAGTATTATACTTGGGACAATGAAGGACCAATTTGAAGAGAGCTCCAAACCTTCATTCATGTATGCTAAACCTTTTACTAGAAGGATTGACAACTTGAAGATGCCACCAAACTATCAACCCCCCAAGTTCCAACAGTTTGATGGAAAAGGTAACCCAAGGCAACATATAGCACATTTCATTGAAACATGCAATGATGTTGGAACTGACGGAGATCATATGGTGAGACAATTTGTTCGTTCTCTAAAGGGAAATGCTTTTGAATGGTACACCGACCTGGAGGCTGATTCTATAGACAGTTGGGATCAGATGAAATATCAATTCCTTAATCGCTTCTATAGCACTAGCAGAACGGTTAGCATGATAGAGTTGACTAACACTCGTCAGTTAAAAGAAGAGCCAGTAATTGAGTACATTAATCGATGGAGAAATTTGAGCCTAAATTGTAAAGATCGATTATCTGAAGTTTCTGGCATTGAGATGTGCACAGCAGGAATGCAATGGAGCCTTCGTTACATACTTCAAGGGATTAAGCCTAAAACCTTTGAAGATTTAGCCACAAGAGCTCATGACATGGAGCTAAGCATGGGGATAAGTGGAGTGGTTGAACCACCGATTCCCGGATCCTACAAGTATAAAGAAAAGCAAGAGGCCAGGAAAGGGGGCAAACCCTACAACAAATCTTCTGAAAAGGAGTCCATGGCGACAAATACACCAACTGTCAAGTTTCGAAGGAATGAGAACGAAAAAGATGATAAAGTGAGGAATGATCCCCCAGAAAGGGGGCAAAGAAGATTGACCTTGAAAGAGATGCAAGAAAGGAAGTACCCATTCCTTGATTCAGATGTCCCAGTCATTTTGATGATCTGTTCAAAGATAAACTTATCGAGCTTCCTGAAATGAAGCGACCAGAAGAGGCGGGACAAACTGACAATCCGAAATATTGCAAGTATCATAGACTGGTGGGTCATTCTATTAAAGATTGCTTTGTCTTTAAAGACAAAGTTATGCGATTGGTTGAGCAAGGGAAGATCTTTCTAGATGAAGATGCAACTGCAAACTCTATTTCTGCAGGCGGTGATTCTTCATGTCATATGGCAAGCGAAGCTCAGCTACTTAAGGGTGAATCTGGGAATGAAAGTGAGACCCATGTTATAAAAATAACCTTCACAGAGGAAGACTTACTGCTCGGTTCACAATCTCATAACCGACCTTTATTCGTAACTGGTTATACTCAAGAGCAAAGGGTTAATCGAATATTGATTGATGGAGGTTCAGCTGTCAATATCTTGCCCCTATCCACACTTAAGAAGTTAGGAATTCCTACCAACGAGCTCGGTAGTAGTCGATTGACAATTCATGGGTTCAATCAAGAAGGCCAGAGAACACTTGGTACAACGGTCTTGGACTTAATGATAGATGAGATGGTCTCAACAGTTCTGTTTCATGTCATTGATGCTAAAACATCATATAACATGCTCTTGGGGCGCCCATGGTTGCACGAAAATGGAGTGATTCCTTCTACGCTACATCAATGCTTCAAATACTGCGATGGAGGCAACATAAAAAAGATGCTTGGCGATGAAAGGCCATTCACAGAGGCTGAGTCATATTTTGCAGATGCTAGATATTTTCTGAAGAGTAGCAAGGCTGTCAAGCCAGAAGGTAGTTCAAATCAAGAGAAATGTGTCGATAAACAAGAAAGAGATAATGCAGATGATGTTTCATCCACAAAGTCTATTGAAAGTAAACAGTTGATCAAGACTGTAGAAGGGTTGACACTACCTCTAACTAAGGTTGACACTAAGAAGCCATATCCTCCTCCACTCAAAGGGTTCACTCGCCCAATTAAAGGAGCTAAAACTGAGCATGGAGATGTATTCGAGGCGGTAGTTTCCAAATCATATAGCCCACAAGCTTACAAACTTCTTGTGAAAGCTGGTTATAACCCTCAAGAAAAAGCTATGATGAATGAACAGTCTCATAAGACTCCTAGTGAATTTAATACCACTCAAGAGACATTGAAGAGTAATGGTCGCACTTCCAAGTATACTAGGACAGGGTTGGGATATGTTCCACAGAAACCTGTTCGCATTGCGATCAAAAGGGCAAACACGAACTACATCACTGAAGATGAAATTCTTTCTGAAGAAGAAGAGTCTCATGAAGAGGATAGAAAGGCAGAAAGAATCTCAGTATTCAAAAGACTCAAACCAGTTGGAGCTAAAAGGACTTCCAAGTTCCCAAGGTTCCCAAAGATACGTAGTCGGATCCCATCTCGCATGAAAAGACGACATTTCCTGACTATATCATGTGACACAGTGTTGAAAGCTAAGAAGCAAACAATAATCTTCACCCAAAGTGAAGAAGATGATCGGAAAAGTGTAGGCTCATCAGATATTGTTCATTCCGTTATCATGCAAACAAATCTACACAATGCAGAAAGAGATCTACGAGGCAAGATTGTCAAAATGAGGAGAGATGGTTATGTAGTGGAGAGTATTGTTAAAGTCGGAGAAAATGAACAAGTTAGGTCTAATCCACATTTTCAAAGGCAAGAATTCCTGGAAGGAGTTACCGAGGTAAATCATGTTACTATACGAGAGGAGATCTCAGCTGAAGAGGAAGATGTTGATGATGCTCCTCCAGAATTTGAAGAGGGTGTCAAAGCTACTGTTGGCCAATTAAAGGAGATTAATTTGGGTGATGCTAATGACCCACGTCCAACCTACATAAGTGCTTTGTTGACAGCGGATGAAGAAAATGGTTATATTGAGCTTCTTCAAGAATTTAGAGACGTGTTCGCCTGGTCATTCAGGGAGATGCCCGGATTAGATCCAAAAGTGGCAGTTCATCATCTAGCAGTAAAGGAAAGAGTCAAGCCAGTTAAGCAGATGCAGCGTCGATTTCGACCAGAGCTAGTTCCATTGATTGAAGCTGAGGTTAATAAGCTCCTTGAAACGGGAAAGATACGAGAAGTCAAGTATCCCACTTGGCTCTCTAACATTGTGCCAGTAAGGAAGACAAATGGGCAGCTTAGAGTGTGTGTTGACTTCCGTGACTTGAACTTGGCATGCCCAAAAGATGATTTTCCACTACCAATCACAGAACTTATGATTGATGCAACGACCGGGCATGAAGTGCTTTCATTTATGGATGGATCATCTGGTTACAATCAAATTAGCCTAGCTCCAGAAGATCAAGAGAAAACAGCCTTCCGCAATCCTAAAGGAATATACTGCTATAATGTTATGCCGTTTGGCTTGAGGAATGCTGGCGCTACGTATCAATGAGCTATGCAAAGGATATTCGACGACATGCTTCATAAGAATGTCGAATGTTATGTGGATGACATTGTAGTGAAATGAAAGAAGAAAAGGGACCATCTTAAGGATTTAAAGCAAATATTTGAGCGTCTCAGAAAATTCCAACTCAAGATGAACCCGCTTAAGTGCGCATTCGGAGTCTCTTCTGGTAAGTTCCTTGGATTCATTGTCCTACATCATGGCATTGAGATTGACAAAGCAAAGATTGATGCGATAATGAAGATGCAGGTGCCCCGAAACATACATGAGCTCAAGAGTTTGCAAGGTAAGCTGGCGTACTTAAGAAGATTCATAGCAAATTTGGCCGGCCGATGCCAACCATTTAGCCATCTTATGAAAAAAGGCAGCCCATTTGAATGGGATGAAGCTTGCACTAATGCATTTAATAGCATTAAAGCATATTTAATGAAGCCGCCAGTGTTGGTTGCTCCAATAGCCGGACGTCCATTAATTCTCTACATATCTGCTCAAGAAAAATCAGTTGGAGCCTTGCTTGCACAAAATAATGATGAAGGAAAGGAGTGTGCGTTGTACTATTTGAGTAGAACAATGACTCCAAACGAGTTAAAGTACTCACCAATTGAGAAGCTCTGTCTTGCTCTCATATTTGCGATTAAGAAGTTAAGGCATTACTTTCAAGCTCATACTGTTTACTTGGTCTCGAAGGCCAACCCATTAAAGTTCGTAATGTCAAAGCCAGTGCTCTCCGATAGGCTCTCAAGGTAGTATCTCCAATTGCAGCAATTTGAAATTATCTACGTCCCTCAAAAAGCGGTGAAAGGGCAAGTGCTGGCAGATTTCTTGGCTGATCATCCCATGCCTGCCGAATGGGAATTGTCTGATGATTTTCCCGATGAAGATATATTGGCTATTGAAATCACTCCTCCTTGGAAGATGTATTTCGATGGAGCTGCTCACAGAGAAGGAGCCGGCGCAGGAGTAGTATTTGTAACCTCAGATGGAGGAGTTCTGCCATATTCATTCAGTCTAACTGAAAATTGTTCTAACAATGTAGCTGAATATCAAGCTCTTATACTTGGTTTGGAGATGGCAGTGGATGTAAAGCAGCGACACCTTAAGGTATATGGAGATTCGTTGTTGATAATCAACCAGCTGCTTGGCTTATATGAGGTTAAGAAAGCTGAACTACTTCCGTACTATAACTATGCTCAGAGGCTTATGAATTAGCTTGGAGACGTAGAGATTGAACATCTACCAAGGAGCATGAACAAGCAAGCCGATGCTTTGGCAAAACTAGCATCAACCATAGCAATGCCCGAAGCACTTGTTCAAGTACCGATCTACAAAAGTTGGGTGGTACCTCCCTTCTTCGAAGATGAGGATGGTGAAGAGGTTGAGTATTGCGCCATAGAGGTTTTTGATATTGAGAAAGAAGACTGGCGTCAACCATTCGTGGATTACTTGAAGAATGATAAGCTTCCTAAGGATCCACACTTAAAGGTTGATGTCCGACGTAGAGCACCACGATTCTTCTATTACAAAGATACACTCTATAGAAGATCGTTTGATGGTATTCTCTTAAGATGCTTAAGTGATGAAGAAGCTCTTCAAGCTATGGAGGAAGCTCATTCTGGAATATGTGGCGCCCATCAGTCTGGACCCAAGTTACATTTCAGAATCAAGAGGATGGGATATTACTGGCCTTCTATGGTGAAGGATTGCATAGATTATGCACAAAGATGTCAGCCATGCCAGTTTCATGCAAATCTCATTCATCAGCCTCCCGAACCATTACATGCAACAATTTTTTCGTGGCCATTTGATGCATGGGGCTTAGATGTGGTGGGGCCATTAACGAAGTCTTTCGGAGGCCATCTTTATATTCTGGCTGCCACTGATTACTTTTCCAAGTTGGCGGAAGTTGTACCCTTGAGAGAAATGAAGAAAGAAAATGTGGCTGATTTCATCCGCATCAACATCATATATAGATATGGAGTGCCTCGATACATTATCACAGACAATGGAAGGCCATTCAGTAACTCTTTGATTGATAAGCTTTGTGAGAAGTTTGACTTCAAGCAAAGAAAATCTTCTATGTATAATGCAGCAGCTAATGGGCTTGCCGAAGCCTTCAACAAAACACTGTGTAATCTGTTGAAGAAGGTGGTCTCCAAGTCAAAGCGAGACTGGCATGGAAGGATTCATGAAGCTTTATGGGCGTATCGAACTACTTATAGAATGCTTACTCAAGCTACTCCGTACTCTCTTGTATATGGGGTTGAAGCTGTGGTGCCCCTTGAAAAGCAAATACCATCTTTGAGAATAGCCATACAAGAAGGTTTAATTGAAGAAGAGAACGCACGACTGCGTCTCGAAGAATTAGAGGCACTTGATGAGAATTAGAAGCACAACAGAGACTTGAGTGCTATCAAGCTCGCCTCTCCAGAACGTTTAACAAGAAAGTAAGGATACGTTCTTTTCAAGTCGGAGACTTAGTCCTTGCTGTAAGAAGGCCTATTGTCATTACTCACCGAGTTGGAAATAAATTCTTGCCCAAGTGGGATGGCCCACATGTTGTGAAAGAAGTGTATACAAATGGTGCATACAAGTTGATATCTGAAGATGGTGTAGGAATCGGCCCCATAAATGGCAAATTCCTGAAACGCTACTATGCGTAATCAAATCCAAGGAACGCTCCTTGACGCACGAGCCTAAACTGCATGTTACTCCTGGTCCGCATAAGTATAAACTGTGTACGACGAACTCCTGGTCCGCATGAGTATAAACTGTGTACGACGAACTCCTGGTCCGCACGAGTATAAACTGTGTATGATAAACTCCTGGTCCGCATGAGTATAAACTGTGCACGACACCCACCAAAGGTAATTATATATGGTTAAACTATTAATTCACCCCACTCAGATATTTTAAGTGGTTAAAGCATTAAATATCCTACTTTGTCTAAAGTGGTTAAAGAATAGTCACTCCTGGCCCGCATGAGTATAAACTGTGCACGGCACCTCCCCATCCAAATCAAATCATGTTCCTTTGAACTACGTAATGACTTGATCCTCTGCGAAGAGGTACGTAGGCAGCTTAGTACTTTGCTAAGTTCAGTCATGTCTTTGGTCTATCAAGTTTGTAAGGCAAGCAATAAATTGAGATATGAAAGCAGTGTAAGTAAGCATGAAGAAAGATGCAATGTAATGATGAATGAGAAGAAGTAGGGAAAGAAATGAACTTTATTGATGATGCCATTAAGCAATCAGAACAAAATGGGGGCATTGAAATGAGATACTCCAAATGAAGCTAGTGGAAAATATCCATAGTAGATAGCTCCTCTCGAGCGGCTGTCAAAGCTTGTGTAACGCTCTTCAATTCGTCAGCAATGGAGTCTTCTAAGATGGGTGTTTTCTTTAGTACACTAATGTTCCTTGCAGCAGTTTGAGCTCCAAGCTTTGCACTTTGAACGGATTGGCGAAGACGCTCAATTGTTTGTGACACGGTCTTCTTCTCCTTCAACAGAATTTTGATCTCTGTTTCAACTTGTTTCAACCTAATTTCGGATTCTTGCAGTTGCTTGGCCTCAGTAGCCTCTTGGTCTTTGTATTCATGAGCACGCTTCCTTGCGTCGGTTAGATGCTTTTCAACGTCTTTCTTGGTCATCCCATCAGCAAGTTTTATCTTCACGGTGTCATATGCATCGGCCTTAGAAAGTAAGAAGGTGAATGATTGTTCGAGAGCAGATCCATCAATCCCTTGAGCACCTTTGAAGTTATCCACCATCTTAAGACCCTAATTCCTCATAGCAGATAGTGAGTTGACAGGAGTTCTTTTTAGCTTCTCTTGAAAGCGTTTCCACACTGCCAAATTAACTAATTTCCTAGCATCCGCAATCTCCTTATCAAAGATAAATTCTGTAATGTCCGGAGCTTGGACCACAGCAATAGACAGGGGAGATTCAGTTATGATAGGAGAAGTGTGATCCAAGAGGCTATCATCAATTAAGTTTTCAGGGGCCGCAATAGAAGCTGATTCTTCTTCTTCAAAGTCATCATAATCAGAGCCAAATACAGTACGCATGTACTACAAAAAAAAAAGAGATGGTAAGAAAATAGGTACAGGTGTGGATGTATATAAATTATGATCAAAGGGGATTAAAACCTCAGCTTTAGTTGTTGGGATGAGCACCGGAGATTTGGATTTCCGAATCCGTTTAGGATTGTGGTCTGCTGTACTCTCATTTGAATGAGAGAGATCACTCTTTCTTTTTTCTACTCCATTAGACCTCCCTACAATCACCTTTTGAAGGGGTGGGGCCTCTAGCAGTATAGCTTTCTCAGCCTTGGCGTTGTTTGAATTATTGATGATGTCGACTCCTTCTTCCATATTCTGGTTTGAAGCAGTCTCAACTAGGTTCAACATGTTATCCAAGAAGTAAGTGCCATGAATCTGAGATAGCCACTGTTCATATTCTGATGAGCAGAAGTTTTTAAATTCCAAAGGAGCACATGGAAAAGTTGTTGTAGATTGAGAATTGCGCAATGTGCATTGCCTCCAATATTGAAGCCCTCGCTCCAAGGTGGTTTCTCGAGTGTCTGTTTTCATTCTCCCCGGAGTATCTTGATAAAAGCCAAATTGACGGCTAAACCGATGTGGGTTGTAGGGTTCAATAAGAAAGCTTCCATTCTGTCGCAAAGTGAGATAATTGGTACGAATAGCAATGAAGTAGGCCCAATTACGCCAAGGTGCCTTGTCATGGTCAGTATACCACATGGGGTCTGTTGTTGGGAGGACGTTGCAAGACAATGAGGTTTTGTTTCCATTTTGAATCTTCTGCGAGCACCAATCAAACCAAAGAATTTTGCTCCATTCTCACCTGAATAGGTTACCATTGAAGGTACTTTTAATCCGTGGGGGCTCGGGTGATGAGTTTGGAAGTAATGAGCCAGCCAAGTGTAAATGAAGTGTACAGGGAATGTTGACTTTACTTCAGAGGGCCTGAGTTCATTAGAGATTCTATTCAAACCTCGGTAGATGCTTGTCAGAACTGGGACAGCAAGGCAAATTGATTTTCCCGCAGCCATCAAGCTTGCTACCTTGAAGGTACCAGGACGTATCATGTCTACTTCATCGTTAGGAAGTACAAAGGAGCAAAGCCAGCAAGCTAAATGGGCAGCTAGGTATGTTTCCTCTTGTTCTTTGGCATCAACATGAAGCATTTTAAAAGGGGCCATCTCTATGGAAGTCCATTTCGTGCAGTCGTCAATAATGCCCTTGGGGTTATGCGTACTCTTAAGGCGTGTTTTCCTTTTACTTTCTGCACGTGGAGGGGGTTGCTTATGCTTTGTAGTTCTACGAGACCAAAAGCTCACCCATTGGGAAAGTGAAATAGAGTCAGTACCATCACGACTATGGAGTCTATGATAAGCATGAAATAAGTGTTGACAACTAGGTGGGATGCGTAATCCTGTGGCGTCACGCTCATTCAAAAGTTCTGGCTGGTCAGGCACAACTTCTTCGTATAAGTGACCAGCTAGCGGCAATCCCACCCAGTTATACAAATCCCATAGAGAAATCGATATTTCTCCAAAGGAAGTAAGTAAGGTGTTAGTGGTAGGACACCACGCCTCGCTGAAAGCTTTGATGATCTCATGATTGCAGTCATATATGAATAGAGATGCAAAGATAGGGTCATAAAGCATTATTTTCTCAAGAATAGAGCGATATCTGCTTAAGATAGCCTCGGTCCACTCCTAATACCCTGGGATGTAATGAAATTCCCCGAGAAAATTCACTGAGTCATCCCACGCCGCATTACCTTCAATTATTTGACGTCCTAGTGTGGGCAAAGGTCCAATTTTTAACTTCTCCTTGGTGTGATTAGCCGATCTCAAAACTACGACTCCAGTTTCATCCAACTCTATGTCTCTGGTCCACGTCGTTAAGTTGAAGACGTTATCCTCTTGAGTTAGTTTCTCTATAGGTTGACCCATGAGAGGTCTTTCGATGGGAAGACGAGTTACTATGTCTGATAGTGGACGCTGGGTATCAAGGATCAGTAATTGGCGCTCCTTGGAATCTGTTGTATGACTCTTAAACTTAACCATTTTGAAGTTGAGATTGGCTGCAGGAAAAAAGAAGTAAAAGGAGTGTTAGAGAATGAGAGTATGGCTTGGAAATAATTTAAGTTCAAGGATTTTAATAATTAAAAGACCCGAAATAAATACATGGAGGAATTAATTAATTATTAAATTCATAATTTTAATACATACTATGGAGACTCAAATATTGAAGCTGATCAATTAAATTAATTAACGCATGCTTAATTAGTTTAAACTTGACCATATTTGGAGGCCATGTTAGTTGGCACAATTAACTGATGGGAAATTACAACAAAATTCAAGGTGCTGCAAAAAAAAAAAAGAAAAGTTGAATCAATATTGAAGCCCAAATCAACATGGAATAAAAAAGGCCCATGTATGAAGCCCAAATCAAAGCAAAAATAGGCCATGTGAGTCAAAATTGAATTGAAAGGCAAAATTGGAGGCTTAGATAAGGGTTGATCTCCAGCAAGAATAAAAAAACGATACCCATCACACTCGATAGATCAGCTGCGCCGCTTGTCCATCGTCACGGCCATCTGCTCGGCGCCGAATCACTTTCTTTCAAACCGCCGCTGTCGCTGCTACCGCCAGTCGCCGAAGCCTGCAGCGGCAGTCGCCGCCGATCCCTCATTGAGGATGGCGCGCTGCCGTCGTTGGAAGCACCTTGCTAAGCCGAGGATGTCGCTGAAGCTGCCACCCTCGCCGATGCTCAATATTCCCGCCGCTATCACTACATCGCTACCTCCTTGCCTAAGCTTGCAGCGAACAGCCGAGCCGATCCCTCGTCGAGGATGGCGTGCTGCCACCGTTGGAAGCACCGCCGCGATCTCTAGTCGAGGATTGCGTCCAACAAACAGCGTGGTGATAAAGCTTGCAGCGAACAGCCACCGCCGATCCCTCGTCAAGGATGGCGTGCTGCCACCGTTGGAAGCGCCGCCGTGATCTTTCGTCGAGGATTGCATCAAACAAATAGCGTGGTGATCAAGCTTGCAGCGAACAGCTGCTGCCGATCCCTCGTCGGGGATGGCGTGTAGCCGCCTTTAGAAGAGCCGCCGTAATCCCTCGTCGAGGATTGCGCCGAACGAATAAGCGTAGTGATAAAGCAGTGATAAAGTACTCTCAAATCGACGATCTCTCAGAAGAGGAAGAAGGGCGAGGACGAGGCTCACCATCGATTCCTTTGAAGAAGGAAGAACGGCGAGGAGGTCGAGAAGAAGGTCACGGTTGAACTGATTACTAAGTTCATGGTCGAAAGCAAAGAAACATGTATATGCAGAGAAAAAGAGCAAGAAACAAAGAAGAACAAAAGCAATAAAGAAAAAATGCCGTAAGAGAAAAGAGAAGTTACATTATGTTGTCTACTGCGAATTTGATTCAACGGGTGAAAAAAAACCTGCAAAGAGAAAAGTTATTGATTAGGTAATTCTCCGTAATCGTGATGTGAAGAAAATAAAGGCTTTGAGCCCTCTTTATATAGCAGTAAAATTTTTATGGATAACTCTAATAGAAGACTGGATGAATGTTGGAGTTTATCTGTAAGAAAATATCTGTGCAGAATATTTGAGGATTTGAGGCTGTCATGCTGGATTCAGGATTATTTTTTCGCATTCAGGATCGAAAATTTGATTAAGGATATATTTAAATATTTGAAAACAAGATTCTGTTGGGCAAATTAAAGATGTTCATGATACATGTTGGCACTCCCGATATAGAATTGTTCCAAAATAATAGGTAGTGATGTGTCCACCATATATATTGCAGAATACTACTATGATGGATTGATATATCAGCGTATTTAAACCTGGAAGGGTTATGGGCCGTGAATTAAGGAAATTCCATATCAAGAATTGAGAGGAAAAGAAAAGATATAAAAGAAAGCCCAAGTCAAAGTTGAAAAAGGCCAAGAAAATGTGTATTGCAATTTGTCCACTTCAAGGAAAATTTCAGTGAACAAAATGCAAGGGGGCATTTGTAGGCAATTAAATTTTGTTGCCTAAATAAATAAAATACAAAGAAAATATATTAAGTGTTAGTTAAATATTTATTTATTAAGGAAGTTAAATAAATTAATTCCTAAAATAGATGAATATATATAATTAATAATTAATATAATTATTTGAGCCCAAAATCCAAGTTAAATGGGCTTAATTCAAGTCAAGTGGGCCCGACTCAAGTCAATAAGCTCAGCAAATCCAGTCCAGTAGGCCTAATTAAATTAAGTAGGCCCAAATCAAATTCAGCAGGTCTAATTAAATTAAATAGGCCCATATCCAGTCCAGCAGGCTTAATTAAAGGAGAAAAGCCCAACATATCTTTTGAAGGAGAAAATATCTCTCAAGTGGTTATTTTCTCTGCCTATAAATAAGGACCTTCAGTCCTCATTCCAGACATTCTGAAAATTCCTGAAAACCCGGAGAGCTCTGAAGAAAACTTGGAATCTTTGAGAAGATCGAGTTATTCTTGAAGGATCAATCTATAAACGTCATTCAATCTGGGATCAAGGTGCTAAGCCCATCAGATTCAATGTTTCTTCAAGTCAAGTTCATCAAGTTTATCCAGTAATATTCGTGAAGTCGACGGTGTTCTACCAAATTGAACGGCGTTCTTCACGATAAATCTTCAAGTCAACGTTTGATCCGAACAAAGACTCAACGCCTCCGGATAAACGTTTTAAAGCTTCAAGTCAACCCCGAGCTCGGACAAGCTTCATCTGAAGATCTGGCTCCGAAAGTTGATGAAGTCAAGAAATCAACTCAAGAGAGGAATCAGAGGATAGCTAGAAACTGTTTACTTAAATTCTCAAGTTTAATCAATCTCGGATTATCATTGTAAATTTCTTTTGTGTTTATTATTCAATAAATACAAAATTTGTTGTTACAATATATAT
Source organism: Pogostemon cablin (assembly GCA_023678885.1). Taxonomy (NCBI): domain Eukaryota; kingdom Viridiplantae; phylum Streptophyta; class Magnoliopsida; order Lamiales; family Lamiaceae; genus Pogostemon; species Pogostemon cablin. The sequence goes on from CM042971.1 coordinate 30,748,582, forward strand.
ATATATATATATATATATATATATATATATTAAATATTTATGCGAAAAGTATCTCCATATTTACCAAATTTAAAGTATCTCAACCTACATTTAAATCACTATCAATCTCAACTTTAAACACCAACTTTTTGCATCCTCACGCCACCCTCACACAAATCACCTAATATTTTATTATTTAAAATACCAACAGTGCTATCAGAGCCCGGTTAGTTCATTAACTGGGTTAAAATAAGCTTCTGCAACCTACTACCCTAAACCTTTACTATACTACCCAAACCGTTTCTAAACTTTAAAAAATGTCCTCTCTAGCCAATACCCATCAAATTCCAATCCCAACCTTTTCAGGCGAAGGATACAACTATTGGGCCATAAAAATGAAGACATACTTTATGTCTCAAGGCCTATGGGAGATCGTCGATAAGGGGTACACTATCCCCGCAGATGCATCATCTTTGTCCAGTACAGACAAAGAAAAACTAGACAAAAACACGGAGAAAGACAACTTAGCGCTTTACATACTATAAATGGTTGTGGCGGAGTCTCTATTTCCGAGGATTAGTGGAGCAAAGACATCCAAGGAAGCCTGGGACACACTAAAGGAGGAGTATCAAGGGAGCGACAAGGTACGAAATCTAAAACTCCAAACTCTTAGGAGAGATTTCGTAAATATGAAAATGAAAGAATTTGAGACCGTAAAAGATTACTACACATAACTAAGAGAAGTAGTAAATCAACTAAAATCTTATGGGGAAGATATGACAGATAAAAAAATAGTAGAAAAGATTTTAATATCTCTCCCTATTAAATACAATCCAATAGTCACTACCATAGAAGACTAAAGATATACAAAAATTGACAGTGATAGATTTATTGGGTTCTTTAGAAGCATATGAAAAAAGATTGAGCATTAGTGAAGATGAAAATGTAGAGAATGCTTTTCAGTCTAAACTAAAAATACGGTCTCAGAATTCTAAAAATGTGGGGAGAAAAGTTGGAGAAAATAATAATAAAAAAGAAAAATATCCCCCATGTAAAGTTTGTAAAAGAACCAATAATCTTGAAAAAGATTGTTGGTACCGAGGTCAACCGCAATGCAAAAGTTGTGGGAGATTTGGACATCTGGAGAAAAATTGTCGCTCTAAAAAAGGTCACCAAGCTAACTACTCTGAAGAAAAAGAAGACGGAGATAATCTCTTCTATGCGAACCATGCCGCATCAGAAGTGAAGAATGACATGTGGTACATAGACAGTGGGTGCAACAATCACATGACATGAGATGAGAAGATCTTTCAGAATATCGATAAAACTGCCAAATCTCAAGTGAAGTTGGGCAACAAAGACCTGGTAGAAGTTGAAGGAAAAGACACGATAGCTGTCAATACAAAGAAAGGTACGCGGTACATCCATGATGTACTACTGGTACCAAAACTGCACACTAATCTGCTGAGCATGGGTTAAATGATGGAGAAAGGATACTCTCTAGAATTCAAAGGTGACTCATGCACCATCTACGATAAAAAGAATAAAAATCAAGTGATCGCTGAAGTCAAAATGCAGCATTAAAGGAATTTTCCAATCCAATGGAACTACGTAGAGACAGCGCTAAAAACCCAAGAAGACCAATCTTGGCTATGTGAACTTAGTCTCAATTTTGGTACAAATTGATAAGAGTAAGCGTACTCTATCGTTGTGTGTAGACGTGGTGACCAAGTGCAAAATTTATAATATCGAACCCAAGGGAGAAAGTGATGTATCCGTATTCGAAATATGTTTCACTCTAGAAGGACTAATCAATAAAAGGAGGGAGTGATTAACACTACAAACTACCTAAGAAAGCAATTAAAGGATATAACATGTACAAATGAGATGGATGATGGGTGAAGGTGAACAATCTAAGAAGTATGCAAGGCTAACAACATTCATGGAAAAAGCTTATGTAGACTCACACACACACATGCATTGAAGGTTTTCATGTTATGATACTAAGGGCACTCAAAGAGTGTCTCCAATCCTCACTCTTCCTATAGGTACTTACGGATATTAATATACCGGTATAGAGATATTATCACGAAGAATTTTCTCTAGTAGGCAGGGACGTTTTCCTAGTGTTCCCTTTCTAAGGTCAAGTGAAAATTGGTTTGGTTCCCCTCATCATATCAAACACTCTCACAAGTAATTATCAATAATGTCCTATCATGAGGTTCTAAGTACATGAAGGTTATGGCCAAACTCCCCACATACTTAACATAGTCATCTCATGCAATCAATGATTCAATTAAACCACTAAACATAATATTGGAATGACCATCCTATAACTATGAATAGAGAATCTAATCACACAAATCATACATAAAATGAGAATAAGCATTCATGATAGAAAATATTCATAACAATCATTTCATCAAACATGTGGTGTGCAAAATTTACATAATCCCTAACCAATCATATTGCTAGCCTCACATGAGGACTAGCCACTACAAATCACAATAAAATCAATACAATCCATGTCTTGCTCCACTTGAGCTAAATAATGAAGAAAATCATAAATTAAAGGTTGATTGACTTCCCTTTTGAAGTTGGCCTTATCTTCTTTCAACATGCTCAAATCTTCACTCCTTGATGTTCTTCCATTCTTAGATTAGTGGTTTGGTAAAATAGATGGATGGAAGTGAGAAAATCAAGAGGAATGGATGGATGAAATGAAGATGAAGATGGAGGAATAGATGATGGATGAAGATGAGGATGGATGAAGATGAGGATGGATGAAGATGGTTTGGGTGCAGCCCAAAACCCTTGATTTCTACCTTCAAGTGGTGATATTGGGGGTATTTATACCCCCTCAACACACCTAGAAATCGCTCACAGGGGAAAACACGACTTTTGACTGATTTGCAGAAAAACACGGGCGTGTTTTTCTGCACTTGCCCGTATTTTTCTGCAAAATTTTGAAGTTCTGTAAGTTTTGGCACTGGCAGAAAAACACGGGCACTACATAAAAATACGGGCGTGTTTTTATGTATTTTGGCCAATTTTCAATTTTCTTCAACTTTCTCCTTTCTTCATGCTTTTTATCACCATTTATCCTCATAATCACCTATTCAAAGACATGAAAATCATCATCATCAATTTCCCAAAATACAATATAAAAAGATACAAAAATACGAAACAAAAAGACGAAAACACACACAAAAATGATATAAAATTTAGGTGAAAATAGCAACGATCACTATGGCACCGAAGGTTCGGGCACTTCAACTTCTATGGCCTAAAGCTACTTCATCAGAAGAATATGATGAGAGATCTTCCACTGATTCAACAAAAGGAGGATATATGCGATAAATGCATGGAAGACAAGCAACATAGAAAGCCGTTCCCATCAGGACAAGCCTGGAGAGCTAAAGAAGCTTTGAAGCTGGTTAACACAGATGTATGCGGGCCAATGAGGACGCCAACATTCGAGAAAAATAGGTACTTCATTCTTTTTATTGACGACTGCACAAGAATGACTTGGGTGTACTTCATGAGAGAAAGATCAGAAGTCTTCTCTATCTTTAAGAAGTTCAAGAATCTAGTGAAGAATCAAAGCGGTCAGAGATTTAAAGTTATAAGGAGTGATAGAGGGACATAGTATACATCCAAGGAGTTCAACAAATTCTGTGAAGAAGAAGGAGTCAACCATCAACTAACTGTCGGCTACGCTCCAGAACAGAATGGAGTCTCAGAAAGAAAGAATAGAACTGTCATGGAGATGGCTAGAACAATGCTAGCAGAAAAAGGCATGCCCAAGATATTCTGGGTAGAAGCTGTCTACACTGCAGTCTACTTGCTGAACAGGTATCCTACAAAGGCGCTGCAAAATAAAACACCAATTGAACCCTGGAGTGGACGAAAGCCATCAACAAAATATCTAAGAGTTTTTGGGAGTATTTGCTACGCGCACATCCCAAAAGAGAAGAGACACAAGCTGGAGAAGAAGACAGAGAAGTGCATATTTCTCAAATACAACACTCAGTTCAAAGGCTATCGGCTCTATAGTCTCAAAATAAAAAAACTAATCGTCAGTCGAGATGTCGAGTTTGATGAGAATGCCTCGTGGAACTGGGATGAAGAAAAAGTCGAGAAGCAAAGTATTATGATGCCGCAACTACGACTACCTAATGAGCATCAAGAAATTGAAGAGGAAGAACCAAAAACTCTAGAAGTATCTCCATTACCTTCAAGTCCCGAGACTCCAGCACCTATAATCCAAGAAGGACCGACCCCAGATGAGACACCAAGAAAGGTGAAGACACTAAGAGAAATTTACGAGACGTGCAACTTTGCAATGATCAAGCCAGCAAGCTTTGAAGAAGCTGTCAAAGAAAAAGGTCAAAGCAATGGAAGAGGAGATCAAGATGATCGAGAAGAATAACACATGGGAGTTGGCAAAACTACCTAACAACAAAGAAGTCATTGGAGTTAAGTGGGTCTACAAGACTAAACTTAATTCAGATGGCTCAATCTAGAAGCACAAGGCAAGGCTGGTAGCTAAAGGTTACTCACAACTACCAGGGATCGACTACAATGAGACATTTACTCCAGTAGCTCGCCTGGATACTATAAGGGCTCTTATTGCACTAGCAACTCAAAAGAAATGGAAGATATACCAGCTTGATGTCAAGTTAGTATTTTTGAATGGATACCTTGAAAAAGAGATATATGTCAAACAAACTCAAGGGTTCGTGGCTGAAGGATAAGAAGACAAAGTGCTAAGACTACGAAAAGCACTGTATGGGTTAAAACAAGCTCCACGGGCCTGGTACAGCCGCATAGATGATTTCTTCATCAACAAGGGATTCAAAAGAACTAAAAGCGAGCCAACTCTCTACATCAAGACCCAAGGTAACAACAAAAGACTAATTGTTTCTCTATATGTTGACGATCTTATCTACACAGGAAACGATGAAGATATGATCAAAGAGTTCAAAGCAGACATGATGAAGACGTTTGAAATGACTTACCTCGGACTGATGAACTACTTTCTAGGGATCGAGGTAAGTCAGAAAGAAAATGTAATATTTATCTCCCAGGGAAAATACACGAAGAATCTGCTACAGAATTTCAAGATGGAAAAATGCAATCCTGTAGCAACTCCCCTCATCACAAATGAGAAATTCTGCAAAGAAGATGGCTCTCCAAAGACGGATGAATCAACATACAGAAGCCTCATTGGAAGCCTATTATATCTAACAGCTACAAGGCCAGACATCATGTATGCGACAAGCTTACTATCTAGATTCATGCAGAATCCAAACCAAGTTCATTACGGAGCCGCAAAGAGGATATTGAGATATCTACAAGGAACTAAAGACTATGGCATTTGGTATGAGCCACAGACAACTCAAAGTTAGTTGGCTACACCGATAGCGACTGGGCCGGATCAGCAGATGACATGAAGAATACCTTGGGCTACACATTTTCGCTCGGCTCAGGAGTATTCTCGTGGGCATCTAAAAAGCAAGACTGTATCGCACAATCTTCAGCAGAAGCAGAGTATGTAGCTGCCACACTAACGGTGAGTCAAGCTATATGGCTAAGACGGATTCTCGGATATATGAGAGAATATCAAGAAAATCCTACAGAGATTTTTTGCGATAACAAGTCGGCTATAGCAATGGCAAAAAATCATGTGCATCACAGCAGGACAAAACACATCGCCATAAAATATCACTTCCTACGAGAAACAGCTAATAATGGAGAAGTCGAGCTCAAACACATTGGAACAGAAGAGCAACTAGCAGATATATTTACAAAGGCGCTACCAAAATTAAGATTTGAAATACTACGAAAAACTCAAAATCATCGAAATGTGCATCAAGGGAGAGTGATAAATATTTGATGCACATGCCGGGAATATGGGAGAAATATTATAAAAATAGTCTAGAAAATTCTAGGAATTGATAGAAGAAACATGAGATGACTAGATAATTATGCAGGATAATATGAGAATAGTCTAGACTAATCACAAATGTACTAGTATGTCGGTGGATAACCTCGACCCACTTTCTCCTATAAATATGTAGCATGTGCATTTGTAAGAAATCAAATAAAAAAACCCATTTCTAAATCCTGCTATCCATTATCTCACTAAACCATTCTCACTCCTACCATATCTCAACCTACATTTAAATCACTATCAACCTCAACTTTAAACACCAACCTTTTGCATCCTCACGGCACCCTCACACAAATCACCTAATATTTTATTATTTAAAATACCAACACTTTTATTAATTGATTTATTTATCATTTTAAAGTTTTTTTTTAAATTCTGAATATAATTATATATACATTAGTAATATAATAATAATAAAAAATATAAACAATTATATAATATTAAAATAAAAAATAAAAATATCTTTTACTAACCAATAAAGAAATATAATTAAAGTTGGTGTTTATTTGAAGATATACATGAATAATAATAATAATAATAATAATAATAATAAGGGTCACTTACTAGGAGGTACATAAAATAATGCGTAATTACTGTAAACTACATGACTCAAAGCACTATTACTCATAACTACATAATTATGATTGTGATACCATAAATATCCCTATGTATTTGCACAATTTGTCTGCACAATTTGATTCTGCACAATTTGGTTCTGCACAATTTTGTTTGCATATTTTAAATTCCGGCAGTAGGCGGTGGCGGTCAACGACGGCCAACGGCTGTCCGACTGCCGGTCAACGGCCGGTCAACGTCGGTGGGTGGGTGGGTGAGGGGTAGGGTTGGTGGTTTAAAAGTGTATGAGATTATAAGATTATATTTTGTATTTTACTTTAATATTTTGTATGTGAGAGTGTAATTATTTAAATTCCTTGTATCTAATAGTAATTTAGGTTAAAATTGTGTATCTATTAGTAATAAACCCTAATAATAATAATAATAATAATAATAATAAGTTGAATATATTTTTATTGATTGATTTAATTATCTATTCCTATTCAATAAAAAAATATTAAAGATTGCATTTAATTTATAGGTATACATTAATGAATAATATAATAATAAATAAATATATAAATAAAAACCTATTCAATTCCATAACTTTCCTCATGTTTTATTTTAGTCCCAATAAAGATAAGTTTGTCAATTTAGTCCCACCCATGTAGAAATAAGACCAAACACGTCCTATTTTCGTTGAAAAATGCTAACATCATCGGAATCGCCGATTTTCAATCGGGACGATGACATGGCGCCCTGATGATAGGTGAGTCAACAAATTAAATGTTATTTTAATACCAACAAGACATTTTTATTTAAACAAACCCAGTGGCAAAATCGTGGTCGGTGGCAAAGTTCTGGTATTTGTGATGTGGGCCTTGGTGGCGGAGATTCCGTACCAGAAGAGATATGGGCTAATGACCCTTATTAATTTTTGTTTTCTAATTATTTAAAATTTTAGAAAATAAAAATGCTTTGTTGGTATTAAAATAACATTAATTCAGGCTGAAAATTGGCGATTCTGATTGTCACTTGACAATCACGTGCCATTTTTCAGTGATGTCCGTATTTTTTGACGAAAATAGGACGTGTTTGTCTATATTTCTTCACTGGTGGGACTAAATTGGCAAAGTTATCTTTATTGGAACTAAAATAGACAATGATGAAAGTTATGTGACTGAATATGTTTTTATCTTGCTGACTCCCATGCCATAAGGGCGCCACGTCATTGTACCGACCAGAAATCGACGATTCTGATTGTGACTTGGCCGTTTTTTGGGATGTCAGCTTTTTCCGGCAAAAATAAGACGTTTATGGCCTTATTTTTCGCCGGTAGGACTAATTTGACAAACTTATCTTTTTTGAGGCTAAAAAAAACCATGGAAAAAGTTATTAGATATAAAGGTTTTTATCCCATATAAAACAATCCCAACTATTTTCAAATGCTATAATATTTTTCTTTTTGTTTTTTTTTGATAATTAATTAATTAGAATAAATTAAAATTTTTGGTGAATGAGAAAGTGGGTTGGCCTTATTTGGGTTACATAATTGATTTTAGGGTAGCACTATTGCCACCCGATATTTTGCTTAAGGCACCCGAATTAAAAACAAAAATTATGAAAAATGTCAATTATATCCTTACCCATTTTATAAAACCTAAACCCATTTGTTAACTTTGCTTTACACACCCATTCACAATTACACCTAAAAACACACTAAAAATACATATTTACACCTAAAACACACACTCACTCACATACAAATCAGACCAGACGAATTGCAAAAAAGAAAAGAGAAAGAAAAGAGAGGAGAGAAAGAGAAGAATGATGATCGTAAATCTTGATCAAAATCGTAAACCATATTATATAGATCATTAATCACAACTATAACTTAAAATGAGAATCTTGTCTATCTATTTGATAGAATGCGTTTTGTTATTTGAAGGTTACATCGTACAAGTTCATCCCTATTTTTGGATATTTTTTAACATAAAGGACTAAATTTGGACTAAAATGATTAAATTTAGACAAAAATGACTAAAAGTGAAAAAAAAAAAGACTAAATTAAAAATTGCAAATGATAAAGTACTAAAGTTGGAAAATGTCAAGACCAATTTTGATAATTACTCTTTCTTTATTATCTTAATTTCTCTCAAATTAAATATATTTTTTTAAACGCATGTATTTTTTTAAAAAAATTTTTCAACTAATAATTGTATAATGCAATTGAAATATTGAAACAATTGGGTCAGATAAATAAAAAACTGATTAATATGAAAATTTTAAGTGCAATTTAACCAGTTTAACATGATCCGTCCTTGTCAGCATAGATTAAGGGGTTTTGATCTTTCACAAAATAAGCATAAATTGTAGTGGATTCAAAGACTAAAACAAAATAGACTTGATTCAACCGAAAACAAAATAAACATGTGTGCCTTTAAATAAATCCATTGTCGGAGGAGAAAGAGGAGACATCAAAGATGCCTTCTTCGGGTATGCAGAAACTAAGAGACTTGATTTTTTTTGTACCAGGAAGAGTAGCATCTTTCCACCCATTAATTCTCTTCATTCCCTCCCTACATGCATTAAGATCACAATGGTAAACATCTAGGACAAAGTGAGGAATATATCCCACCTCATTCTCATTGTTGTTCATATACGCGCGAAGAATGCAGAACGTCCCACCATTCACATCTCGATCAACAAGGGTGATTGATTTTGAGACAAAGCCGTCATCCAGTGATGGTTCTTCAGGGAAGCGATAAGGCCCGCTAGAAGATATATTAACGCTAGTATCACCAAGATCAATCTTGTATGCTTCCGTGCTAGTCAAGCAGAGGAATTTTCCAAGTATCAAAGGATTATGACCTAGGAATAATCCGGGTGTACCAGAACAATTTTTCCAACATCGATCAGGATGGGGAAGCTGAAAATCAAGGATGTAACAACTTTTCCGACATCCCTCGTTTACTTGGACGAGTAAGACATGGTTTCTGAGGAAAGTATGCAAGTCAATGCGAGCACATTTTACAGAACAACGTAGTGGTGGAAGTTTTTCATATCTGCTTGTTCTGGGATTATAGAGTTCGAAATCAAAATAATATTCTGGTGATGGATGGCGTGAAAAGATAAGGATGTTTTCCCCGTCCGGGGTGGGGACAGCCTTGGGACAATATTTGGGAGATATCATGGTGCCGATCTCCTGCATCATGCTTTCCTCTACCATCAAATAAGTGACCCTTGGTTCAAACTCATAACAGTAGGAATATCTGCGTTCATAACCGGAGCTACACAGCCTTGGAAACCCTTCGAACACGTATAGTGTGGAGTCAAAGATACAAAACGCCGCATCATTAAATACCTTACCACAAAGTAGGAGCTTAGGACGTAACAAGCTGAAGCCCCCGTAGGGGTTGCCCTCATATTCAACATCCACACAATTTATAAACCAACCAGATGGTCCGCCAAAGCAAGCAATATAAACATTTTTTGATGGCTTTATTAAAGGACCAAATGGTAGAACCAGTGGGTGTAATAGTGGTGATCCAATCTGGAGGGACAAAGTTATACAAAGACACTACATTCAAATCTCTATATAAGAAAAATAATTCAATTCAATTAATTAAAGGCAACTAAAGTGTTGAAAGAGTGAATTAAAGGTACTAAAAAAAGAAATAGATAAATATTAATACTAACCGAGTGAGTGGAGAGACATGAGATTTGGTGTCGCGAGTGAGGGTATTGAGATGAGATTGGACGCCAGAGAGATGAGATTGGCTTCCACAAATTCCCAAGTCGTCGTGAGTATAATGCTGCCATTGTTATAGTGCCCTAAAACAACAATTACGGCTTCTCCAATCAAATTTCTTACTAAAATTATGCCTAATTCAACAGAGTTATATGTTCACACAACCAACACATATAACATACAAATAGGGTGCTTCCAGGGGGTGTAGGGTTAGATAAATTAAAACAAAGGGAGGGGAGATACATACGCCAGTACTTGATTTCTGATGAACACAATTGAGAACCCAGCTTCAATAGACCTAACAGGCTACCACGATTTTGTGGGCTTACTTTACTTAAAAATCAATTATGTAAGCCTACTACTAAGGCCCATCCACTTTGTCATTCACCAAAAATTTTAATTTATTCTAATTAATTAATTAATTATCAAAAAACAAAAAGGAAAATAGTATAGCATTTGAAAATAGTTGGGATTGTTTTATATGGGATAATAACCTTTTTAGTCTTATAACTTTTCCTATTGACACCCGGAGATTAGAAAAGAAGGTGGAACCACAAGAGAACACTCAACACTCACCACTCTAGGAATCCACCAAAAGAGTTTAGAGTAGGATACAAGAAGATAACATCTTCTAACAAGCTTGAAAGCTCAAGATAAGTTTAACTTCGAAAATTGTCTGCCTTAAGAGCTTACAAATGATGCCATTATATAGGCAAGAATTGGAACAACCCTCCAAAATGAGTCAAAAGAAATAAATGAGATAACATTCTCAATACACATAGAAAATAAGGAATTTGACTCTAATAAATGTAAACTGAACGAAAGATAGATAAGCACTAAGAATACGAAGATACCAAGTTTCTTCATGAGGAGATGAATCATCAAAAAGAAGCAAACTTCGAATTGGTCCAGCAATTTTTGTATATTGCACAGTCTGTCACACTGTAGTCAAACAACCATAATAAAATAATATGTTTTAATATATATATATATATATATATATATATATATATATATATATATATATATATATATATATATATATATTCAAGATTTTGTGTTTTTAATTATTAGGAAACTATTCTCTATTTTAGGAAACTGTTTTACAAAGCTATTATTATTATTATTTATTTAAGGGACTAAGATTTTATGTTTTTTATTATTTAATTTAATTGGTTGATTTAGGGTTTGAGCAATATTGTGAATTTGATATCATCAGTCATCGCCATAACGTGTTCCGTGAACTCCACACTCCATTCCCGATACCTCCAATCTCCGAGTCACCGCCTCGCTGCTGCATCGCCAACACTTGTTCGCTGTAAGTCTCCCTCCGTAAATACTGTCTTGAATTTCTTCTACCAATCCACTCAATTAATATTGTATATATGTGTTTAATTATTATTATTTTCTCACCTTTTCTTGTATATAGATGCATTGGTATTCTTGTAAATTTGATTTTTGTGAACCGTTTACAAATCTTAATTCCTCGGTTGAGTAAGAAGAATAGAGCTAACCGATGAATTAATAATGTTTGTGTTTAAAATTATTTTTATTATTATCTGTATTAAGTTGTTTTCTTTTGTTACCATTAATTGGATTTTCTCATATTGGATTAGTTATATTCAAGATAATGTATTATTGGGTTTTCGGTTCTTGCCTTGTAATTTCTCAATTTATATGAATACTACAACCTCGATTTTACAGATGGATATCAGCAGCACTGGACACTGTTCACCATCAATATCACCATCAAAAAAGGTGTGTTTTGTTTACTCCACTCCTGGGATTCCTTGGTCCTTGTATTGTGTGAATCTAGAATCTGAGGCCTCCAGCTTCTTAGGTCCTAAGGTTCGACTTTGTGACGTCTCATTTGATTATGCGGCATTTTGTGTCCTTGAATCCACACTATACGTGTTCGAAGGATGCGGACCCAGAACCAAATCAGAAAGCAAATTCATCTACAGTTATAACTTGGAAGCAGAGGTCTCTGATTTCAAGTTAGAGAAACACATGATGGAGAGGGTCTGCAGCATGACATATTTAAAATATTCTCCCATGGCATTGCCAACCCCGGATGGGAAAGGAATCATTGTCTGTTCACGCGGAGTGGAGCCTGACTTTCTTTATCGTTTTGAATTCTTTAATCTGAAAACAAGAAAATGTCAAGAGCTTCCAGAAATAAGATATGATGAAGATTTATCTTATATTATGTCGCATGCTTTCCTCAGTGAGCATGTCTTACTCGTCCAGATAGAGGAGAGATCAGGTGGGCGAAGGAGTTACATCCTTGATTTACAAGATTCTCTTACTACACCAACATGGAAGGAATCTTTTAGATTTTCTAGAGCTCCCCTAGAGTATGACTTTGTGATACTTGGAAACGATGTTTGTTTGACTCCCAGAGCAGTATACAACATTGATCTTGGATGCCAAGAAGCAGCTGATGAATTTTCTAGGTGGCGTTATTTGTTCCCGGAAATCTCATCACTGCCTGACGGCTGTGTGCCAGAGCGTTGTTCTCTCACTCTTATCGCTGGTGAAGATGAGAATGGTGTATGCGAGTTCTGCATTATTCACGTAGGGACAGAGGTGGATGAACAGAAATATATTCCTCACATTGTCCTGGATGTTTACAGGTGTGATCTTAATGTGTGCAGGGAGGACATGATGAGACTTGATGAATTGAAAATGGGATGGGAAGCCTTTCCGCTACCTGGCGCAAAAAAGATCAAGTCTCTAGGATTTTCCATCGAGCCATGTTATACTGATTTCTTCGAGTTTCTCGCTTTCTCCACCTATTGATGTGCTTAAAGGCATACAGATTTTATTTTGTTGCCGGTGGATGCTCGGTTCAGTTAGGAAGTCATGTTGGAGGGTTGATCCGGCGCGTCTTTTTATTGGATCTTGCTTTGAATTATGCTTATTTTGTGATGTAATTATGTTGGATTCTAACGTTGAGACACAATTCATGATCATGTGGTCTTTTCTCTTACTGTTACTGAATTGAGAGAAACATGAATATTGATTTCTTTTTCCTTTTCAGCTATATTATGATAAAACACCTCCATCAACACTTCAAAACATATATTCGTTGTGGTCTGATTTAGAGTTCTGAGTAATGTGTAGTATTGTTGGAACAGTTTTCCATCATATTGTCGAACTGAGCACAATTTGTCCTAGAAGTTGGCATATCTATAGAAAACTTATCATATAGTTTTCTCATTCAATAAAGTAGTAATTCACTATTTGGGGTTCTGTTGGAGTTATGAGATATCGAACTATTACTTGTAGATAGGGTGGATATTGTATAAACATTTTCTATTTTCAGTATAACATCTACTGAGTTGTGAAGATGTGAAAAGATAATTTAAACAAACTACCCCATTGAAGAAATTTTACCTCTTTGAGTTTTGCTGAGCCTGCCTATATTTTATTACTTGTGAGAGTTAATGTTATTTTCCGTTTGTAGCTTTTGTTGAATTCAATTTTGGTTTTTTAATTTTTAATATTTTTCATTTCAGTCTTATATTTCAATTTTATTTTAAATCTTTATTTATTTTTTTTAATTTTAGTCCCTTTGCAATATTTTACGAAATTTATTAGATTTGAAAGTCCTGCAAGTTTAACTTTTTTATAAAATGATTAAAACTAAAAAAAAAGTTAAAAGTTATAGTATTAGAATTGATACAAAATAATTAAAATTGAAAAAGTAATTAAAAATTTAAAAATACCATCAGTCTCTCTTCACTCACGAGGCCTACGGAGTTAAGGCACTGATTCAATCTCTGGAAATTTTTTAAAAAAAATTGAACATAGGGAAAGTATTTGATTGGAGAGAAATCAATTGAATAAGAAAATTGAGTATATCTTTCCTCGCAAAAAATTATACTTTTATTATTTGAAACTTAAATTGTGGTATCCATTACTCAGAATTTCTGTGATTTATGGCTTTTGGGAGCTTTTACTCTTGTTCAGTTTAGTTACTTTAGTATATCTTCAAATACATTGCCTTTCTTTTTTATTTTTCACCTACTAATGATAAGACTGACCATAACGCATTCCCTTCTTGCTATTCCTTTAGTATTATTAAGTAGAATTAAAATTTGGACAGATAAATAATTAAGTCTACTAGAAACAGAATTTTATTTTTGAGTTTCTGAAAGCTCGAACTGAGATTGACCAATATTTGAAGATCGTATCCTCATCACCCTTGTTGATACTGTAAGTTCAGGTATATGTCTCTTTTTCTCTACTTTGATAGGTAACATATGATTGTCGTCATGCTCTAGCCACCGTGAAACGTTTCTGTCTTCCAATCACCGCCGTGCGCTGCTTACGCCATTCCCATACTCCCAATATCACCACAGGTACATTAGGGCAATTGGATCTTTATCCTAATTTGCTCTTTTCTTTCAAGATGTGGTTTAGCATTCAGGATGCTTTCTCTTTATAACTCGCTATTGCATAAAATCAAATTGCTGAAATCGACAGAGCTGTTTGAGAAATTGTTTGTGTTTTTAGATGTTTTAATTATGATTCGACGATTCTGTGCTTTCGGAATTTGTAGTCAGTTTCACTGGTTCAACTGCATGCGCTAATATTTTAGCAATTACTCATGCAATGACTCCTTATCCCTTTTGCTACAATAGATTAACATGCTGTTGACTTGCAAATAAAACTTTTGGGACAGATGATCTGTTATATATGTTAACAACTGGTGGAAGAAGAGTTTAAATGTATTTTTCTATATAAGGTGTGTGATGATGTAATTTTTAGGTTATTTAGTTGTTGAATATGAGGAGAGCTTTTTCTTCTGTTTCTTTGCAGTGCTGGCAAGAAAATCAGAGATCTCTTGTTTTTATTTGGGATTACTTATTATGAATTGACCACTGCAATTTTGATATGATTATGCACATTTTACTATACTGATTAAACCTGTTTTTCAGCTTTCATGTGCCTCTTTAGTTGTAGCTAATTCTATGTCAGAAAGCGTAATCTAACTACCTTGCAAAATATTAGTTTTTTTAGTCGTGGAATTCTGAGAAAAGCATTCATAAAGTCCTCCTGTTTATATTATAATCTTAGCTTAAAAGTTCTTTTTGACATGGGTGAAAGAAAATCATGAGTCAATAGGTGAATAGGGGAAAAGCATTCCCCTTTCACCACCAACTAACAATCATTGTTATTTGAGTCAAGCATGTCTACAGAGAAAAGTAAGATGTGCCTCTCTTACCTTGTTAATGAGATGGAATATTTTTTATTTGTAATGACGAGGAGAGGACTTGGGAATTGTTTCAGTTTTCACCCTAATCAGCAGCTTGTGTATCCCATTGTGCTTATTGTTCTCAGGGCTTCCCTTTTCAGGTAATTAAGTCATGAATTGAACCGAGGGTCTGACAGAGAAAATAGTTTGATAAATCTCATTTTATTTTTAATCCCTTTGAGTCTCAGCATTGGAGCTTTAAGTATGTCTACTGTACAGCTGCAGTCTATGGTAATTCTCCTAGTCACCACACAATATTTTCTCCTTTAATTTGTTGCAGGAATTTGGGAAATAATGATGTTCCTGATGATGCTCTAATGGCTGATGATGCTCAAATATAGGATCTTCCTAATGACGTAATGCAAGTGGTATAATCACCCACTTGAATTCTGATTTTGTTATAGTTGAGATTAATTGAATTGTATCTTATCATATTGATATTGTTCTGTTCATAAGTGGTAGGTTTTCTCTTTCTTGAATCTCATTCATGTATTCCGTGATGTTCAATTAGTTTGTAAGCGTTGGATGCCCAAATGCTATTGCAGTGAATGCATACGGTGCTCCTTATAGCTCTAATATAGAGACCACAACAATGAATTCATTACGGTATGTTAAATATCTGTACTTTTTTAATTGTAGCATATGATGTTTTTCAAGAAACCCTATGCCTAGTGTTGTAGATTATGATATAACTGAGTAACAATCAATCTAATCTATGGATACACAATCAAACAATGGATTGAATCAAAGAAAATTGATCACATATGATATCAAACTTGAGTTTGTGTGTGTATGTGTAACTGTATGAAGAAGAATGAGTTTATAGTGGTTCAGCTTGTTTTCACAAGCTTACATCCACTGTGAGAGAGAGATCTTTTATTGATTGAGAGAGCAAAATGTGTTACAATTCGTATATGCATGAATCACAGCAATATATACTCTTCATGCATGCACAGAAATTTACAGGACCAGTGCGTGTAACCGACTTCCAGCTGGATTCTCAGTTGGTTAAAACGAATCTCGACGGTTATAACCAACTCCATCACACACCCTGCATGGCCAGTTACCCATTCATGTATGGAACCTTCCAGAAACCGTTCGGATGCGAACTGTACAACGGCCACAAGTACCCTGCTCACAACTGATGCACCCGGTGTAGCCTTGCTGCTTGTTTGTGTGTTTCTTGATTGTTGCTGATGCTGGTGCAACCGTTTCACTCATGCATCACCATCAGCTTCAGTCTTAAACGCACACACACTCATCCTAATGTTGATCACTCATTAGTATGTAGTTTTCACCACAATTCTCCACCTAAAACTTCATACTCAACCAATATTCAATCACTCCTTCACTTCACTGTTTTATCAAGACAGCCAACTTGCACACTGCTTTTCAAGAGAGCAGCTGAACTCTCCACTGATATGTTTAGCATACATTGATAAGACTTTTGCATAGCTCAAACTTTGAACTAGGCAATGCCTTAGTAAGAAAATCAGCTGGATTCTTGGCTGTTTCAACCTTCTTAACCACAACTTTCCCTTCTTCAACTAAGTCTCTAATAAAATACATCCTTACATCTATGTGCTTTGTCCTTTCATGAAAACCCTGATGTCTTGACAAATGTATAGCACTAGAGTTATCACAATGTATTAATACTGATTCTTGTATCACACCAAACTCAGACAAAATTCCTTGCAACCACAAGCCCTCCTTTACTGCTTCTGTGAGTGAGATAAACTCAGCCTCAGTTGTAGATAATGCAACCACTGATTGATGTGTTGATCTCCAACTGATAGTTGTACCAAATAAGCAGAACACATAGCCTGATAGTGACTTCCTTGTGTCTAAGTTTGCAGCATAATCAGCATCTACATAACCTGCAAGAAAATCAATGTTAGAAGTAAACTTATTGAAATACAAACCTGTTGTTAAACTGCCTCTGATATATCTTTGAATCCACTTAACAGCTTCCCAATGATCTCTTCCTAGATTTCTCATGAATCTGCTCACCAAACTCATTGCATGAGCCAAGTCTGGTCTGCAACACACCATGGCATACATGAGGCTGCCAACTGCATTAGCATAAGGAACCTTCTCCATTTCTGACACTTCCTCACTAGTTCTAGCTGATTGTTGAGCTGACAGAGCTAATCCCTGCTTTACAGGAGTAGATACAATTTTACTTTGATCCATATTATACCTCTTGAGGACTTTCTCTAGATATGAGCTCTGATGCAACACAATAGAACCAACTGATCTATCCCTTTTAATTTCCATCCCCAATATAACAGTAGCTTCACCCAAATCCTTCATATCAAACTCAGATTTTAACATTTCCTTCACAGCTGTAATCCCATCCATAGACTTACAAGCAATTAAGATATCATCAACATACAGCAAAAAGAAAACATACCAGTCACTATCTTGTTTGATGTATACACAACTGTCAAAATTACTTCTTTCAAAACCACATTTGACAATGTATTCATCAAATCTCAGATACCATCTCCTAGGACTTTGTTTCAATCCATATAGTGACTTTAGGAGTAAACAAGCCTTACCAGTTGAGTTTTGAACTGAAACTCCTTCTGGAATAGTCATATAGATCTTCTCCTCCAAATTTCCATGAAGAAAAGCTGTAGTCACATCCATCTGATGCAATTCCAGATTAAACTGAGTAACTAATGCCAACAATATCCTAATGGAACAATGTTTCACAACTGGAGAGAATATCTCTGTGTAATCAATGCCTCCCTTTGAGAAAAACCCCTGGCAACTAGTCTTGCTTTAAATCTAACACCACCAATTCTCTCAGGTGAAACTTTCTTCTTGTAAATCCATTTACAGCTCACCAACTTCTGATCTTTTGGTTTCAGAACAATTTTCCAAGTCTGATTCTTCTCCAATGAAAGCAACTCTTCTTGCATAGCAGCACTCCACTTAGCATTATCCTTACTATTCATTGCTTCCTGATAGTTTCTAGGTTCATATGAATCAATATCCTCTGCAGAATATAGTGCAAAGGACACTATATCAGCATCTGCAAACCTAGCTAGAGTCCTAATAGATCTCCTTTGTCTATCTCTAGCCAACTGATAGCTATTAAGAAGCTCATCAGTATTAGAAGTAATCTGATCATCTGTACTTGGTGAACTTGTTCCTTCTTGTACTGTCTCTTCTTCAATTCTAAACTGATCCACCTGAATCTTGTTCACAGGCTCCACCTCAAGCTCAGCTTCAGATTTACTTTGATCCTGAGGCTTTAGTGGCATAACAGCCTCATTAAAGGTAACATCCCTACTTATTATAATCTTCCTACCTTCAATGTTCCACAGTTTGTAAGCTTTAACACCTTTAGGGTATCCAATCATGACACATTTGATGGCTCTTGGAGCTAACTTATCCTGTTTAACATGTGCATAAGCTAAGCAACCTATAACTTTGAGCCTGGTGTAATTAGCAACCTTTCCAGTCCATACTTCCTGAGGAGTTTTGAATTTAAGAGGTGTTGATGGACATCTATTGATTAGAAAGGCTGTTGTACTAACCAGTTCACCCCAGAAATCTTTAGAAAGACCAGAACTACTTAATATACACCTAACTCTCTCAAGCAAGGTCTGATTTAGCCTCTCTGCAATACCATTCTGTTGTGGTGTACCTGGTACTGTCTTATGTCTCAAGATTCCCCTCTCCTTACAAAACTTGTTGAACTCATCAGAACAATACTCAAGACCATTATCAGTTCTTAATATCTTAACCTTGTTATTACATCTATTCTCTACCTCAATTAACCAATTCTTAAAGGTAATAAAGGCTGTATCCTTAGACTTCAGTATATATATCCATATCTTCCTACTGTAATCATCAATAAATGAAATAAAATACCTACCTCCTCCTTTTGTTTGAGTTCTTGCAGGTCCCCACAGATCTGAATGGATATAATCAAGTTTAGCTTTGCTTGTATGTTCACCAATGCCAAACTTCAGCCTCTTAGCTTTACCAAAAATGCAATCCTCACACTGATCCAGCTTGTCAGTTGATTTGATATTGATTACATTTTTCCTTGACAATTCTTGTAATCCTTTCTCACTTATGTGAGCTAGTCTTCCATGCCATAAGTGAATTTCATCACTTCCAGTTGAGACATGATTCTGTCCAACTACTGTGTGTCCATCAAGAATATACAATCCATTTTTCCTGACTCCTTTCATTACTACATACTCATCTTTCTTAACAATGAGTACACCTCCTCTAGACCTAAAATCATGGCCTGAAGCATCTAAAATTCCCAAAGAAATCAAGTTTCTTTTAAGTTCTGGAATATACCTCACATTTGTCAGTGTCCTAGTAATTCCATCATGCATCCTCAGCATGATGGATCCAATACCTCTTATCTGACATGTGTGATCATCCCCTAGTAAAACTGATCCAGCTTCCTGCAACCTAAGATCAGTAAACCAATGCTTCATAGGAGACATATGGAATGTACATCCTGAATCAAGGATCCAATCCATGGATCCTTTTGATGATCCAACAAGAAGTGCCTCAGGATAATCAGTGGCCTGATTCTGATTATTTATCACCTGATTTGCTTGCACTCTTTGTTGTCCATCTTTACCAGCTTCTGCTTTCCTTTTCTTTTCTGCTTTGTACTTGTAGCAGTTCTTTTTGTAGTGGCCTGGTTCATGACAGTGAAGCACTTTCTTCCATCCTTATCTGAATTTGACTGATCAGTCTTGTTTCCTTGTTTCTTTGAATCAGAATTGCCTTTCCTGTTGTTCCCTTTACCATGATCACTCCTCTTGATCATTAGTCCCTCTCCTGATGTTCCTTGATCTTCTGAAACTTTCTGAAACTCCTTTGTCTTCAGAGCAATTTCAACCTCATCAAGACTTATAGTTTCTCTATTTCCAAACAGAAATGTATCCTTGAAACTTTCAAAGGACTTTGGGAGAGCTGACAACAAAATTGAGGCCTTATCTTCTGTTTCAATTTGCACATTAACATTCTCTAGATCATCTAACACCTTATTAAACTCATCAAGCTGAACTAGGACTGATATGTCTTCAACCATCTTAAAGGAGTATAGTTTCTGCTTTAAGTATAAACGGTTGGCAAGGGATTTTACCATGTACAGATCTTCAAGTTTCTTCCATACAGCTCTTGCAGATGTCTCTCTCTGTACTTCTCTCAAGGCTTTATCACCAAGACACAATACAATGGCACTTAAGGCCCTTTCTTGGATATTAGCTTCTGCAGTGGCTTCAATGGCTATTTGTGCAGCTTCTGCAACTGTTGCTGGTTTGTCCTTGATAGCTTCTGCCAATCCTTGTTGTACCAAGATAGCTCTCATCTTGATCTTCCACAAACCAAAGTCAGATTTCTCTGTAAACCTCTCAATATCAAACTTAGTTGCAACCATGGTGTCAACTTCCTTCAATTTCTTCTTGATTCCTCTCTATGCTGATTGCTGCTATTTTGTGGCCTAGATTCCCACAGACGGCGCCACTTTGTTGTAGATTATGATATAACTGAGTAACAATCAATCTAATCTATGGATACACAATCAAACAATGGATTGAATCAAAGAAAATTGATCACATATGATATCAAACTTGAGTTTGTGTGTGTATGTGTAACTGTATGAAGAAGAATGAGTTTATAGTGGTTCAGCTTGTTTTCACAAGCTTACATCCACTGTGAGAGAGAGATCTTTTATTGATTGAGAGAGCAAAATGTGTTACAATTCGTATATGCATGAATCACAGCAATATATACTCTTCATGCATGCACAGAAAGTTACAGGACCAGTGCGTGTAATCGACTTCCAGCTGGATTCTCAGTTGGTTAAAACGAATCTCGACGGTTATAACCAACTCCATCACACACCCTGCATGGCCAGCTACCCATTCATGTATGGAACCTTCCAGAAACCGTTCGGATGCGAACTGTACAACGGCCACAAGTCACCCTGCTCACAACTGATGCACCCAGTGTAGCCTTGCTGCTTGTTTGTGTGTTTCTTGATTGTTGCTGATGCTGGTGCAACCGTTTCACTCATGCATCACCATCAGCTTCAGTCTTAAACACACACACACTCATCCTAATGTTGATCACTCATTAGTATGTAGTTTTCACCATACCTAGGATAATATAATGTGAGTTGTGATGTAATTAGGATTCTACTTTGTTAACCATTGTTATACGGGTTATTAAACATGTGTGAGGATGATTGCCTTCCTAATCTAAATTGGGTTCTTGATCTTTCAAGAATTGCAGTTCTGCGCCATGGGGTTAATGGACTCGTCATTGATCCATATTATGAACTTGATCATCAACGTCATGCCAGTCGGTGAGTAGTCTTCTTTTCAATCTAAAAAAGTTTGTACTTGCATTATCTTAAAAACACAATGCCATTTCTCATTTATGTTGCATTTTCAAAGCTGGAATGGAAATACCCATTTTTATTAGGTTCAAGATCATGTTCATAAACCCCTGCATTTTTTTTCTTCTCCATTTACTTGTTAATTTCTTAATATCTTCAGCTGACCACGATCCTCAGATAGCCCTGTGCTGTGAAATAAAGTTACTTAATTTCGAAAATAAAAAAAATAATTTCTCAATATCATTCATGTCATGTTTAGTTTATTGCTCATCCGTGACAATTTGACAATCGTAGTCTTTACATTTGATATCCATCTTTCTTATAGCAGCTGCATAACTGTGTCAATGGTCCTCCAAATATGTAAGACAACAATGTCATAAACAAATGCCATAATGGGATTATTGTCCACCGAAACAGGGAAACAGGGGCCTAGAGGCTGTTCATTTAGATTTAGTTCAGTTTGCATTGTGGGCCAGTACAACTATATATCATTACAAGTTAAACACCACTAATCATTATGTAATGTACATGTAAATTACTTTTTGTTCCTATTGATCTCATTTGTACATAAAATTACAATATCATTCCCACATACAAAACTAAATATTAATTCTCCGGGTTAGCACCTCACTTACAAAACTAAACATAAATACTCCGGGCTAGCACCTCAGGTGCACAAATACATAAACTAGTGAGACAAGAATCTCAGTAAGTAGAAATCATGCATGTCTGTGCATGAAAATGCATTTAATTTTCTATCGCTTATTTCCTAGTCTTTCTAGTTGGTCTCTTTTATTTTGAAAATTGTTCACGTTGCGGGATCCCCACGACACACTTATGATATGCACCTAAATGAGCTCAAAAGACACACTTAGTGTCGGATCAATTTCAATCCCTGAATATAATGTCGAGAATGATTTTTCCGAACCCTGGCAGAGTGTTGGGGACGATTTTTCTGAACCCCAAATATAGTACTGAGAACGATTTTTCCGAACTCAGAATAAAGTGTCGGGAACGATTTTTCCGAACCCTGACAGAGATGCATATATAGTGGCCGCACACACCATTAGTATCTTATTAAATTTTGGGGGAATCATTTTCATGATTATGCATGGTATGCAACCAGGGCAATTAAATATGCATCATAAACCATTTACGACATCATAATCAACATTTAATCACAATAAAGTAACAACATAACTTCAATTCACACAGATCCACTTTTGGAATAACAACTTCACCCCAGTCACATAGATCCATTTATAAAATAACAACTTCACCTTGGATCACACGGATCCCTTTTTAGAATAACAACCTCATCTCGAATCACACAGATCTTGTAAACAATATCTTCTCAGATCATACAGATCTATTTTCAACAGTTTCCGATCACACAGATTTATATAGGATAATGATATTATCTCAAATCACATAGATCTACAACTTGTATCACAAATTAATCCCAAATAATTCATAACGTAATTAAACTAATCACAAATAATTCATAACATAATATTATCACAAATTAATCACAAATAATTCACAAACCGCATGTTTATGCATTGTAGTTGGACTTCTACTTACCTGGACACCTAATATTGATAATAGTATAGACCTCGTGAAGAACTGCAACTAATCTCCTATTTCCCGTCCCGGCACGCTCCCTCTTTTCTCTCTCTCTCTCTCTCTTCTCTCTCTTTTTTTTTCCTTTTTTCCTGTTTTGGGAGTGAGGTTATCACCCTACACCCATTTATATATGTGTAAAGAGGTGGGTGAGTCGGTGGAAATCCACCGCTCCCTCATCCAATTTTAATTTTTTTTTATTATTATTATTATTCATTCTTGATTTACGTGCAATACTTAATAGCTAAGATATAATACATTTACAAAGTAATACACATACGTGTACCATTTCTTATCACTATTATTATTACGAGAACACGTGTGATACTTAGTAATTAAGAAATAATATATTTATACACATAAAATAATTTAATTATATACCCAAATAATTGCACGTAATTATTTATGCACACATATATTCACATATTGTCACAATTTTTACCACGGATGTCTCAAATAAAATTTAAAAATAAATAAAATGTAGAAACAATTGTCACATAATTGCCACATTATAATCACATAATTACCACATAATTATCACATAATTATCACATAATTATAAAATGCACATACCACAAATTAAATTATATTGGCACATGAGTAGTGAGAAGTTCGGGTATCACAGAGTAGAAGGCAAATTAGTAATAATCACTAAATTTTAGAAATAAAAATTCACAAATATATTTATTTCTCTCAATTCAAAGTCAGCGAGTTTAGTATCTTTAGGAATTGGGCTAGCTAATTCTTCTTAAAATAAATATTCCCTCCGTCCCAGGTTAAGAGGGTTATTTTACCATTTTGGTCGTCCCATCCAAAGAGTCTCATTTCCTTTTTTGGACACATGGAACCCACCCACACACACTAATACAATTAAAACATGGGCTCCACACCCACTAATACAATTACCCACTACACATTAAATAATAATATTACTTAATTCACGTGCCCAAAAATAAATGTGACGCAAATGAAATTCTTAAGTTAGGACAGAGGGAGTAGTTGCATGGTTTAATGTTATTGGGCTTTCAAGATTTACTATTTTTGTTTATGAGCCTTATTAAGGAGAAAGATATTAATAATATGACATACCCCTACCGACCTTCCGCCTTTCTTCTTCCTTCGCTATCCTTTACTCCTCCTCCTTCACAGCCCCTCTTATTTATTTTTATTTTTTGTTTCTTAGAAAAAAATCACATTTATTTGGATATATCTCTTGTATCTTGATATATATCTGTCATCGTTCCAGATCTGTGAGGAGATACCTGTTCCTTTCCCCACGCGCCGGTGTAACCATGGTGGTGAAGAGAGGCGGCGGTCGGGGGAGGAACACCAGATCTGGAGATGAAATCAATCACAGAAAAACACGAGATCGGTTGGCATTGGAGCTAGATTTGGAGTTCAAATCACACAAAACACCTGATCGGTATGGGAGGTATAGGAAAATTTACTTACCAAAAAGGCATGTGTTTAGGTATGTAGCAGCTTCTTTTAAAATTTACTAACTCACATTTTTTTCTCCTGCCTTAATTTGGATTAGATAGCACTATTGAAAGAAAATCCATAATTATATTACGAATAGTGAAATAGGTTTGTGTGTTTACGAATGATCTGTTTGATTTTTTTTTGTTTTGGAGTTCATGACTTAGATTAATTCAGAATGTTAAGATATATTTGGGATAGATATTTTAGGTTATACACGATTTATGTTTTTAAAAAAATAAAACGTCTTTTTGGGTTTTTTTAATTAATTTATCTAATTAAAAAAATATATAAAATAATACATTAATAATTATGAAAAGATATAGTATGTTATAATTACCGATATTTATAGTCTTTATAAATATCACTAAAGATATCGCAATCACCAATACATCAGTTAGTATTGTAGTAGTGAATGTGTTTCTAGGACTAACTATTTCAAGAACCTTATTCTATTCTTTTATTATTGAAATAGTTTCAAATAAGAATCATAATTAACATTTCAACAATGGAAGGAAAATCCCTGTTGAATTTGAAATTGGAAGCAAGCTCCAGCTTGTCGTACAAGACTTGTGTGGATCGGATGTGATATTAAGGCATCTCTTTCAAAAGCATTTGACCTTATCAGGAGTCCAAAGATTCCTAGTCAAACAAAAGAAGCAACCATTAATATTAATAATAATTAAATACGGTTAAATAAAATAAAAAGACATTAATATTAATAATAATTAAATACGGTTAAATAAAATAAAAAGATAGTAAAGATAACTTACTCGTCAAAACTAATCATTTCGTTGAGTAGACCCTCCATACATGAGGGAAGGGGATTGCACAAAGATGTGGTTTCTTACGACTTAGTTTGGAAAGACACTATGGTTGGATAATATTTTTTCTGAAACATTTTGAAGTGGTTGTATCTTAGACTTAGTTTGGAAAGACACTATGGTTGTATAATACTTTTTTCTGAAACATTTTGAAGTGGTTATATCTTAGAGAGTCTTTGCTTTTTAAATTTCAGGGAGCTCAGGATGAGAGTAAAGAGTTGGATTCAATGAAAGAGGCTTCAGAAGGTGCAAATGCTAAGGTACATTACTCGATTGTTAATAATTTCAACTTCCTCTATCGCAATCCTTATAATTTTTCTTGCTTTTAAAATTATGACGTATCTTCATAAGTAATATACGTAAACATTAACAGGAAATTCAATCAGAAACCCCGGCAGATACTCTGCTCGATTATCTGTCGGGAGTTCCTGCAAATGATACAACTAATGTACAATCTTTTACAATAAATCAGGATCGTATGGTTTACTAACTGTTCCCAATGTACATATCATCACAGGCTTATGAGAAACAAGGTCACCGGGTCACGCTCAACCGACTGAACTCTTATTTTTTAGAATAGGAGTCTTGAATGATGCACCTAGTTCATGAATGTACGATGTGAGCCTGATTATAGCTTTTACAATCTTCCATATGAATGTAACAATCTTCTTGAATGAATCAGAAACGTACGATGTGAGCCTGATTATAGCTTTTACAATCTTCCATATGAATGTAACAATCTTCTTGAATGAATCAGAAATGTACGATGTGAGCCTGATTATAGCTTTTACAATCTTCCATATGAATGTAACAATCTTCTTGAATGAATAAAAAACGTATGATGTGAGCATGATTATAGCTTTTACAATCTTCCATATGAATGTAACAATCTTCCTGAATGAATCAGAAACGTATGATGTGTGTCTGATTATAGTTTTTACAATCTTCCATATGAATGCAACAATCTTCCTGAATGAACTGTTCCCAATGTAAAAACAAGGTCAACCGACAGAACTCTTACTTTGAGACCCACGTTATCGATTTTCCGCTCAAAGATCAAAAGAGTAGTTAACATTGGCAGTTCTTGAAACAAACTTTGAGACCCATGTTTTCAACTCTGCTCACGTAGAATTTTCTATTTTCTGTTGAGTTTTCTGTATGCAATCAAAATAATTAGTAATATGTTTTAATTTGAATTTCAATTATGAAGTTTTTGCGAAGTTGCATGTTCTAGTAATTATTTGAAGCTTTATTATGAGTTGTCCAATACTCCATAATTGTAAAAATTTATTACGAGTTGTTGCCATTGTGCATAACTGTTGTTTTAATTATTATCAGGCAATTTAAGGTGCACCCCAGTCCAGGTTGGCACCTCAGCAATTGAGGTGCACCCCTCCTAGTTTTCATAATTGTGGTCATTGACACGTATCACAAGCTGTCCTATTTACGGAAACACCCCTCCTAGTTTTCATAATTGTGGTCATTGACACGTATCACAAACTGTGTCTTTATGTAAGTAATGTCTCATGAGAGCTTTGTCAAATCAAATAGTTATTTTCTTGTATGTAATTGTTTATACCTATGTTGTGTATTTTGTTATAAAATGTTGAAACTTTTAAATTATTACTGATTGTTCTTAAAAAAAAAAAAAAAGTCCGTCCTATAGAAATTCAGAATTAAACTTTTTTGTGAAATTAACTTTTATAAAATAAACTAACCAAATACTCTTTTTTAGTCAATAATTACTATTGACTTTTCTATCTGACCCTTACACATGTTCAAGTAGGTGGTGGTTGATCATCTCTAATTATTCTTTCTATTTTTTTTTATTTTTTTTATTTTATTTCGGACAATGTTAATTATAGGTAGGGATGGCAATGAGACGGGTATTTCCGGGTACCCGATCTACCCGAACCCTAATGGGTAGGGTATGGGTAGTGATAAACGGGTTTGGGACGGGTACGGGTAATTGTGAAAAATACCATTAGGATTTGGGACGGGTACGGGTAATGCCTCAAATACCCGTGGGTAACCCGATTATATATATATTTTTTATAAAATTTAATATATATTATATAATTTATATATGATAAGATATTTTATATATTTAATTAATAGTTATAAGTTTTATTTAATCATATTTATTAAATATTTATTTAAAATAATACAATTTATATTATATTTATTTTATATTTAATTAATAATAATGTAATTTTTATTATTATATTTATTTAGACAATAAAAAAATATAAATATATATAAAATAAATGTATATTAAATGGGTATGGGTACCCGCGGGTAGTGATAAACGGTAATGGGACGGGTACGGGTACCATAATAAATTTTTTAAACGGGACGGATACGGATAAGGGTAGTTGTTTTTTTAATCGGATACGGATACGGGTACCCCAAAATAAGCGGGTACCCTACCCGTTGTCATCCCTAATTATAGGTAGTCACTTACTTTATTGAGAGCCAGCTTGCCCACCTAGTTAATTATTCTTTCTACTGATACATATATGTATATACAGTATACACATAAAAAGTGGATAGTAGTTCAAGGGCTTTTATGCAATTTAAAACAGTATTAGATTTACATATATGTATATACAGTATACACCTAAAAAGTGGATAGTAGTTCAAGGGCTTTTATGTAATTTGACACAGTATTAGATTTCTATTTTTAGTGAATAATAATAATGATATATACTAATGAGACAACGCTTGTGTAAAAGCCAAAGGGTATGTAATTTAACACAGTATTAGATTTCCATTTCTTAGAGAATAATAATCCATTTCTTAGAGAATAATAATAATGATATATACTACTGAGATGCCGCTTATGTAAAACAGGTCGTGAGACGCATTAAAATATGATTGTTATGTAAGTAAAATATATTCATCAATAATTAAAATATTTTATCTAAAATATTGAATAATGCATTAAGTATGCAACTAGAGTATTATAATATGAGTAACTATTAATATTCGTGAAATATTTTATTTATATAATAAACATATTTTAATAATGAATTTACATATATCATTTTTTTTTAAATGGGAAAAGGGTTAAATGAACATGAAATAAAAATAGTTGTCGACAGCCATGACGCTCTTTCTAATGGGCTAAACATTATTCCTGAATTTGCCTTTGCATGACATGAAGACCCAAATGTTGCAATTTATGTGTGCTAATTTCTTAAATCTCTGCGTAATTTATTTCCTGAATTATTTATACTTCCTTACAATTTTTATTTTTATTTGAATTATTATTAGTATCATAATGTGTCATACCTTGTGTGTATTTAGTTTTTATTAGGATTTTCATGCTCCTTGACCTTATGAACTGCAAAATAGTTCTCTTCAAGAAATGAATAAATAAATAACTATACATATTAAAAACATTTATGTGGATAAATTTATCCAAAATTCTCACATTGTGTAGGTGGAAAGCATAGGGAAAAAAAAAATCAAAAACCAATATTTGGATAATAGAAGAATGCTTTTGGGCCTAAAAGAGTTGTTGTTTCACTTTCCGTCATGAGCCCAATAATATGCTTTTTAGGATCAGCCCAATTCCCAAACACTCCAAGAGCAGCCCACACCCATATTCGGCCAGCTGAGACCCAATAAAATTGTAAAATTGTTGGCAAGCAAAAATAATATAAGTAAGTTATAGGGGCTTGATGTCATTAATGGACCAAGAAAATAAATTATGGATATATAATTATTAAAAGGGTTAATTGCAAATAAAGTTTCAACTTTTACTTTGATTGCAAATAAGTCTAAATCTTTGGAAAATTGCAAATAAATACCTCATTTTAAAGTCATTTTTCATATTTTTTTTTATCAGACAAAGTTAGTTGTTAGTATAGTTAGTTCACCAAATCTCCATACACCCTTATTCTCCAAGCCTCCTTATAACTCCCCTCCTATTCGTTCCCAATGGGAATCGAACCCGGGTCACTCACTTGTGTGAGGAGCTCCGTGGCCAAGTGGGCTAGCCCACTTGGTTAAAGTCATTTTTCATATTAATTAAGGGCGGCACTATTGTCACCCGAAGATATGTCGAAGGCACCCAAAAATTTAAAAAATTAAAAATGCAAAGTCCAATATAACCTCACACTTAAATCTCACTCTGAATCAGTATATTATACATAAAATTACTTTTCCCATCCAAACTTGTAAGTTATACAAAAGAAAACTTTCGACAGTGACACAGAAAGAAAAAAAAATGGAAGGAAGAAGATGAAGGTGGAAGAACAAAACCCATTCAAACAGTACCCAATTATGCAATTTATTCAACTTAGTTTTTGACAACCGTTTAGATCCAAAGTTTTCAGATCTTTTCAACATCGATTCTCAAACTCAAAAAGGAAAAAAATAATGCAGTATTCATAAAACGAGTGCGCATATTCATACTCATCATCGATATATTTAGCAAATGACATCTACAAGTGATCAAGACTAAATGCTTAAGAAAGAAAACAGAAAAAAGCCTATTTCTACTGATACTTCCACTTGGACAAATCATCGAACACCTAGCGCGCAGTCGTTGAGCGAAGCTTCGCTAGTCCCCGGCGAGCTTCTGATTCCAGACGCAGAAACAACCATTGCTCCAATCTTCCTCAATCCTTGAACCAATCTCTTCTTTCCTTGTCTAATTTTACCATCATCCTCACTCCTAGCCTTCACCGCGGCCGCAGCCTCACCATTTTCGCCACCCCTTTTACAGCCATTTCACTTCCCTCGCAACCCTCTTAAAATCATCTCCCAATTTGCTCACACGCCCCTCTTCACCATATCTACGAAGAAAATTGATGATTTTGCCCAGGATCCGGAAACCTTCTTCTTGCCGTGGTTGGATAAGTTGGACAACAGAGGTTTCCAAGGCTGTGTGTTGGGTGATTGGGTGGTTTGGGTGTGCGTGGTAAAAAAAAGACAAAAGCTCCTGTGCGCCCGGGGACACGGAAAGATGCTCCGTGTCCCCATGTGAACACAACCCTCCCCTCCAATCCTATTTAAACCTATGTATTGCTAGGAGTTTAAATTGTAAAGGGGCATGAAAATTGTAAAGGCGCACGGAATGTGCTCCGTGCGCCCGGGTGCACAGGAGCCTCACTCAAAAAAAAATATTTTGAATATATTATTTTTATTCTAACTAAAGGTAGGGCTATTATTGTCTTCACATTATTTATTTTCTAATTATCGAGTGCCTTTAGCAGATTTTCGGGTGGCAATAGTGTCGCCCATTAATTAATTATGATTGACAGATGAGATGTTTCAAGTTTGATTGCTTACTAATTAACGTTTAAACTAATAATATTAAAGATATTAGAAGAAAAAGTTTCTCATGATAGGATAAATTTATGGAAAATTCTCACATTTGGTTAGGTGGAAAAGCATAGAAAAAAAATCGAAAACCAATATTTGGATGATAGATGAATGCTTTTGGGCCCAAAAGAGTTGTTGTTTCACTTTTCATCATGAGCCCAATAGAAGTCAGCTTTTGAGGATCAGTGATACACCCAAGCCCATAAATAAAGTGATGGCACAGGCCCAATTGCTAAATGCTGTCAGAGGCAGTGAGGCAGATTGTGTAATGGGCTTCATAGGGTAGGCCATAATTTTGTGTGTTAGTTCTCTCTCTGGGTTTCTCCCCCTTTCTCTTTCTTCCTCACTGTAATCCTTTAGAGCCAGATCTGGAGTTGAAATCAAGAACACAAATACACCAGATCGCTTGGGAGGTATAGTAAATGTTACGCGTTCAGGTAGCAACTTCTTTTAAAATGTCATTGATAGAGAATCCATAATTATAAATAGGTTTGTGTGTTTATGATGTAGAAGTAGAGGCGGTTAATATCTATATAAACAAAGATTTATGTTTAGAATTTATGGGAACAGTTCACCTAAGTTTTTGCTGATAATTTCCATTTTTAACAAAAATATAGTGAACTGCCAATTTTCTAAATTTGACCCTTTAAAATTATTTAATTGGGTTAAGTGTGCGCGACGGCTAGGGTTTAGGGTTGAACATCAAGCCAAAATGGAAATCTCGTGAATCTTGGTGTTGGAGTTTGTTGAGAATAATGTTAACTTATGCTTTCAAAAAAGTCTCTTTCGAGGCTCCACCTTATTAGGATTCTAGAATATGAATATCTTCTAGACTAGAAGCGTCTGTCGAGATGAAGTACTCCACCGTATATCTTCTAGACTAGACTAAAAGCGTCTTTCGAGATTAAGTAATCCACCGTATTAGGATTAGAATTTTGTTAGGGAAA
Source organism: Pogostemon cablin (assembly GCA_023678885.1). Classification (NCBI taxonomy): domain Eukaryota; kingdom Viridiplantae; phylum Streptophyta; class Magnoliopsida; order Lamiales; family Lamiaceae; genus Pogostemon; species Pogostemon cablin. Next base: position 30,780,678 of record CM042971.1, read on the forward strand.
AGGGTCATTTAGACTATCAAACTTATGTCACAAGATCAAATTAACCCCTGATCTTAATTTTTTCCAGTTAAACCCTTTATATTTCTAATTTGGATCAATGTAACCCTTCATTTTTATAAAATGAAACACGGATACACTCCACGTTAAAATCGATCAACTAGTATTAGGCGGCATACTCTGTTCTATTTCCCTCTTCTTTGCATTTAGCGCGGCAAATTTCCCTCTTCTCTTCCTCACTACATTTAGCTCGGTAAAGTTTATCGTCCTCTTCCTTGTAACTGCATTCATGTCCAAGTAAGCTTAAGTATCTTTTGATTCAATAGGCTCTTTTTGTATTCATGTAATTCCAATTTATGGTAGATTGATATATGTTGATACACCGTAAGGAAAATGGAAGTTGATGTAGTTTTTATTATTTTAATTCCCATGATTAAGATGAAGTTGAAAAAAATGGGAAACCAAGAACAGTAGGATACTACGATAATTCTGCTAATAAAGTTGTGTGCTTAAATATGCTTGTAATGGGTATTCATCTTAATTTGAAATGCAAATAAAATAATTAGCATATTAATGTAATTTTTATTTTTATTTTGCGGCATGGAAATAAGTGTGGACCTAATGTTCCATTATATGGGTATGTGGGGTTTTCACCTAATTTAGCATATGTTGGTGGAGGGACTAATCTTCTAGAGATTTTTGATGGGGTGGAAAAACTAATCTTCCAGAAAATTTGAGAATGCTTGAATTTCATTATTTGGTAGATTTAACATTATATTGCAAAGTGATGTTTTGGAAAACTTAAGCATCTTTTCATTTCTTTTTGATGTAATGAATGATATTTTGCATCTATGTAGTGAAATGGTATGAGGAGAACTGAGAAGATGATTATTTGTAATTTTGTAGTATTAATATATATATATATAGCACAGCTGACAGTACTAATGTCTGTTTCTAACTTATGTTATCTTGTTTTGGTATCACAAATGTGATGAACTTTATTCTAAAAATGATTTCATGTTCCAATAGTTCATGTAATTCAGGATGTTTTGAGGGCATGGTTCTCTTCTTTCTCTTGTTCACTTTCTCTATTTGATTTTACGTTGGTATGCACCAACCCCCTTCTGCAGCATATACTCTCACAGTCTCTCTATTTTTGCATTTTGAAAGAAGATTGAGATTAGGAAGAAATAAAAGTGGCTAATGTATCTGAGTTCGAAAATTATTATCTTCATTTATAATGATCAGTTGGATATGGTGTGAACTCAGTGTTGAACTCTGCGTGAATTAGTGTCGATTAATGGACATGCTCGTGGAGGTAGCTAGAGATGGATTTTAAGAAGATTGTAAAGATAGCACGTGCTCGTGGAGGTGATCTGAGATGTATCTCAGTACACAACCTTTGAATGGTTATATTGGAAGTAATTCAAGATGATATTGCAAAATTGAAAGCTAAGAATTTTTGATTGATTGAACTATCTTCTTGCTTATTGCTTTAAGAAATATTTTATATATCTTAGAATTGCACTCTGTAAACTTTTATATATGCTTTAGAGAGAAAAGAAAATGCAATCCATGGATATCTATATCAAAGTAGTGACATTCATCCTAGGAATTGATACCCATGATCAGGGACGGCGCCACGTTGGGGTTAGGGGGGGCACTGGGCCCCCCTGAAAATTTGAAAATAATTACTATACATGTAATAATAAATTATACTATTTTGATGTAGCCCAACGGTTGTGGCCTTTCATTCACGGCTGAGGGTCGCGGGTTCGAGCACCCAAGGAGTTTAGTAGTTTTTTTATTTTATCTAACACTCCTCCTTTTTTATTATATTATTTTTTAAAATATTTTATCTAATTTTTTTTTCTTTCACCTGTTCTCTTTTATCTAAAAATCACCCCCTCTCCCACCCACCCACCCCACAACCCACCCATTCTATTTTCTTATATTTTATCTATTTTTCATTTTTGATTTTTATTACATAAAATTCTTTTATTTAATTCTTTTTTCTTTTACCTTTTCTTTTTTATCTAAAAATTTTCTCCCCTATTTTCTTATTTTCTTATGTTTGATCTATTTTTCTTTTTTGATTTCTATTACATAGAGTTCTTTTATTCTTCTCATTTTTATATACTTAAATTGTTTTCTTTTAATTCTTTATAAATTTTTTTTTTAATTTTCTAAATAAATGGAGCATTTATTAAAAAATTTCATATTATCATTTGTTTCTTTTAATTGTTTTTATGTGTAAAATAAATTTTATTCTTTGTTTTATTAAAAATACTAAATTATAAAAAAATAACATTTTTCAAAATTTATGTGCAATAAAGGTGAAAAATTTTATAAGATAAGAGAAATTGGGCCCTCCTACCGGACATTCCTGGCACCGTCACTGCCCATGATGCAAATGTGGTAATATATCATTTGATGATCATATTTGCACTGCAATTTAACTTTTTAATCTGTTGTATTTATACCATGTTGTATTGTGACTAATTACTATAATTAGTTTCTCCTCTCAAGGTAGCAAAAAATTATTGTACTCATTCCATCTTGCAACACACGTAATTCATCATCTTGTTTAATAATTCCAATTTATCCACTTCACCCGCTGAAATTAAGCAACTCCTTTTATTCACCACCTTTAACTAAATCGATACACAAAGCAGGGGCTTACAAAAATGAGAACACTAGGGGAAAGACTAGGAGGCATAATCATGTTACAGACTTACAACAGCCATGTGCGCCATTTAGGCTACAAAATACTAATTGAATCACGAAATGCAAATCTCAGGCTTTGATAGGATAAGTCGAAAAACTTGAGCACTTACGCTTTGTAGTAGAAGATTAGCTTTATGATGATGCATCAAGGAATGATGCAAGTCGCAATATGTCACTGTAATCCACCCCAGCACCAGGGCCATGGACAATCAATGGTTGTTTTCATACCTCTCAGTTTGTGAATGTTATTATGTTGTCAGATCCAAAAAGTTGTGCAAATGGATGCTCCTTCTTGTATCTTTGGAGTTCCATTTTGACAACATCCAATCCTCCTATGTAGCTCAAGACCTTCATTAGCTGCTCTCCATCTCTCACAAGAATGGGACGGCAGTGGTTCGCCGGCAAGCTCGTTCTGAACTTGGACGTAGTACATGGAACCCTGAAGCACCACCACAAACGCTCCGCACATCCGCCTACAATGCGGTAAGGCACCACCCTCTATTATTCAAGATAACGAGATGAAAACAATTTACTTTTGTTATTTAATTCTTACGCAAGCATAACTACTTCAATTATTCATACGGAAGGAGTATATATATTCAGATTTTGGTAGATTGTAATCGCTTCTTTAGATTTAAAAGCTTAGCAAAGCTTATTTCACAGCCAGTAGCTTCAGCCTCCTTTCTTTGCATTGCCAAGTCTTGATCATATTGAGAGAGCTGCTGCATAAATTCATCAGAATCAGATGAGAATATATCCGGAATGAAGCATTAGAAAAACAAAACCACATCAGAGACCAACTACTTTTTTCCATCAAGCAGATCAATATTATTTGATGAGGCATTCTATTGTTTGATATGTATAAGCTAATAGAGTAGAAATAAATCAATGATACTTTCCTTACCACATTATTCCCAAATAAATCATCTCTTGGATCAGGTTCAATGTAACCTGCCTCTTTAACCTCTTCACTAAATGTTTGAGCACCCACGAAGTTGTTGAAGAAGTACTCCCTCCGTCCCACGTTAAGGTTTACACTTTTCATTTTGGATTGTCTCAAATTAAGGTTTACATTTTCTTTTTATCAAGTTGAGCCCACACAAAATAATTAATTATTCCATATAGGACCCACACACAACACTAATACAACTACCCACTTTACATTAAATATTATTTCTCTCACCTCACTATACATTAAAATATTATACTCCTTAATCTCCGTGTAAAAAGCAAACGTCAACCTTAACGTGGGACGGAGGGAGTATATAACTTTTGGACCCATAAATAACTTATGCATCAAAACTCAATCAACATTCAAATTTCAACGAAATTCGAACGATACAAGAATTAAATGTATTACCTGAGAAATTTCCACAACATCTGCTTCATTGAAAACTGACATAATCTTTCACTATCCACGTCATAAAGCAAATTACCCACATATCCCCCATAAAACTATCACCATCTTCAGCATCTCCAACAGTCTCGACAGCTCCAGTGCTGTCTGAAGCAGTACAATTCAAAATTTTTGTAATTTCTTATGAAAATCCTCAAAATCGATTCTTTCTTGTTGAGAGAGAAAAATGAAGTAGGAGAAAGGAAAGACAGGTTGAAGATAGAAAGTTGAGATTTAATGTTCTTTAAAGGAACGAGAGACACGGGTGTGATTCGTGTGAATATGAAGCTTTTGAAGGAGTGCTTTAGTGATTTTTTAACACCGTTGATCGATTTTAACGGGAAGTGCATTAATATTCTATTTTAAAAAGAATCAGTGCCAAGTTGATCCAAATAAAAAAGGTAAAGGGTTTGAATGAGCAGAAAAAAAGATTAGGGGCTGATTTGATCCAACGAGATAAAATTAGGGGGCTAACTGAACTTTTGCCCATTTTGTTATGTATCAATTTACCGGATATTCTGAAATACCTTCTTTGCTATCATTATTTTTCTTTTTCTAGTTTTAATTAAGTTTAGATATTAAATTATTAATATTAATTTTTGCTTAACAATGTTTTTTTTATTTGATTAGATATCATCCTGTCGCACTTTGAAAGCTCACAACAAGAAAGATGCAACTTGGACTGAGGAATGCGCATATTTGAAAGAAAGTTACATCTCATCGTTACTCTTCGCTTCAGTATTGTTTTTACGAGTATATTGTGATTTGGATGGATTATAAGTATTGTTTTTCACACTTCAATGTTTTTTTATATAGTATGAATTTCACGCCAATGTCACCCATGCATTCTTTGGTGAAAGTAACATTTTTATAGCAAGTCTTATTTTTTACCTTCTCTGTAATCATTGTATTTAAAATAATTTTGTATCTCTGTTGCTGGATTCTTACAGGGGCCTAGGCGATTGTCAGAAGTTTCATCAATTGCCTGCTTTGTCTAAAAGGCCAAGAAAATATAAAGCTTCAGATTAATTATAATAGATTTACAAGCTTCTTGTTGGAAAGAATGTTCAAGATTCTGTAATGCTCCCTTAGATCCTCAATCTTCGATATTTGAAAACGTTGTTTGTTTGATTGCCAGAGCAGGATACAACATTGATCTTGGATGCCAAGAAGCAGCTGATGTGATCATTTTAGTTTTTTTTTTTTTTTTTCTTATTACAAAGTATCATTTTAATATCTTCGGAAAGAGAGAGAGCCAGGTGCTGTAATATCTTTGTGGCCATAACCATTCTATTCAAAATCATAATGTTTTGCATGTTAGATGAACGTTTTATAAAAAGAACATAGAAATGTTTCAGTTACAAACCAATTTCACTTGCTCATTATTTATAAACATAACAATTAAAACCCAAACTTCAGTTATATAATTTGTTCAAGACTAAACAAAATTTAACACCAGCTATCCATTAAGGGAAAGCTTGATGAATGATAATACAAAATATCCATTTCTCTTTATGGGTTAGTGTGACACACAAGTTGCCTGCACTCAACACTAATACAACTATCCACTACACATTAAAATATTATTTATCTCATCTCATTACACATTAAAATATTATACTCCTCACTAATACAACTATCCACTACACATTAAAATATTATTTATCTCATCTCATTACACATTAAAATATTATACTCCTTAATCCACATAAATAAAGTAAACAGATACATATTAGAGGGACGGTGGGAGTATATGTTATATATGGAAATATGGATGATATTTTTTAAATTAATATATGTCTTTGAAATGTTATATTAGAATGATTTTTTTTTAAAGATGAACAATTATGAAGGACGAATTAATGAAGAAAGTGACAAGTTGTGTGAGACCGTCGCACGGTGAGACAATTTTACGATTTTGTAATTAATTATCACTTTCATTATAAAATGTTATTACTTTACTTTATACTATAAATTATTCATAAATAGAATTATCACTTTTTATTAATTGAGTACCATTTTTTATTATAAAACTTATTATTTTTAATCAATTTCGTGTAAATCATTATGTGAGATGGTTAGCGAAAAAAGTGAACATTCTTTAAAGTTTCCTTTTTCTTCCTATTGATCGGTGGGCCGAGCCCGCTAGTAATTTCTCGACGTGGACCAAGTCCCAGTGCTTTTAGACATTAATAGCCCAAATAGAAAAAATGGGCTTCTTAGGTGGCGTCGTAATTTGCTGGGCTCATCGAGAAATGCTTATAGTCCGTCCATGATAAGGAGCTGCCAGTAGGCCCGAATAATTGGGCTATAAATTTTTATTTTTATTTTATTAGTCATGGATGACATCGTTGAGATTATTTTTTTACACTTTCCTAATTAATTATCACTTTTATTTATTAGGAACATTATCACTTTTATTTTAGATGTTTTTAATTTTTATTTATACTATGGGTAAACTATCAATTCGGGGCTTGAATTATGTTTTCTATCGATTAGGGACCTGAATTATGTAAAACTATCAATTCGGGTCAGAACTTAGGCCCTAAATAGATAAAATAGGAGATAATATTTAACAAATTCAGACCTTGGATTAATAGTTTTACATATTTCAGGTCTTGGATTGAAAGAAAAAATAATTAAGGCTCGAATTGATAGTTTACCCATAATTCAGGCCTTAAATTGATAAAACTTCCTATTAAAATTGTTCATAAAAGTCCACGTGCCGATGATATGAGCCCTAATATATACTCTTTTCCTATCGGAAGGTTCCATTTTAGTAAAAGGGTTCATATATGACACACCACCTCATTACTAATACAATTATCAACCAATTCACGGAAACCTATGATTAGGATAGACATGAAATAATAATATTTCTTAATTCATGAAACCTATGACCGGGATAGAGGGAGTATTATTCATGGGCAAGAATATAATGATTTTAAGAAAAAATAGTTAGGATAAAGATCATAGAAAGATATTTCATACCACTTTATTCATGAGCAAGGATATAAGGATTTTAGAAAGATATTTTGTTTTTATTTTTTTCGGATGTATAACAATATTAATTTTGTTTTTATTTTTTCGGATGTATAACAATATTAATAAGATATTTTTCCGTTGATATTTATTACACACTATATCCTTTTCAAGAATGGCACTGCTACTCCGGGAGAAAGATACCAATTAATAAAAAACTGATGAGGACTAATCCGGAGCTCCTCCGCCTCTCCGGCGCCAATTTCCTCTTCTCCACCGTCTCTCCGCCGTCGTCTCTCAATTTTGCTTACAGGCCCACTTATCCTTGTTTCGCACACAGAGCATGGATCATAGCTCAACTATCCGAAGAACTCGCCGTCACAGCCGCCGCGGCGCTGCCGGAGGTGGGCCCCATTGAACTCCCGTCATCAATTTCTTCACTTCTCACGGTGTCTGATGAGCCGACAACCCTCCAGACCACCACCAGCATCCTCCTCACCGCCGCCTTCACTGTCTTCCTTTTCCGGTCTCTCCGCCGTCGAGCTAAGATTGCCAAACAAACGGTATATATTTCTTACTCCAATTAATTCTCTTTTATCAAGTATTGTTTTATTTTTGTTCATATTCATGATATTGCATGTAATGATGAAAATCCACCAATTAGATACACCTTTTATTTTACTCTGTACTTTGTAAAAGTACAACTCTCTTGGATCTTCACAAGAACTAAGATAAAATAATATACATGAATTATAAATATAAGTATGCCTAATTATAAGATTAAAAATTAAATCATAAAAGTAAAATTCAAGACTCTATAATAAGTTATGATACACCATTTCCATAATAAAAGTATTTAACCTTCTTTATATGTACCCTTCAATTAACATTCGTTTCTCCATAATTACAAATTTGAACCAAACTACTGCTGAGTGCAAAGTTTAATGGTAGAGTAGAAAAAGTATAAGTTGTCGTTTGAGCCGAACGAGTCCAAGTAGTGTATATTCAAACTCTACTCAATAAGTTATCGAGCCGAACTCAAGCCAATTACTCGAGTCAAGATCCAGCTAGACTCATTAACAAAACGAGCATAAGACGAGTTCAAGTATTCATGAACCGAGCTGGACTCTCAAGTAGCTTGTTAAACTTAACGGCTCTAGTACATAGTTTGCTTCATATTGAGTTTCTGTAACATATATGGATTAAAAATATACACTTGATGAAACATATTTTATGAGATGAATGAGTAACAATACATATCATTCTAATATATACGAAATTGATACATACTCCGTATTCTATTCTACTGTGAATTTTCACAATTCATTTTTATTGAAAAATTATCACTTTCTCGTCTATCTCATGAAATCAAAATTACATAGAAATAATTTCACCCAAGCTTTTATTTCAGAATAACTGGATTAATTATATGAATGTGAATGGAGCAGAGAATGAGATCATCAGGGGTAAAAAATTCAGTGAAAGAGGAAGCATTGAAGAGGTTGAAGATGGCGTCGAACGCGCCAATCAGACGCAAATCCCCACCATCACCAGATCAGGCCTTACTTGGAGCCTTCATAGCAGCTGCATTTGGAGTGCTTCTTTACAAACTCACTACCACCATTGAGTACAATCTCAACCACCAAGTCCTCTCCAATAACTACTCGGTTAGTTGCTCGACTATAAACTTTTATACGAAGTGGTCATAAATATTGCGCATCTCTAACAATTTACAAACTTTTAGATGAAATGATCGTTCAACAATATTACAAATGACTAACATTATGGTCACAAATGTTTTCCAGGTACGCCAGATAACCATGACCATAAGGTAATTCAAACCCACAATATTTACTTAATTTATAGAAATGGTCCCAATCAATTTTTCACTCCTTTCATCCCACCGAAATGTCTCCATTTTACTATATTAAACGTCTCATTCAAAGGTACTCAATTTTCCCTTCTAGTAAAAAAGCCCCACATAGGGCCCACCACTCACTACTAATACTACTACCCACTACACATAAAATAATAATACTCCTTAATTCACGTGCAAAAAGTAAATGAGTACCTTTGACTGGGACGGAGGGAGTGCCACTTTTTAACCCCGGTTTTCATCCTAATGCGCATGCACAAGATGTTTTAATTTGGGGCTTTCCGACGAAGCAGGAGTATGATAAACGGAATGTGTTACCTTGCTACGTTTGTTTTTGGGTTCAACTCTCTGGGACTATTCCTTTATTCAGGGCAGCTTGCCCTGAACTCCCTCGTCGACTTTACTGAAACGCCGTTCAACGTGAATACTCCGACTGTTACGTGCTCCACCGACGATCAAACTTCCGATGAAACACAAAAGTGATTTGATATCCCCTGGTGTTAGAGTTTTTACTATACTATAGTGTATGAGTGACACAAATAGGTTTAATATTAAAATGTTCTTGAAATATTAAACTTATGTGTCATTTATTCACAATGACAGAATAGAAGACCATACATCATTGTGTAATACTCCCTCTGTCTCAGGCTAAGAGGGTCATTTTACCATTTTGGTCGTCTCAGCTAAGGAGTCTCATTTCTTTTTTGGACATATGGGACCCACCCACACCCATTAATACAATTAATACATGGGCCCCTACACCCACTAATACAACTACTCACTACACATTAAATAATAATACTCCTTAATCCACGTGCCCAAAAGCAAATGGGACTCTTAGCCCGGGACGGAGGGAGTATATGAAAAAAAGCACACCTCTCAGACTCTGCTTTATTATAAATTGTATACTAAATTAGGGAATATACTCTCTCCGGAAAACACTCTCGTTTAATGTACGACATTGTTTAAGAAAAATTACTATTTTTGGTCGACTTAACTTTATTGATTTTAAATGGTATTGTATTATTTTTAGATAATAAAAAAAAGTATAAAATTTTGGTATGTGTGAAAAATTTTTGACAAATTGAAATTGGGGTTTTGTTGCACAAAACAAATAAGGAAATTACAAAATGTCAAAAAGTTATGTGATATGTAGGGAATATTCATTTGGACCTGTACTCAATGGCATGCTTAATTCGTTTATGATTTTTTTTCTTTTTTGGGAATTTTTATTTTTTATTTATTTGGGCATGAGATTTACCCAAAATTTACCAAACAAATCCAATAAATAGAGTGACCCAACACTAACGAAAGATACTATATTAGTACTTATACTAAACAATCTATAGAATTTTCACCTTATTATAAGAAAAAACTAACATTATTTTTTAACCTTCTATTTTTCAACTTCCAATATCATGTATGTGCTTTGATTTTCTCTAAATCTTTATGTTGGTTTCAACTACACAATATGATTTTTATACTATTCAAATAGAACATAGAAATAAATCCAAAACAAGCTAATTCTTGTTTTATGACCAAGTGAATTTTTAAATTGAGTAAGACTTACTCTTACTTTTATGAATTACATGAAATCCATTTTTTTTCCAATAGAAACTCTAATTTTCAAGAATTATTATTTGAATTGATAGGAAGCATTCAATTTTTTTTAATGAAAATGAACAATTTGATGGGTGAAAGAAAAGTATTTTATTTAATAAAAATTGATTAAGTAAAATGAAACGATTCATACAAGACTTATTGAAACTTAAATGGGTGCTCTGAAGAAACATCCAAAAATTGATTAGACGATATATATGATGATGATAAGACTGTTTAGGTTATCATAATTTAAATAATGAATTTAAGAGGATTGACATGAAATTGAAAGCACGTGAAATGTTTGGTTTTGCATAATTGGATAGACAAGAAGATTATGTTGAACATATTTCATTTGTTTTATTGTAGAATTTCTTGTTAGATCACCAAATATCACTAACGTTTGTAGTTCACTAGCATACTGCCAACGATTTGCCTCCGATTAAGGATCACACTATTTCTTGTCTTTTTTTCGTTCCCTTTTTTTTTTTTTTAATTATATGTTGTGCTAATTTCCGTTTCAAACTAAAAAAATAAAATAAAGTGTAACAATATAGTATAGTTATATTTTTGGATTAGGTAATCAATCTTCTTTCGAGTAGAGCTTTAATTTAAATTCAAGTAAATAAAAAAGCAACCAGCATTGTGTAAGACTGCAATTAATCGATGAGACCGTTCACTAGCTTTATTCATTTATCTTTTTATTATATATTCTCCTTGTTAGATATAGGGTTTAAGAAAAATTATTTTTTAATTAATTTTATTGACTTTTGAAGTGTATTATAGTATTTTTAAATTATAAATAAATTATAAAGTATGTTATGTGTATTAGGTATGAATGATAAATTTCATAATTAAAATGTATTTTTAAGGTTGGATTGATATGATGTTTCATTTTTTTGATGTTAAGTTTAACATCAATAGACGAAAATAAAAGTGTACTCCCTCCGTCTCCTTTCAGATGACACACTTTCCATTTTCGGTTGTCCCGCAAAAGTTTGCACATCCCAAAAAAAGCAAAAAGTAAAAAACAATCACCCTTTCCCATATACTTTATTTACAAAAAAACTATCTCTACCTAACATACTTTATCATTTATTTATTACAAAAAAAATATCATTATACCCCTAAAAGTCATCACTTTCTTAATCTCCGTGCCGAAAAGAGGGGCGCAAACTTTTCTGAGACGGAGGGAGTAAAATTTAGTATAAAATGGAGGAGTACTACTTTATAAGATGTTATTACTCTTCATATATTCTCTTTCATATAGTATCTTACAAATTGCTTAATAATTGAACGGTTGTAATTTTTATCGATAAAATATCAACTTTATAAATTAAAATGTTACAACTTCTTTATGCATGTCATATTGTCCCCTAATAAAATATAAGGGCTGTGATCTTATAAATATTACTGAACAATATAATATCTACTTTAAAAATAAGACCTCATTGTAAAAAGAAGAAATTTGCACATCAAGATCATGATGTATAAAATGGAGTAATTAATTATAATACTAATGCACGACTTATAATTAATTCAATGTCAATTTAAACATGCGATATTGCATGATCGTATATATGATTCATGATTTTTATTTTTATTTTTTCTTCTAGGAAATAATTTGATTAAAGAATACTGCATTTCGTCGTGTAGTTGTTTTCAAACCCCATACTATGGTTTTATAGTTTTAATAATATTCCTAATTGAAAAATGATAAGTACTTTATTATATTATTAAAAGTTATTTAATTGACATAGCCTTCTCTATAAGTACTGTCCTATAATTTAAATCCTATATATACAACTCCAAAATATATACAACATGGTTGGAATATGAATATCAATCTTTTGATGATCGATCATTATCTGGCTTCATTAATTACTACGTCGTTTTCTTATTAATTGATAACGACGTATCATTGGAATTTTGCTACTATTCACACTAATTCATATCCTTCATGAATAAATGACATAATTAATCTATGCTATATTACTATGTGTAGTAATTAAAAAATATAATATTTTATTATATAGTGTGTTATTGTATTAATATTGGGTGTAGACTTATAGTGATATACTAATTGTTTTATGTGGGTCTTAAGGAAATGCAAAAATTAAAAGATAAATTCTCTTTGTGAGACATTACTTTTGTGAGACAGTTTGTGAAACGAGTTAAAGTATGTCTATTATTAAGATAAAATATGTTTAATGGTTGTTAAAGTATGTTTTTAAAGTATGCTTGATTATGCATTAAAAGTATGATTTTAGGGTGTTATAATATAATTTATTATTGACATACTTTAACTACAAATAAATATATTTTATCTATAAAATAAGCATACTTTAATGATCGATGGACCCATCTCACACTCGTCTTACAAATAACCCGTCTCACTAAAATGAACACTCAAATTAAAAATTGAAATGGAATAGATAGAAATACTATATACTAATATACAAATGAGATCAATAGCATACAAATTACAATTATGTGAAATGTAGTATAATTTTTTCATTTTATTTATTCTTGAAACCAGGTGGGTCACTGGGCTCATTAAAGTGGGAGACCCAGGCGTTGTGTATGGAAATTTGGTGTACTAACGGCTAATTGTACTAACAACTAACTTTAAAAAAAATTATTTATTCTTGAAGCGTAATAGTTTTCTAATCAAATAAAAATAAAAGCATAATAGTTTTCTAATCAAATAAAAATAATACTCCCTCCGCCCCACATTAACGATTATTTCAAGTTTGACCCACACAAAACAATTAATTATTCCATGTAGAGCCCACATACAATACTAATACAACTACTCACTCCACATTAAATATTATTATTCATCTCACCTCACTACACATTAAAATATTATATCTCTTAATCTACGTGCAAAAAATAAATATAAACATTAACGCAGGACGGAGGGAGTATATCTCTTTAAAGAGTAATTTTTTATTTTTTTTATGTATTTAAGAATATGTTAAAGTGAACAGATTAAGTATTAATATATAATTGATACTCCATACTATCAACTTAAATTTTTAAATGAGGACACAAGACCTAGTAAAAATTCAGAATTCGAATCTTACCCCCGCATTCTAATTATAAGTTTAAATGAATTAGTCACTTAACAGAGTAATTTTGTAAAAATAAGGTGCACAATTAATCGATTTCATAGAGACACAACCAACAAATAATAGTATCTCAATCTAAAACCATACCATTACACTTTTGAAGTCAAATTTATCATCTCTTTTCAATTATGTAACGCATGATCTTATTTATGTGTTACTTAAAAATATCAAAACTATCAAATTAAGTAAAACAAAAAACAAAAAAAATTATATTTAAAAGATAATTAAAATTTTATTAATTTTACATGTCTTTTATTATTAGCTACTACTTCATACTATATGAGTACATCTTTCTAATTTGGAGTGATAAAAGTTACTAAATAATAAGGTAAATCAATAATTAATCAGCTAACTCAATAATTAAGTACAATGGGTGATCTGTTTTAGGGTTAACGTTCACAGGTTGTGAAAATATTATTAGTGAAATCTCCTTAAATGACAAAACATGGTACACATGAACATATTACCCACCAGCCTGTAGATTGACTTATACTTTATTTTAATTAATTTGCAACTACCCCCTTCAATTTACATGTTTTTACTTCCATGTGCTTACAATTTATGCACCGTTGGATACCCATAGACCCTAGCAAACCTAATTAGGAGTATTTATTACTCCCTAAAGAAGTATATTTACATATTTGAATCAATGAAAACTGCTTCTTAGATATACACCATTAGTCAAAAATTTCACATTCTTTTTTTTTTTTTTTTTTTTTTTTGATACCGAGGTTCCGGGCTTACGCCCGACTAGTCCTCGAGGAAACAGTCCCGGCCCCTCAGAACTGCCTCCAAGTAAATCGCGGTAACCACACAATGGATCACAGGTTCCTAATATCTTTAACTACTGCGCACAAGGAGTCGATCCCCAAGTGATTGCTCCATGCTGACCCTCCCCCTAGCTCAGCCGCAGGTTCCCACCGAGCCGCAGGTTCCCACTGAGTTTCAGCCTCCCACACTGCCGCTTGTAGCCCTCAATATTAATTGTTCCACCATTGCGCTCCGGGGGGCTTGAACCCCTGACCTTTCAATCAGGGGCACCTCAATTTCTATAGAACTATGAAGTATATGGGACGGATATATTACATTAAAGTAAGATAGATGTTAGGCTATATTGCGCACCTCAATTAAAATCCTCAAGTGTAGGGATGTCAATTGCAATGGCAAGTACCCCAGTTAAAATTAATATCGTTCCCACTGAGACAGTTGATTATTTATTTATTTTCTATTACTCTTTAATTAGAATTATTATGTAACCAATTTCCAAGTGTTCGAATGAATTAATAACTAAAGAATTTAAATAACAATTAACAAAATAAATAAAAGCAAGGAATATTCGAGATTGACTCAAGAGAGAAGTAACAGCTCTAAGGTTTCAGGTGTAGTGCAATGGATTTGGTTTTCTAGACGTCCTATTGTTCATTCATTCTATTTCAATGAAAATACATCATAAGATGATTCGAGAACAGTTTTGAACCTCCTTCCTAGATACTAATAAGGCGAATTTCATAAACCTCCGGATGGCCAATTCGACTAACATATATTTTCTGAAAGTAATACTCAAACTTATTCACTTCCTACTTGATTTCCTAATTGTATTGTTCTACTAAGATAATCAAGCATCTTATATACCAGCCCTTAGGATTATCGTGTTCATAGGCAAACTACTATAATCCCTAGCAAACAGAGAATATTAAGTATGAATGCACACAAGCTAACACAGCATACCAAGCATCACGGGCAATATCAATAGCATGCTATGAAGACGTTACAAACATATAATATAATCTGAAATAAATCAAATAAATAAGAATCTTAATAGCATGAAATCACAATACTTTGTCTAGGGTTCCAAATCAACTACCCTAACCCTCAATCCTTAGAACTGTAAAGAGTTTTTAGCCCATGAGGTCACAAACAACCCTCATAGCTTTCAAATACATAACAAAATCACAAAAGAAGAAATTAAGAAAAGAAAACGAAACCCTAGTATCACGTGGCTTGCGTCTTTCCTCCGTCTCTCCAATTGGATTGCTCTCTCAACCGCACTTGATTCTTCCTCCGGACCGATGGGATGAATGGATGGATGAATTATGATGTGAGTGGATATGGATGGATGGAGCGTGAATTGAATTCACGGTGTGTTTCTGTTGTGAATGATCGGTCTCCCTTCTTCAAGTGATATGGTCCTTTTTATACCTACTTTCCCAAAAACTGACTTGAATGGGTTATTTTTACACGTTGTCACGCATAGGGGATCAAAAATCCCAATTTTTGGCCCAAAATAACCCAACACGAGTTGGCCTTACGTAACTCGAGTTACCTAACTCGACCAGTGTTGCACCAATACGACTCGAGTTAGCAACTCGAGTTACTGCCTGTCAACTCGAGTTGCGATGCTCTGCATCCTGGATCGCTTTCGGACCTCAACATGACTCGTGTTGCAAGTCGTGTTGGCTCATACAACTCGTGTTGGCTCTCTGGACGATTTTCGAACGCTTTTCTGCCCCCTACTCGACTCGAGTTGCAAGTCGAGTTGGACCTTGCAACTCGAGTTGGATCTCTGGACGATTCTGGACACTTTTCGGGGCCTAACTCGACTTGTGTTGCAAGTCGTGTTGCAACTCGAGTTGCATGTTACAACTCGAGTTGGGTCTTTTCAGCCCCGTTTATTACTCGTTTTCGTTCCTGCTTTATTTCTACCCTATTTTAACCTTCAAAACTCAATAAAACCCATTAGTAGCACCATAATCATGTAAAATACATAAGCTACGCAATCCGACACGAATGTATGGCCTTATTCTAATAAAAACAAGGTATTATGAGATCAAAAAGACGTAAATTTCCACTCTCATCAATAGAACACTCTTGATAATTTAATTAAAAAAAAATTGTTAATTTTTAATAATAAAGTGTAAAAACAAATATGAAATATTATGAGTTATGAGGATAGTAATACTCTCACTGTCAATAAAAAGAAAAAAATAAAAAATAAGAAATAGAGGATAGTTAGTACTAGTACTCCATCTATCCTAATACTCCCTCCGTCTCATCCAAAGAATCTCTTTTTGTCATTTTGGGTGTTCCACCCAAAGAGTCATCTTCCTTTTTAATACACATGGAACCCACACACACCCACTAATACAATTAAAATATGGGACATACACTCTCACTAATATAACTACCCACTACACATTAAATAATAATACTCATTAATCCACGTGTAAAAAGCAAAAACAATCTTTTGCCCCGGGACGGAGGGAGTAAGCTTTTTATTTTTTCTACATCAATCCGTTCTATTATACTCTTCACCATCTAAAAATGGTACAAGTTTAAAAATAAATAACCTTTAAATACATCATATTTGCAAAAATGTCACTTTTATCTAACTCTATTACATGGATAAACAAAAGAGTGCACATATTGCTCTCACTTAACATTAGTAAAGAAGATAAATATTACCAATAATTATTGAAAGGAAAAGATGAGTTTATTCAAATATTAAAACTTTGTCCTGATATTTTACATGATATTCCTTCCGTCTCAGCGTAAGAGGGTCATTTGCTTTTTTGCACGTAGATTAAAGAGTATTATTACTTAATGTGTAGTGAGTATTATTACTATTCAAGTACACACTTGTAAAACGGATACTAGTAAAAAAGGAAGTAAACGAGGTAAATTATTTATGGTAAAATAGTATATTTGATAAAACATCGAGTAAAAAAGAAAACAGAAGAAAATGATTTACAGGTACGGAATACGGCTTCCCAACAAAACAATATTACTGTACATTAAACATCATTACTCGCGCTCTTAATTATATAATTATTCCCTTAAGTATTATTTTAACACCTCGCCTCAAAACCCGACCCCAGCCGCGCCGATTCCGAGTGCGGCTTGCCTGTGCGGCTCCAGCTGCATACCAGCATTATTGTTCCACGAACACGACTCCGGCATGAGCTTAGCCGCCGCCGTACTCATCGGCTCCGACTTGCATCTCGTCAGCGAAAACGGCTCGCACTTCCGCACACTCACCTGATTCCGCTCGATCGCCGCCGCCATCGACGCCGCCGGAAGAGAGCAAGACGACCGCGCCGGCTGAAGAGCATTTTTCTTTGTCGGCGGCGCCGGAACCCTCGGCCTGGACTTGGAGTCTATGCTGGGCCTCCGCTTGACGGGCTCGTGATCGCCGACGCCCGCGGCGGCGGTTGCGGCGGTTTTAGCTGGCTTCCGGGGACGCTCCGGCAGTAGCCTGATGAAGTCGGTGCCTCGAACCCATGTCTCTTTGGAAACCTCCATTGAAAGCTTGGGTTCACACATCATTAACAGTAAACATTCTGGTAATCCAGAGGGTTTATTGATGATCGCCATTTCTTGATTTTTAGGGTTTTCTTCAATTTGGGATTCTGTGGGCTGTGGTGGGTTTGGATCTTCTTCGTCTTCTTGTTCAATGGCGCTTTCTCTCTCCTCTGTTTCATCAACTTCTGATACTTCCTCTGTTTCTTCTTCTTTCTCTTTCCTGATTTCCTCACTAGATTCTGCAGATTCAGAAACGTTCAGTGTGTGTAAAACATCTTCAAATGAGGAAACATTGGATTCATCAATTGTTTCAACCAATTCTTGATCTGATTCTTCTCTCTCCTCACATGCCTGTTCTTCACACTCATTCTCTCCCACTTCCTCCATTTCCAAATTGGGTTCATCTTCTTGCTCAACAACTTGATCCATTTCACCTACTAAAATCTCATCTAATTTCCCATCGATTGATCCTCGTACTTGTTCGAAATCAACACCAGCATTGTCATTATCGGCCTCTTCAACATCATTAACTTCATGCTTGGGTGCTTCAAAACTGAAGCGATGAGTGAGAGAAGCCATTTTCATTGGATCAGATCTGCACCTCATTAGCAGAAGGGCATTCTTGGGAGGAATACAAATGCTCAATCTAGCTTCTTCTTCATCATTATCATCGTCTTCTCCGACGAAACTCCGACCCTTCACTTCAATCCTGTCGTCAATAACTTCAATATCGTCGAAGTGTCTCCTCGAACTCTTAAACGACATCATCGGATTCATCTCCGCCCTCTCCTCGCCGCCAACCACCACCTCGATCTCCCTCCTCTTCCCCCCTTCTTCGCCGCCGTTAACCGCCACCAGCCACCGCGACAGCGCCGCCCCACACCCATGTTCATTCGAATAGTACCCACTCTCACTGCTCTTCTCCCTCTCTCTCCTCGAAAAACAAGAACACCCACACGGAAAAAAGCAACAAATCTCATCCCTAAATGCTCGCAGAGCTTCACAAACAGAGACCGGTAAATGAACCCACCTCTGTTCCCGGTGAGAATGCGCACTGGAATTGGAAAGCCTCTGCGACCGGAGCCAAACTTTATCCTTATCCTCAGCCGGCTGAACGCCGCCGCCGTGAGACTGCTCCGCCGTCCTGAAACTCGCTTCTCCAATCCTCCTCCGGCACTGCTTCACCCGTTTCTTCGACTTCACCCTGACTTGGCCAATGCAGGTGACCTTGGGCGACGACGGCTCCCGGCTCTCGAATCCGCCGCCTCTTTTCTTGCCGGAGATGCTGAAAAAGGTGGAGGAGCCCTTGCCACCTTTTACGCTGCCGCTTGTGCGGAGACGGCGGCTGATGAAGGAGAAAGGGGCGGCGGCGCCTCTCCTGGTGGCGCGTGTGGATTTGGTGAATCTCATGGAGGAAAGTTAGAGGAAGAGGTGGGTGGGTTGCAGTGGCAGCGGAGTTGGTGCTGCAAGCAGAGTGTGTAGAATGCAAATGGGGGTGTTTGTGTGCATTTTTTCTTTATTTTGGGGAATGTAGATTTTTACTGCTCTAGGTTGATTGCCATGGATGATTGATTGATAATGCAGTAAAAGTAAAACAGAGGAATGGGGGGTGGGTAGGGGTAGGGTGGGGTTAGGGCTCGTATCGTATATAAAAATGATGGGTTGTACGTGGGAGATTTGCAGAACTGTGATGGACTCATCAGGAAATGGTGCTCTGAATTTTGCAGTCTTTTTTTAATATTTATTTCTTTTTAAATGAAACACTGGTATTGGTTTAAAAAAAATAAAAAAAATGATGAAAATTGCTGGAGGAGATAAATAGCATGAAGTGTCTCTAAGATAAAGTTTAGAGGGTTTAAAAAAAAAAATATATATATATATATATATATATATTGAATAGAGTATATGACATACATTAATTTTGAGAGAAACTCTCTTGTGAGAAGGGTTTTTTGTGAGACGGTTGTGAGATGAGTCAACTCATTATTAAAGTATGCTTATTATATAAATAAAGTATGTTTATTTGTAGTTAAAGTATGTCAATAATAAATCACATTATAACACTCTAAAATCATATTTTAATTCATCATTTATCATACTTTAAAAAACATACTTTAACAATTATTAAGCACACTTTATATAGGCATACTTTAACACGTCTCACAAACCGTCTCACATGTATAATGTCTTACAAAAGAATTTGTCTAATTTTGACTAAGGAGAGTGTATAAAGAGGTGGCGTTTTTTTATTATTATAAAATTATAAGATTATTAGTATTGTGAGTTGTTGTTTTTTTAAAGTATACAAGTTTTCTTGGAACGGAAGAAGTAATATTTAATGTGGAGTACTCCCTTCATCTCACATTCAGAATGCATACTCCCTTCGTCCTGCCCAAATAGCATCATTTTACTATATTGGGCGTCCCGTCTAAATTGCATCATTTTCCTCTTTTTGTAAAAATTATTCACTAATGGCCCACCACTACCCATCACATCTTTCTAATACAGCTACTCACTTTACATAAAATAATAATAATTTTTAATTTACGTGCAAAAAGCAAATGATGGAGTATAAATTAAAAGACGAAATACACTTTTGGTTATTGCAGGTAAATTAAAGACATAATATTTCAATGGAACTAGATTGAAATAGTACGTTTGAAAGATACACTCCCTTCCTAAGGAGTAATATTTAATGTGTTATACTAATATAAAAAGAGTTGGAGATATTTTTTAATGAGTTATATTTGTATACTCCACTAAAAATTATTCGCACTTTTAAAGATAATATCACTTTTCAATTATTTAACACAAACTGTTTATCAAATTATTTATTTGAATGATTATTATTTTTTATCACTAACATAAATTTTTTATTAAAATATTATCATTTTTATCATTACATAATTCTTTTCTTTGAGATGTTTTTACATCATTATTTGCCTTATTAAAATAAATCCAAATTTTAACTATTTTTAAGGGGAAAACATTTTAAAATCTTAAATGATTCATTTAGGTGATTTTTAAGATGTCCCTTTGCCTTCCATCAATTAATTATAGTAGAAATTTAAGTCTAGTTAATATATAAATAAATACTCCATCTAAACTGAAAAGGTTAATTAAATTGTGAGATTATTATGCGCACTTGGGGCGTACAAATAGTTTTTTAATAGTGGTATAGTTTTTACATTTTTTATTAAAGAAATTTAATATAAAATTCGTTAACAAAGTGTATACATTTTTATTTATTACTCTATAGTATAGTATATTTTTATTCATAAGTATATAATTTTTTTAAAATTAGTGTACAATATACTTAGGTGAATAGAATCATTTGCCTTAAAATGTCAGTCATGAAGATTTAATCTAAACTCGTAATTAAAATAAAAATATAACCTTTTAATTAATTTGTATCATTCTCGTGTATCATTTCACATGCTTTGTCCTATTAATTGTACGATAGATATGTAGAAGAGACTACAGAGTTAAAAATTTGATTCTTTCATATATTAAGCTCATTTTTTCACGGTTTTGAATTCCATATTCCATAATACTCTATCCGTCCAGGATTTATGTTCGCAGATACTATAAATATGGAGTTTAATAAAAATTATTTTTTTGACTAATTTTATTGACTTTTTACGGGTATTGTGGTATATTTAGATAATAAATAATGTGGTATATTTAGATAATAAATAAATTATAAAGTATGTTATGTGCGTTAGGTGAGAGTGATATTTTTAAAATTAAAATATTTTTTTAGGTTATTGGTTAATATAAAGTTTCTTTTTTGGATAGTTAAAGTAAACGTAGAATAGACGAAAATGAAAAGGGTAAACATAAGTGTCGGACAAAAAGAATACATGTTTTATTGATGTTTATAATATATATAAAAAGACTTTTATTTTAAAAAGTGTCGGACTATTATTGATGTTTATAATATGAGTGTTGTTATTTGCACACATCTTTTTATTAAATACACTTCTTTTATTTAATACACACCACTTTTAAAATTTTAAATCTTAATTTTATTTTATACACACCCCTAAAATTCCAAAATTACCCTTTAATTTTAAGTTTGCCCACCCCAAAATCTATACTTCATTATCACTAAATATAAACCCCTTTCCAAAATAAAAGCACGCCACATAAATTCATATCGAATATATGAAATTCCGAATCTTCATTAATTTATAAGAATAAGAATAAAAACGTATCGTTTGTAAAAATTAAATAAAAGGTAATTTTAGTTTATTTTAACCGCCATATATATATATATATATATATATATATATATATATATATATATATATATATAAATAAATAAAAGTTGTAACCTTGTTTGTCTTTTTTTTTCTTTTTATTTTTTTTTGTCCTTTAATTTCAATTATATTAACAAATTAAATTTAAATATTTTTTAAAAGTAATCTGACATAATTTTTTTATTTAAAATTTTCTATTAATCTTTTTTAATTTATAACTAATTTAATTTAACTCATTTTTAATTTAATTTTTTTAAATACTACAAATTCAATTATGAAAAATTAATGAGATTAATGTTCAATTTTTTAATAAAAAGTAGGAACCGATAAAGGAAAAATAATAACCAAATAATCAAATTATTTTATGATAATAAAAAAATAAAAGTAATAATATTTTAATAAAAGATTTTGATAATAAAAAGTGACAACTGTCCAATTAAATTATTTTATAAATAATTTTTAAAATAAATATAATATTTTAAAAATTAAAGTTAAGTCATATAAATAAAAGTGATAATTTTTCTATTAAAAATAAATAAAATACATATTATATTTTAATATTTAATAGTATCTATTTTTATTTTACAATAGTAATAATTTATTACCAAATTTATCTTAATTGTGGAAGAAATTACGTTGCTAGTTTAATAAAACAGACGAGTGTATATTAATGAATCAAGGATAATTTAATTTTTTTAATAATATATATTTTATGATTATGGAGTGTGTATAATAGAAGGAGGTATGTATATAATATATTTTAGAAATATATAGGGTGTGTATTTAATAGATTAAGGGTAATTTAGACTTTTTAAAAATATTAATTTTATTTTTAAAATAATAGATGTGTACTCAATAGGATGAGGTGTGCAAATAAGATTACCCTTATAATATATATAAAAAAGACTTTTAGAATAGACGAAAATGGAAAAGGTAAACTTTTGATATATTATGAATGTTGATGCTATTTTTTTTCCTGATACGGCGGAGATAGGTGTTGGGATGATCATTCGAGATGATGAAGGAGCATTTATTGCATGTCGATCAATCTTGATTCCCGGGAATTTTCGAGTGGATGAGGGTGAGGCTATGGGTCTTCATGAAGCTTTGTCTTGGATTAGGGGGTTAGGACTTCAACGAGTTATTTTTTAGACTGACTCTAAAGTCGTCTTCGATGCAATCTCATCAGCTCAAACATAGGTTTCAGTGTTTGGGAATTTTATTTCTAGTTGCAAACAATTGCTTTTACAAAATAATTTTTACTCTGTCCGTCATGTTCCTCGTACTGCCAATGAATTGGCACATCATATTGCTCGGGCGTCACGATCTGTCGTTAACCCCTATTGTTGGGTCGAACCTCAAATTGTTGTGGATGGCCTTCTCAATATATTTTGTTCATGTGATCTCAATCAATAAACCAGTCGTTTTTTGTGCTTCAAAAAAATAATATATATAAAAAAAACAATAGTTTAAACCTTTATGATATATATGAGATATTAATGTGAAAAACAACCATATCAATCTTTTAAATAAATATTCTCTCCGTCCCCTTTATACGTATTCATTTTTCCATTTTGGTCCGTCCCATTACAAAATATCCATTTTCCTTTTTGGATTGATGTGACCCACAATTACATTAAAATATTATTTTTCTAATCTTACTATACATTAAATTATTATACTCCTTAAAATGAAAGCTGATTAAATTTTTTAAAATTCAATAAGAATTATAAAAAAAAAATGCTATTAAAACTTCTGGATAGCTAAATCAAAACTCCAGAAATAAATTAAATAATGAGCCGTCCATGATCGAAAAATCATTAAAGTTGCGCTTCTAAGCTAATTAAATTAATTAATATTTTTTTTTCACATTCATTAATTTAAATTGAATGGACCTCTAAAAAAAAATAAAAAAATCATTCAATGGTATTGAAGATACAAGAATTAATAAATAAAAATGAGAGATGAAGGGTATCAAATTAAGGTGGAGTCACTGAGTCAAAATGGGGACGTCAACTCCTGTCTCACTCTATCTAAGTTACTCAAAAGTTAAAAATATTCACTCATAATAGTTTAGCACACATGGAGTATTTCTTTATTTTATGATACATTAAAAGTCTTTTTTTTTATTAATTTTATTAAATTTAGAGGTCCGCATCATAGTATATTTAAATAATAAAAAAATATTTTATAAAATAATGATATGCGTGTAAGAAAAGAAATGACAAAATTAAAATTAAATTAATTTTTAAAGTTATTGGATAAAATAATTTTTTTTTTGAAATGGCAAGAGTCTTGTGGGACAAACAAATAATAAAAATATGAAGAATTATGTGGAATTGAGGGAGTTATAATTATGCATGTGTGTCATTTTCTTTGTTCATCTTTTTTATCACTCGTTATATGATTGATATGTAAAATGTGAAGAAAATCGATTAATTTCTAATTCTCTCTCATACATATCATTCATACAACAATATAAGTATATGAAATGTTACATCAAAATAACACTGCTAATTCTGTATAAATGTATATGGATAATTTTATGTTAAGAAATTTTGTAATTATTTTTTAAGATCGCAAGTAGACAAAGGTTAGTAAAATTTTACAAAAACCCAAATGGATTTAAAAAAAAAAATATATATATATATATATATATATATATATATATATATATATATATGCCACATTTTTTTAGTCATAAATTTACAGATGTCCTAAAAGAAAACATCCTTGACTCAATTTTAAATTTTAACGGACCCATTAATCAAGTTATAAAAATATGTATAATTAATCATTTATTTCTCTATATTTATAAATCTGCGTCAAGAATATTTATGTAAAATAGGACATTAAACTTTTGTAACGCCCCGAGAATCTTGATCCCCTCAGGGTACTCACCGGGCACGCCAGGTCTGCAGCCCAATACACCCCAACCAATCTCCACAGTCTTGATCCCCTCAGGGTACTCATGTGGCAGGTTGTTGGAAGGGATGATTGAACCCCAGACCTTCCATTTAACAAGTCTCTATAAGGAAACTTGTCACCAATTGTGTTAAAGGGAAGGTCTGGGGTTCAATCCTCCCTTCCAACAACCTGCCACATGAGTACCTGAGGGGATCAAGACTGTGGAGATTGGTTGGGGTGTATTGGGCTGCAGACCTGACGTGCCCGGGTGAGTACCCTGAGTACCCGAGGGGATCAAGATGGGATCAAGATTCTCGGGGCGTTACAACTTTTATCACTAAATTTATGCAATAATTTTTTTTTCCATAAACCCAAACAAGCAAAGTCGCTCATTTCTCCATAGATAGAAGTTTTAGAACTAGTAATAAGATCCTAACAATTCTATTTATTTTTTAATTATAAATGGAAATATAATAATACTCCACTTTGAAGAGAAAGGTTTCAGTTATGTGGAACCTGTGTTACGGATTGATTTTGTTGAGATGTAGTAGTATAATACATTAAAAAAAAGAAAAAACACTACTATTATTTATCTATAATTAATAACTACTACTTCTAAAATTCTTTTGCATTTTAGAAGTAGTGAAAGTATATATCACCCTTTCTATAAATATACTTAGGAATCCGATTACACGTAAAACCAATTTCATATATTATACTCTCTCAATTTTGAATTAGCTTATAAAATAGACCTTCCTAATAAATATACAATTGGTCAATCTATTATTAAAATATATATGAATATTTATTATATAGATAAATTATGTTAATTGATACTTAAAGTATATTATTAGTGAGTTATATTACAACACATTAAAATTATATTTTATTGTATCACTTTGCATATATTTTAAAAAACATATTTTAATTATTAGTAAAAATGACCTACCTATATAACAATTATATTGTAATACGTCTTACTGATCGTCTCACATAAAAACGACGAGGACTATGTAACAATAGATAATGATCTAAAAATGGGAAGTTAATGCCTTAATGAAAATTTTAGTTTCCAGAAATAAATTGGAAATATGAAGATCTCCCCAACAAAATATGAAATAATATACTTGTAGTAATGTATGATTCAGATTCCTCAAAATACCATGCAACATGAGTGATGAGTCATCAGATACAGGGAAGATGAGGGACAGTTATGGAAACATATACTTTATAAATAAATTAATTAATTATAATAAAATATTAATAATTGTGTTATTTCTTGTCTTCATATCTCAACGTGTCCAGATCAAAATCATCAGATGATGTTCAAACAACAAGCAACCTTGCAATGTGGTATATTTAGGCTGTGTTTGGAGTTATTTCTTTTTTATTTATTTTTGTTTTTCTTGAGAGAAAAGGATTATAATTTTAAGATAAAAATTAATTGATAAAAAAATACGATTAAAAAAAAGTACTCCCTCCGTCCCGGGTATTTTTATCCATTTGTACGGGCACGGAGATTAAGACGTATTATTTTTTTAATATATAATGTAAGAAAAAGTATGGATAAATTAATAATTTAAAAAGAAAAAGTAAATAAACTTGTTGAGAATGATGAATAAAGTGTAAAAAAAATAAGTAAAGTTGTTGGGATTGATGAATAAAGTGAAAAAGTAAATAATAAAATATTATGTATTTTTACCATTAATGAAATAAATAAAAATATGTGGAACATTCTAAAATAAAAAGTGATAAAAATGCGTGGGACGGGAGTATTCATCTTTTTTCCAAAATGAAGAGCGTTCAAAAGTCAATCAAAATTTTGTGGGAATTAATACTGTTCACCATTTTAATTTAAAATCATTATATTGCACAAAATGCAAAATAT
Organism: Pogostemon cablin; assembly: GCA_023678885.1. Taxonomy (NCBI): domain Eukaryota; kingdom Viridiplantae; phylum Streptophyta; class Magnoliopsida; order Lamiales; family Lamiaceae; genus Pogostemon; species Pogostemon cablin. The sequence goes on from CM042971.1 coordinate 30,807,745, forward strand.
AATTAAAATTCATTGCTGAACAAGATATTTTAATTTATAATATTCTCCTAGTATTTTAAAATAACTCAAATGTAAAGAGAATAAAATAACTAGTTGAGAATTTTAGTTCCAAAAAAGACCCCAAATGGGTAAAAGTGGATAAAACCACGGCCAAACAGACCCCAAATTTTAGTAGTCAACTCAACTTGTTTGGGCATTTGACCTCTAAGTGGGGCCCTTTCATACCTCCGTCAGACGCCATGATTTTTTTTTCATTATTTTCTTTTGCTGAAGATATTTATTATAGAGTATATACATAATTTAAATTTTGTGCCCTTATAATATGAATTATGATCATGGGCATATTTCTCTATGGCATTTCTACATCAAACTTCTTTTAAATACGAGTTGTTATGAAAAAACGTACTCCCCCATACCATTACTTATGCAAGCGAACATGAGAATTTTAAAAATAATACTCCCTCCGTTCCAACCTAAGAGTCTCATTTGCTTTTAGACACATGTATTAAGGAGTATTATTATTTAATGTGTAGTGGGTAGTTGTATTAGTGGGTGTGGGGCCCATGTTTTAATTGTATTAGTGGGTGTGTGTGGGTCTCATGTGTCCAAAAAATGAAATGTGACTCTTTGGGTGGGACGACCAAAATGGTAAAATGTCTCTCTTAGCCTGGGACGGAGGGAGTACATAAGTCACACATAATTAATGTTTATCTAATATAAGGCCTTTCATACCTAAAAAATTCTAAAATTAAAGCAAACTTTACTATTGAGATTTAATACTATTTTCATATATAATTTTTTTTAAATAAATTTAAATACTCCACCGTCCGCTATTAACGTATCTATTTTTTTTTCATGTGAATTAAAAATTAATTTTATTTTATATAAAGTGAGTAGTTGTATTAGTGGTGAGTGTTTGGTAGGTGTGGAGCTCTTTTACTAAAAATTGAAAATAGATACCTTTTTAGTGGACGATCAAAATGGCAAAATGGGTACCTTATCAGCGGACGGATGGAGTAGGGTCAAGCTATCAACATGTTATACTCCATTAATTCACAAATAGGGTAAAATAAATTAAAAATAGCTACATCGAATTTAATACGATGGGATCGAGTTAGGGGGAGGGGAGGCCGGCCCCTACTCAACTCTAAAAGCTTGACTCATCGTTTAAAGTATTGTGTTGGAAGTTAGTTTATCCAATTATAACAAAATTAATTTCATATTATATTGTATCATCAATTTCGTATGGTGGTCCATTGCAAAATTAATTGTACTACTTCCTCTACTTCATAATTCTCGATATTCCAAATATTTTTGTACTAATGAAGAAATAGTTTAAGATTGTATCCGTAATAAATAGTCAAGAAAACGCATTGTGTAAACATGCATTGCTCATTAGTGATTTGCAACTACGAATTCTCGACACTTTTCAGCGATTCGGATTCTTCTCGACACTTTTCAGCTATTCGGATTCTCAATGTAAATTTGATGTATCATCTTATACGCTGCACTGCATTATAAGATAAGTGATATGTAGAACTATAGAAAAGATAAAATATTACTCCCTCCGTCCGGATTCAAGGGTACCATTTATTTTTGGGCACGGAGATTAAGGAGTATTGTTATTTAATATGTAGTGGGCAGTTGTATTAGTGGAGGGGTGGATCCCATTTTTTAGTTGTATTAGTGAGTATGTATAGGCCCCATATGTATCAAAAAGGAAATGAGACCCTTGGGGGCGGACGCCAAAAATGGAACCCTTGAAAGCGGACGGAGGGAGTATATCCTAAAAGGAAAAAATAAAACCTAAAATAATGGTTGAGTTTTATTTCCTCATTTACGTGCTATAAGTAATGTACAAGAGATCATGATATACGAACAGCGCAAGAGGCTTGTGTGATTTTTTTGTACTCTCTCCGTAAATATATACTATTTGGGTGTCCAGCTCAAAAATACAAATTTCCCATTGTTTAATAAAAAGGACACTACATAAGACTCATCACTCATTACTAATACAACTATCTTTTATACATAATATAATAATATTTTTAAATCAATTTTAATAAACAAATAATGACGTTTATATGTACCACATTATTAATAAATGAAAAGGACACCACATAAGACTCATCACTTATTACTAATACAACTATCTTTTACACATAAAATAATAATATTTTTAAATCAATTTTAAAAAACAAATAATGACGTTTATATGTACCACATTATTAATAATGACACATAAAATGTAACACAAAATTGTTACAGGGGATTTGACGCAAGTGATTCAAAGATTACGAGGGAAATAATGTAATCCATCCGTTCCACACTTTCTTTTTTTATTCGTCTCTTAAAGAATTTCACATTTTATTTTTACTAAAATTGATAAAAAATACACTATAATAATACGTACTTTTTACACACATTCCAATATAATACTCATTTTTTCACATATCTCAATAACTTTAAACAACTTTTTCATTAAATTAATCCAAATATTTATTCTCTTTCTTACTTTATACATAAAAAAGTAAATTTTTCTTAAACTCTGCGCACCATAATACGTGAAATACTTGCCGGGACGGAGGGAGTACTAATCATCTTAAAATCTACTGCATAATAATTAAATAGGTAAAATGTCAAATTTTACGAAGTGGAGGGAGACTGTATTTAATTATTATGAAGTACAAATTAATATTAAGGGCAATTTGAAATTGTTAGCAAAAAATA